>CAJQUW010002073.1:0-313901 GCA_907163375.1 Prostheceraeus crozeri | reverse complement strand
TCTTGATGATTCTGGCTCAGTTGCAACCAAAGTCTGTCCACACCTTCTCATGATAATACTCCATAGGGTGCAACAACGTAACACGCAACAGACAGCAATGACCTGTGAAACAACTCATGAAATCCTTGAATGTTTCCAGCAATATGCGAATTGTACATTTTCTTTGCAACACAACTTCACAACGTCGGCAATACAGAAATGATCCTGCTTCACTTGCACCCAAAGTAGGTCCACACCTTCTCATGATCATTTTCTTAGGAGCACGCCCGTTGTCTACATTCATATACCGGGAGCGCGACCAATGACGAAAATTGGACGCTCGAAAACACCCGTAGTCTGAATTCATGCACTCACGCACTTTACTCGGTTGTCTAAATTCTTGCCGTTTGGAACCTGATTTCAGACATCGGGCGCGTGTTCAGTCGCACAAATGTATGCCTTCAGTGTGAATTCCGCCGTATGAATTTAGACATCGGGTGCGATCAGTCGTGTGAATTCTGACCTCGAGCGGGTTGTACTTGTGCGTGCTCGGTCGCATGAATCTAGACCGCGGCGGGCGCGTTACTCGTGCTTGGGAATCTAGGCCTCGGGCATTGATTAGTGTGATCAAACATAGAAAAAGTTATGGGAAATGCAAGAAACATACATCAATCCATCATATCTACAAAATCCGAATCGATAGCTCTGCTCATAACGGTCATCCCACACAATTTCATCTGTATTCACTCAAATATTTAAAACTGGGATATCTTTACAAAGGAAGACTTCTCTGAGAGTTGTCACTACATATCAATGCACATGTATATTCACACGAATCTGTGGATACTCACCTGATACAATCCGCTTGATCATCTTTTTCATTGCTCATTTCAATTCGAGAACTCAGAATTCATGTGCTACATGCAGCCTATTAGTCAGGGAGTTGTGTGGGTAAGCTTAGTTGTGATTGAGGCAGGATCGTCAAAGTTTTGGCCACCGCTGTGACTGCCATTTTCAGATGCAGATCCACAATTGAAATGATGCTGTGAGCATAGATCTACATTGCATTTGACCAAGTACTTTATCCCGGAGAAGTGGTTCTGAAGCTAGAGTTATCCTTTGCTCTTGTGTTTTGAAACACTGCGGAGAATGATATTGAGGTTTTGGGCAACTCCGGTATTGATTGAGGCAGTAGGCCTACTAACAAAATTTTTGGCTGACAGCGTGAAAGATATGATCGAAAACTATTTTTTGTTAAAAAAAATGGTGAAAATGTGTGATGATTGCGTGAAATTTTCTCCGGCCAGATTTGCCGGTTAACGCTTGTGTTTTGATACTCGGGAGATAAAATTGTGATTTTTTGTTTGGTTTCAATTGAGGCAAATTCGCAAAGTATTCGCTGTAGATGTAAAGTTGTTCTTTAAAATTATAGTTTTGTAAAATTGGTGAAAACGTGTGATGATAGCATGCAGTGCATGTCAGGACTGAGTTGCGCTGTTGTCTTTTGATGTGCTCTGCAGAATGATAATGAGTCGGTTGTAGTTGAGACAATACTATCAACATTTTTGACTAACAGTGTAAAGAATTGTGGGAAAAATACAATTTTTGCAGAATTGGTGAAGGCGTGCGTTGATTTCGCGAGGTGCTTCCCATGCCTGGCTGATGCCAGTTTGGTTTGAATTGAGGCAGCATTGACAAGGTTTTCGGTGTCGTTGCACTGCCATTTTCAGATGCAGATCCGCAACTGAAACTGCACCCGGAGGTGCATCTATCCGAGGAGTACTCCTTTGAGAATTATTTCTTGGCCCAGAGTCGCCCGTTGACTACTGTTTTTTTTAAAGTGATCTAGTGAGTGACACTGAGAAGATGTGGGGCACGTTTGGTTTCAATTGAGGCAGCATTGACAAGGCCTTTGGTGTCGATGCGCTGCCTTTTCAGACACAGATCCACAACTGAAACTGTAGCCGGAAGCGCATCCATACGACCAAAGTATACTTTTACTCGTAGAACCGCTTTTCCGCCCAGAGGTCCCGTTTTCCGCTGCATTGTGAAACGCTCTACTGAATGACACTGAGAAGATGTGGGACAAGTTTGATTGTGATTGAGGTATTTCTGTCTGTCAGTGTACACAGACCAGTTATGTTGTTAAAGATATTCTTGTCATATTGGTGAAGGCTTGTCTAGAATGCGTGAAGTGAGCTAGGTTGGTGGTGATTGAAGCAGTATTGACAATTTTTTGCTTGACACAGGAGGTTCATGGTCATCTGTGGGGAAAATTATTAAAAGTGAACTCCTTTTAGTAGGACGAACGTTTTCATAAAGTACGGTAGGCAAAATATGCATGCATGCGCATATACAAAGCCAACGTTTCTCGCAGTCTTTGTCAACTTCAAGTCGCAGTAAAAAACTACTGCACCCTGAAGCTGACAGACTGTCGAAACTTAGACCTTATGTTTGACTTACCTTACTTTATTGAAACATTCAGTCTACTAAGGGAAGTTGACCTCTCATTTCTCCACACAAATGAGTATTGGCAAATTTGACTGTCGGTGTGCTGTAAAGTGATAATCTTTTTTGTAAAATTGGTGAAAACATGTATTTATTGCGTAAAAATATTTCTCAAGACAGATTTGTCCGTTGGGTGCTGCTGTTTGAAGCGATCTAGAGAATGACACTAAGAAGGGATGCACCAACATTTTAAGCGAAATTATCTATAATTTGAATGCTTTGGGTATCGACTGATTTATTCAGTGAACTTTTTTATTAGCAGTGGCTATTACACGCGGTATTAAAACCGGTACAAAAGTTTTCCATATCTATCAACACGCCTCATGTTTACTAGCTACAAGCATGGCTGCAGATCATTCAATATGACAAAAAATACATCAGAATGTGTCTTGACTCGTTGCTTGTCTTACTTAGCCTTGCTTGGTTTATTTCGTCTTCGATGTTTTCTGAGATACTTAGTGATTTCTTAAGCGAAGCAAACTTATTTCCCTACGGTGATTCGGAAACTCTTAATGTAACAAAGTTTAATTTAGTGCTTTATTTAATTTAGATACTTTCCATATCCTACTTATCTATCAGGTAATCAGTCTTGCTGGCTAATTCGATGTAACAGTCGCCAGATTAAAATTGTTCAAGCTCAGCCAGTGTAATAGCCATCACCTATTAATTTTGTCCTAAACGTCAGCCGGAAAAATGGATCTGTCTCCAAATGTGACATATTTTGTACGCTCGCTCCACTTGCGAGTCGTACATGAATTATTTAACGCAAAAATACCCTCTTTTATGAGTTTCTTGGATTTTGTGTACTTTATAAGTTTTCATTTTGACCTTCGATGTATTTTAGCCGCCACTACATGCATTTCTCTTTGTAGAAATAGTTGAATGAACGACCTACTTTCAATTGTTGTCGATACATTATTTAACGAAATGCTATATTTACTAAAAAGTGCCGAAACGATCTCCACGATGTCATAAATAACCGCAAATTGCTCAAAATCGATTATAACCATGCTGTGGGTGTATGCTTGCATTACACCAGCTGATGTCGTTCTTAAAACACATTGCGTTCACCAAACTATATTTATATCATCAATTTCGTTAAGTCTGAAGTACAATTTCACCATTCAACTTGTTTATTATATTGGAGCACGTCTCATTTCAGATAAATATTTTGCAGCTGACTAAAATTAAACTTCGCTGATTATTGTTACCATAGTGACGCTTGCAAATGTAGCAGCAGTGAATTGCGGCGGACTAAAACAATTAATATCTTAGATAGGGATTCTCCATGTAAAACAAGCATTTTTGGCTGATGACTATGCGTTAAATATAAAAGTGCCCAAAGAGATACATATCAAGATAAAATACTCATGCCTTAATCTGTATTTGAGCAAAAATCTGGACCTCTACCCTCTATTTGCACGGTTCAGCCCTTATTGTCGACTTAGCACCCCCACTACAGTGAGAATCTACGAGTGCGACGCACGAGTAGATATCACTGTTTACCTTCCAAAATCAGTGCTTTGTCATGATTTCTACTACGATGTATCATGGAAATCTAAAAAGTTAGATGTCCATACTACTATTTAGATTTCCATGGAAGCATACATAATAAAATCTATGTATTCGCCTCATGTGCTATGCCCCTAATGCAATTAGGCGGTCGATTATAATTGAGTAAAATACGCTTAGATATCCATATTCAACATGTATATTTTGAACTGCAATATCTTTCTCAGGTAATCTACTGCAGTAGATTACCTGGGAGTAGATTACCTGTAATGTGTTATAACACACTTTAACGATTGAAACAGTACTATGATTGAAAACTAAGTTCTGACTCACCGAAGCGAAAAGAATTAGCTCTTAAATGCTCCATGAGAGCTAGAAGATGTGCCAGATTCAAAAAATTAAAAGATTCAAAAAATCTTAGACTTCTAAACCACTAATACACTCTTACAGATAACTAATAAATTATTAATAATTACGAGATGAGTCTGAGCTTAGTTTCCAACCCAATACAAATAATAGAGTAACACATCATAAAGTGCAATTGTTAAAAGTACATCCATAAAAATTGATAGACTTGTTTTCTCGTGTGTTTGTGTTGTTTGTAGATACAACATTGTTTGTTGTAGCTTCATATGATCCATACAGCACTTTCGACATATCTTTCTCGAATACCTCGGCATGAATGTAGGCACTATCTGCTTTTTCATTGATTCGACCTGTTTTGAGTGCTGCAACCTCCTTGGATATGCCGCCTTGTACAAGTCGAGTCTTAGCAGTGCGTCGTAAAGAAGTGTTCGTAAAGAATTCGCCGTCTTTTGCAATATTTTTCATCAACGTTTTAGTGGTATTTTCAATTTTATGAATCCCCATTGGGCAGCGTTTGTACCAAACAGCTCCTTTTATTTGATGTTTCTGTAAGGGCGTCAGATAAAATGCTTTGCACGCACCATCTGGTCTATGTCGAATGTACTCTTTATATAATTTGATCACACATCGATCTGGGTTGTCCGTGTTCTGATAAACTCGAGTCTCTTTGGGGTCCATTCTGGCACATTTTAATCCATAACGCTTGTTTTTTGACATTCTTTCAACGTATTTCAAATATTCTTTATCATCACTGTCTTTACAAAGAATTAATTGAGATTCGTCTCCAAATTCCATATCATGATGTTCTTTAGCCGCTCTAAGGCTCAAATGAACTCCCAAATGATAAATAAGTGTGTGGATTAGCTGATCTGGATTTGAAATTCCAAAACTACCATTTTCCCACAATTCGTTCTCTTGTTCTAGATCAATTGGCAATGCTCTTTTCTTTGGTTTTACGTTACCGCGTTGAGCTGATTTTTTCATCTGAGCATCAAGGGAATCACGAGCACTTTTGAAATCAATGTCCGTAAAAATAGAAATTTTCCATTTCATTTCTGTATTGAAATATAGCTGTAGCATCGCACCAATGCCTTTCAACGATTCTGGAGGATACATATCTCCATCAACCTTTCTGACCTCAGCGAAGAAGTACTTCAAACAGTGATTGAGATCGTTTGGTGTAAATTCTTTCACATTTTTATATACTTTCAAAACATTATCGTCAATTCTTATTTTCCAGTGGTCATGCCAGGTGACAAATAGCTTGAATGCCCATCTCATCTTATTCCAAGTACTTTTTGGTATTCTATTATTGATATCAGAATTAACTTCTTCCTCTGACATGTTTACAAATCTCGACGTCATTCCTATGTCATTGATTAGTCAAAAGTGAAGAAAGGAATGCTTGCTTAGATAATTAAGCTGTTTCAAAATTCATGAATTCAAATATGAAATATATCCATGGAGTCATGAGATATCATTCAGCGAACACATAGTATTATTACACTGACTTCTATGTATCACACAGCTCAAATCTACTCATATGATGCTATGGTATTCTCCTCGCCTTCGGCTCGGAGAATACCGTAGCATCATATTCGTAGATTCTGACCGTGTAATACATCGAAGTCAGTGTAATAATATTACATAATCTATCTAAAACCAAGAGATCATCTGATCATCTGGTCAATCAAATATTTAATACATGATAAAATCTATGTGTATCAAATTTTGAATATCATAAAATCTATGTATGTATACCAGGAGATCATCTGGTCAATCAAATTTTGAATGGTAACTTGGTATGATTAGCAAAATCATTCATTCTAAAGCAAAGGATATTGAAGAATGGGTGAAAGCAGTAGCAGCTCCTCTCGATTCGCAAGTACATCTGCAAAAGAAATCGAAGATCATATGAAAGACGTAATACCATCAAATACAGAAGCAATGGAGAAGGGGGCAATTAAACTCTTCCGATCATGGCATTCAGGGTGGAAAGTTAAGTTGAACGACGGAACGTTGAAAGTATTCAATGATTTAGATGATATGAACAAATCAGATTTGAACCACTGTCTCAAGATTTTTGTGGCGGATGTAAGAAAAGTCAAAGGACGGAAATATCCACCAAAGTCCCTGAAGATTCTATTTGCGATGATTCCACACTATCTAAATTACAAACTCAAAAAGGGGTGGTCATTGTTTCTAGACAGCGAGTTTTTAGAGGCCAGGCAGGTACTTGCTGCCGAAATGAAAAAGAGCGCCATCGAAGGAAACGTCACAAGAACTAAGCGAGCAGAAGCGATTACTAAAGACGACGAGAACGATTTGTGGAAAAATGGCTATTTAGGAGAAGACAATGCATGGAAATTGCAAAACACTTTTATTTTCATGTCTGGATTAATCTGTGGACTGAGAGTATCGACCGAACATTACGAGATGAACCACAGTGTCAACTTTTACATAGAAGGAGAAAATCTTATTTACAAAGAAACTGTCTCCAAAAGTAAGAACTTAGGGCTGAAACAAGCGCGTGTTGAGCCTAAGCTATTGACGATTACGCCAAATTAATCCCAACCAGAAAGATGCTTGGTAAGGTTATACCGAAAGTATATTGAACATAGACCGACGCGCAAAGTTGGAGATCCACTTCATCTGGCTTGCATTCTGCATCCGAAGAGTAACGTATGGTATAAGCAGCAAAGGCTGGGAATTCACTCCATCGAGCAAGTTGTTAAAAGAGTGATGTGTGGTGGATTGGGGAAAGAATGCTTCTATTCCAATACCAGCCTGAGAAGGACAGCCAAAACACGGATAGTGGAGGCTAATATTCCTAGGAAGCTTTCCAAAAAATGGATTGGACATTTGTCAGACGCAGACGAAACATATATCAAAGAGGGACTCTTTCGTGAAAGAATTCAAGATTCACTATATGGATGCGTGAAGGAGCCGGCGCGAGAGGAAACCGCGAAAAAAGATACTGACAAGAAGGTCGTAATACAAGTAACGACAGGTGATAAGACTGTTACAATCAGAGTTTGACAGTATCTGTTTTCTCTTTTACTTACCTACTTCATTTACCTATTCGATTTACCTCCTTATTCCATGTTTCAGTGGTTCCATGATATAAAATGTTTGTTGAAACACTATGGTAGTTTTTAAAGTAAACAGTAAGAATCTATTCATAAAATAGCATTTACCGACTGAGCAGAGTAGTAGAAATACTAGGAGTCTAGTAAACACTTATATCTAGGAGACCATGTCAATGTCAAACAGACATTGATTAAAATGGTTATATCATGGCCAAATCTAGCTCATAGCAGGCCTCACTCTCGGGCAATTGTTCATGTAAACATCCCACGGGCTGGCTTCGTCCTCGGGATGTTTATGTGCAATTGCCCTTGTTGAGACCTGCTAAACTAGATTTAGCCATGATATAACCTTTACCTAGAGTGATGATTAGAGAGTACTCACGTGTGAAGTAGACGACACATTACTCTATTTTGAAGTATCTGATATCGTTTTATAGACCATCTACTCCTATTGTCCACTGACACAAAGGCCACATAAAAGTTAATGTACATAAATTAATCTTTTCTATTTCATTGTCAAAAATATTTTTCTTGACCTTGAAAACATTTCATTAAGATCAATTCAATTTGTATCTGCTTATATTCTCAGTACATGATGCACTATACCCATTTTATCATCATTCTTTTCCTAAGGAAATGTCGATGGCATCAATGTAAGTTGTACAGTTGTACAGATCTTCGATTAAATGTAGGCCCTATTCATTGTCTCCATTCCCTCTGTCTGACTATGGCTAAATTGACGACACATCATCATAGTTCTCACTTAACCATCGTCTCTGACAATGGGACCTTTTACACAAAGTCGCGTATTCGATCATTATCTTGTTGTCTAACCCTAGAGAAAGCTATCAATCGTGAGCTACAGATGAACAATTCGAAAGCATTTGCTGATTGTTACTCTTTGAGAGAGTGAATGAGGTCACGTGCAGAAAATGTCACCTTCAGCTGACTTAATGCAGTCAAATTGCTCAACTGGCAACGATCGGGATTAATTCAGACAACCCAAGACAACAGGTGTTTTCTGAGAGATGGTTCAGGTAAAACAGATTTGTATTACATAATTTCTATATTCTGAAGAAAATTCGATGGGTATTCAGTGAATGCCCCGCAAATCATTACCGAACACTCCAGGCGATTAGGCCTGTGCTGTTGTTATCTAGCAACATTATGATCAGCGTCTGTAAGATCATCCTTTGAAGCCTCTTCAATTATTTATGAATACAAAGTCAATGACTTTTTAATTCGAGAATAAATAAATGAGCATTTCATAGAAAATGCTAGTGCAGGGGATAGCCAACCCGCGGCCAGCGATGACTTTTCATACGGCCAACTCAACTTTTTGAAAATTATCTTTGATGCGGCCCAAGCACCCTTGCAAGCACTGAAATCGATAGCCCTGTGTTACTACAAAAATCATCACCCTCGAGAGAGACATTTCCAAACATTGTTTAACTTGCTATTTTTGTATCCTCGCATTGCAGAACTACGTAGACATGCGAGCAACTATTTTTTCGATTGAAATGTGTGAAAACTGATATCGTGCAAGAACTGCAGACAAAAATTTGGAAAAGATTCCTCTTATGACAACTCGAACTTAACAAATAACCTTGCCTCGTTGTCTACAGCTCATCAATCCCAGAAAAGTGTTGATTTTAAGGTTTTCTATGATTTTTTTTCAAATAGTTTTCCCAAATGTTCAGATGAAGTCGGATTGCTAAAAAATCTACAAGAAAAAAATTTACTTTTTGATTTTATATATTTATATCTATAAATGCAGAAAATAATTATAAATAGTACAATATTAATATTTTTCTGCATTTTTAGATGTGAGGCGAAGACATACATTTACTAATGAATCATTTCAAGAGGTAAAAATGAATAGATAGCCTTCAGTTAAGTACAGAATAACAGTATTTTTGTCGTTGGATGCGGCCCGACTCAACTTCTACAATCTGGCCTGTGGCCCAAGAAAGTCTGGCAATCCCTGTGTTAGCATGTTAGTGCGGATTAAAGAATGGATCGGAAGAGTTATGACTTATGTTCTCAAATGGCGATAACCAGAATGTGCTGTTGTCTGAATGGCTTAATAATTTTGAAAATGTCTTCGATAGGATATTTATTATGGTGAGACAGTCATTCATTTGAATAATAGTGTCCTGCAATTGCGTTGTTGATATCACGAACAGTAATCACTATTTTGAATAATTCAAAGATAATTTTCGAAACCACAATGTAAAAGTAATCCGTGGTAACTATCTCAACTACTGGCTAAATTCCAACTCATAAAAAGATCAATTTTCCTCGATACTTCCTATACATCGAAGTTTATGCTGTTTGTGTCTAGCGATGCCGGGATGTCTCCCATAAAAAGTGCCAAATGCGATCATCAGAGACGTTAAAACTGTAAACAATTTCGGTAGAACTGGTTCTGTCTGTCCTATTTCATTACTCATCTAACTTTCACAGCAATCCATTTATCCATTGCTTGACATGTTTATAAAGCATGATTCTTGTCATCGTTTTCCCGTGCCATATATTTTGTATTTATCCCTGTCTTTATCGCACGACTGGATTATCAATATTCAGACCAACTTCAAGACGCTTAATTTTGATGATTCTGTTAAAATAGGGAATTGTGTTAGTTGTCACTATAATGGGCACTGAAGCAAAAAGGATTTGTGATGTAGCATTAACATATCATGTGCAGCTAAACATACCTGAGGCAATGTTCATAAAGTTTTGCGATGTTCATGTGGCTTTATAAAATATTGGGTAAGAATTGACAAATTTCGGAAGAGCGACATAATGCATATAGGCCTACATACAGGGTCGCCAAAAATAAGTGGGACACGCATTTTTCAATGTCATTTCTTCCATCAATGGTTTTTACACTGATGCACATGTAATTAATCGACAGTTTTCTTGTCAAATAACCAAAACTACTGTTAAATGCTTCACTATCACTTGGCCTAAGTCTTCCTTTATATAGTTTAGTTGGATTTAAGGCCCACTCAAGCCATTGAACACTCTTCAGGAAAAACATGGCAGAAAACGAGTTTCATATCTCTGTCTTCTTATGACGCCATTTTACTCTTACGATCAAATGTACTGTAATTAATGACATGTACAGGGTGAGTCATAATGTTCGCAGAACTTTGATGATATCCTGTGATTACTGAACGGAGTGCTCGACATTAATCACAATGTCATTTTGTTCGTTAAGACTTGGGGTTTTGTTTCATATAACATCTTTCAGTCTTCCAAAACTTTCAATCAGTTAAAATTTGAAAATTGAATCTTGTCATATTATCTCAGTTAATGAAATTTTACCATAGTTTTCCGCATGATTTGTCAATCTGCATCTGTTTCGTGATTCTTATGACAGCAAAATGATTCAACAATCGATTTGATTTTGTTCGCCCTACAATTTGGACATAAACAGATAGTTTATGTTGTTTGAAGATTTTGAATTTGTCCTACAATTAGGAAATGCATGATTCAACTTAGATTTGCGAAGATGCACAGCACCGCCAAAAGCTAATTTTTTGCCACTAACATTGTGAATTGCTTTATTCAAATAACGAATCTCCAATTGCTACTCTATGTGCATGTAAGAGAATGATGTCCTTATGCTATGATCCCTTCTACGTTCAACAATTAGTCGACTGATACAGAAGTTCGAGACAACAAAGACTCTTCATGACATGCTTCCTGGTAGACCGTCCATAGTTAATGGCCGTTCCTCTGCTATCGAGAAGTCGATCACCAATCTTAAAACAGCAAATCCACTTGGCCATGTCAGTTCTCAGCAAGACGCGCGTGAAACCGCTATCACTCAACGGAGTGTCCTGCGAGTCCTACATCAAATTGTGATGCATCTATTCAGAATATCCCGATCATAGGCGATAAGTGACCAAGATAAGCTTAAACATCTGGACATCGCGAGGTGGATATTGGAGAATGAGGAAATTCTGCCAATTATTCTTTGGTCGGATGGAGTAAACTTAACTTCTGATGGAGTATAACTTAGATGAGCTCGTAAAGCGACACAACTGTGTGTTATGGGCATACGAAAATCCCGGACGCAATTTGACGGAGAATCTCCGTTGACCAAAACTTTGCGCTTGGATGGCGACTTTTTCTCACTTCAAATTGCATCCGTACTTCTCTGAATCCGCTGAGGATCAAAACAATTACACCAAAATGCTTCGTGAACACCTCATACCTGAATTGCAAAGGAAACGGAAATAAAGACTGTCGTATTCCAACATGATGGTGCTCCTCCTCATTTCTCGAAGAAGGTACGAGGCTTTCTATCCAAGAAATTCCCCGAAGACCGAGTGATTGGTCGTGGTTGCGGTCTTCCTTGGTCAACGAGGTCTCCCGATTTGTCCTCGTCAGACTATGTGTGGGGAATTTTGGAGGCTCGCGTGTATCATCAGCTTGTTCCGAGAAACATTTTAATGATTCGAAGGAGAAAATCTTTGAAGAAGTGCAAAATCTTGAATCAGATGAGATCCACCGCGCCATCACCATTTGCTCTTCAGAGTATAATGTGTTATCGAAGCTGATAGAGGACTGTTTGAACACTCACTGTAAATTGTATAGCATCAGTTATATAAGCTTAATTGTAGGATTTTCATTGGAAATTTTGTTTTTGATTTGATTTCTGAACGATTTAAATTTTGAAATTTAGACAAATTTTAGTAAATTTGAAATTAGGTATAGGAAATTTGAAATTAGGTAATTTTATAACTAATGATTTGGAGCTAAATTTTAGTCTAAGGAGGCCTATTAAAACTTACAGATGGCCCTGTCAGGCTATAATAGACCTTTAAAATATTAAAAGCCACCAGTCAGGCGCAAAAAAACCCTTCATTTGAAAAATTTTGTAACACGCCATTGAAAAAATTATTTCAATATTCCATCCTTCAGCTGCGACATATCTCAATTCGGTTTGGCATGAATTATCAAGATTCTCAGAGGTCCTGATGACGTCGCCACAGTGATAAGCATTTCAAATATCAGCGGATTAGCTCGAATTTCTTCTGAATTTTCAACTTTCGCTATGGCTGTTTTAGGAGCTCTACAAGTTCTGAATGGAATGAAATTTGTGACTATTTCAAAACTACCGATTAATTACATGTACAGCGTTGTAAAAAGCCACTGACAGAAGAATTAGACAACGACAAATAGACAAATGCGTGTCCCACCGTGTATGTATTTGTAGATCAATACTAAATGTAAACAAGAAATCAAAGACAAGCTTGAGCTGGAAATCTTCGATTGGAATCCTTGCTGCATGTGTGAGGCAGATCTACCCTTTCGTGAAGAAAATGAAATATTAGTTGAATTTACCGTCTGATAGTTGTTCAGTCAGCATTTCTTTAATAAGAAATCTACAGTCATCAATTATAAAACAATATTATCAATGAATATCCACGATCATCATTAGATACAAATAAGATGATCCAAGCGTGCGTTTTCAGTGAGCCATCCCTACAGTTCTTGGGTTAGACTATGCTAACCCCAAGAAATGGCATCAATAGCAAAGATCCGTGCTCTCCTACAGCGTCGGGTCGAAAAAATGATTGAAGCCACAGATAACTCCTAAGTTTCACGCATCTTTTTGATTGTAGGTCACTTCATCGACAGGATCATTTCATCGCTATCGTTTCATCACCAATGTCTATGTCCAGAGTCAGAAGACGCTGGAGTCCCTGATAAAGTTCAAATACATCATAGTTTGATGTCTATGAATTATTGAATTAATTTATGTCTTTAACTATATATGGATGCATGATGCTCTTGAGCGAATATCATCCACCTGTCGATGAAATGATGCTCCTGTCGATGAAATGACCTGTCGATGAAATGGCCTGTCGATGAAATGACCTGTCGATGAAATGACCTGTCTGCGAAATAACCTGTCGATGAAATGACCTGTCTGCGAAATAACCTGTCGATGAAATGACACTGTCGACGAAAAGACCTATCGATGAAATGAACCTATAAAGTGTCAATGAAATGACCTTGTCGATTAAGTGAACCATCATCTTTATGCATGACATTTTTTTAAATTTTCAACTCAACAGATGAAAACTACTCAACGATAAAGCAAACTAAAGTTGACATTAATTGTCTTTTAATAGCAGGATGCTCCCTCTTAGCGGGATTATTTTCAATTTCAGCAGACTTAAAGTTCTACCATTTATACTTTAATGATACTGCAATATCTCTCCAAGATGTGAAGACATGTCATTTCTAAATGGAATTAGATCAACGTCCATAATTTAACTTCTGCTAACTTCTAATCATTGAATTGCAGACAACCCTATCTAAAATGAATTACGTATCTCAATTTTGGGGTCGATCGTAGGTTCAAGATCACGCAAAGTAGGCCTACAACATAAAATCTGATAAAAAAGATTTCATACTTTTACTTTAAATTATAATTTAATTCATAATTTTATTGAAACTTAGTATACAACTTTAATACATAAATGAACAACTGAATCAAACTAAAAGCAAGCAATTCAAGAGAATATTCATATCATTTGGGGAAGTCATCAGATATAATGATGTTATAAATTAGCAAGATAGCAGTGGGAATGATACTGAAGTTGAAACTGCAAGCCACGCTGAGCACAACACTTAAAACTTCTAATGCGATTCATGAAATTAGTAGTAGTAGAAAGCGTTTATTTTTTAGAATAGGAATCAATGTGCATAACATGAGGCTCAGAGAAATGGCAGAATAATGGGAAAGTAATTCGAATATGAAAATAGGCATTATCATAAAAATTGTCCAAATAAAAATTGTTCTATATAAATAACTTAAAATTTCCTATGATTGCTATGTAAGGAATGAAGAATTGAAGAAGCAAGTAACTCTTCCAGAAGCAAAGGGCGAATAGCCTAGAATGGCTAGACTTGAAACAGTTGTTAGTCGATTAATCGCCCCCAACCCTGATTGCAGATTATAATTCAGTGAGACAGAGGAAAACCAATTGACGACGATCAGTTGAAACTGACCTGCGACGACGACTACCAACCCGGACCCGCCTTGCTCCTTTCCATTCTTCAAGTTCGAGAAGAGACCATTCGTCAAGTTCTCAATCACTCCGGCCTACAAAATCCCAACCGTCTCCATGTCTGGCACAAGATCAATTTTGTGAAAATGAAATAGCCCTTTCAGAGGTGGTAAGTTAGTTCAGATGGATAAGGACCACGCTGAGGAACACAAGTGCAGAAAGTCCAGGGTTCGAGCCTGTCCGGCTTGAGAGGTACCACAGCTCTCGAAGCTATCAACCCTCACCCGGTGAGAGCTACGAGTGTGTGAAGGCTGCCCCACCCCTACCTTGCTATTGTGGCTTTGTTCCATGAGTCGGGCCAGGGATAAGTAAAAAAGTAAAAAAGACGAAAGATTCATTGCTTATCACGTATATCCGACGGCTCAGTTCGAATAGAAAAAGATGTGCATCCTTTGACATCACCAAAGAACATAGAAAATTATCTACAGGCATCTTCTTGTCTCTAAAACCTGCATCAGACCTGATATCAACTAATTGTATGTACATACAAAGAATAATAAATATTTAGTTTGAGACGACATACAATCAGCTTCAAGCTGTCATTGTATCATTGATTGATGATGGATATTAACAAGACATTATTTGAAAATCTGTCAAGTATATCAGAAATTCAAATAAAGACTAATTAAGGTTTTCGTCTTTCCGTAGAAATTGTCATCTAACATCAGTTTGAGTGATTCTTCAATCAATCTTGACTATTCACGAATCCGTGTCACCTTGTGTTGAAAAAACGAGCAGTTTGATTCATTAGTCAGTTTATTGACGTGCGATAATAGTTATTGAAAGCTCTTGTTGTATTGTTTATGGATATTTCAAACCTCTTCTGCTCAAGTAAACAATTGAAAGCAATGAAATCAGGTGATCAACAGTTTTCATCTGCAAATGAAGTAACTACCGCTATATCGTTATGATAAGTAAATATTTTTGTTTTGATATGATTTGTAAACTTAATGCTTGAATGTGATTGCAAATCAGACGTGCTCTGCTGGATGGTAGAGCAATACATTGGAAAGCACACAGTATTCTCTCCATTTTTCGACTCTGTTCTGTCTCTATTATTCATTTTTTGTTATAGCGGAGGCGCTTGTCCCATGCAGCTCATTAAATGAGTACTAAAATGAGTGCGAATTAAGTACTGCACTTTCGAACCCAAAAAGTTCTGTTAATATCTTCGAACGCAAAGAGTACTAGATTCTTGGACACATTTCTTAGTCGTAGTTAGTAGTCAGGCACATTACTCTTTCTAGTGCTCATTTGGGACTTTATGAATAATAGTTTAGAACCCCATCCTCTATGTGATGAGTTTATGCTCACTTTATGGAGAATGAAGCGGATGCAGAAGTCATCCACTTCAAGAGTTGAGCATAAGAAAATATTCATTGGTCGCCACTGCTTTTCATAGTTGAAATACGTTTTTACTTTACAAGTGAAATTTAAAGACAATATTTTTGCTGATGATGCAATGAGGCCTAGGTCTCCAATACAGTCGGGCCTCACAAAGAATCCGAGTAAAGAGAGTCAAAATAAAAAAGAACCCGGGTAGTTGTAATAAAAGAATTGCGGTAATAGTCATTACGCGAAGTTCGGAAGGTTGGCACATTATTCACTTTATGTGCCTGCTGCTGCTTTACGCAAATTTTTCACATTCGTTTTGATTTGGTTGGCTGGTAGCATGTCTACGTCACCAGAGTGCCTATGGATTCAAATCCAACCAGACGCGCATCTTTTGAATGCCAATGTGATCTAGCGTTTATTCATTTTGTATCACTGTTAAGTGGTAGTCTTTCAAGATCCTTGTGAGCAAATCGCATTCACAATCCCATATCCGGTAATATCCTTTTACTCGTGTGGATGTGAATTTCGCGCACCGTGGCCCAACCGCATCCGTTCTCTGTACATGTGTAATCTTCACCTAAGAGTCAGTGACAGCCAAATAATGAATCACACGGTGATACCGCTGATCTTCCAATCAAAATACATAGGCCTACTGCAAAGGCATAGGCTAAGCATAGGCTAGGCATAGGCTAGCGATGCAAGATAGGTTATTCTGATTACTCATTGAGGCTCGATCAATTGAACTTGAACTCTTTGGAGCGCAGACGACTTATATTTGATCTGACTTTTATGTATAAGATATTTCACGGTCTAGTTGATGTACCGATAACTGACATTTTCAGTAGGCCTATTGTACCTCATTCTACGCGTGGGCATTCTTCAAAGTTTGTCGAACCGGAAGGGCCAACTGCAATGTTAGAGCCCATTTTTTCAACTACCGTATAATTAATGTTTGAAATTCGTTGCCGGAAAGCATTGTGAACGCGTCTTCATTAGCATCATTTAAAAGTAAAATTCGTGAATTTGATGTTTCTAGTTTTTGCAAACTTTTTCCTTGACTTTTGTGTTCTCTTTTATGATTTTCTCATTCACCTACACCATGCATTTTGTATTCTAGAGTGAAATGTTTTGCATTGTACATTAAGCGTCACAGGCTACCCCACTATGCGACAAGCCGAACATTTTCTTTCAAAGACTGCGAAGATCTTACATTTTCTGACAAGAAAATGCAAGATCATTGTTTGACAAGAAAATCTAAGATCTTGCTAAGATCTTACATTTTCTGGAAGCATCTTTCTGAAACCTAAGATTCTGACATCATCTTTGGAATAATTTTCCATGTTTTCCTTTTTAATTATAAAGATTAACACTTGCTAAAAAATCATCGTGCCTTCGTGGAGGTTTCATGCCGAAAATGTGACAAAATACAACAAATAGCAGTCTTGTTTAAAATTTTCTAACCTGGGTTTATCCCTCAATTCACTTTCCGTTTCGTTGATTTTGCATTCATAAAGAAGTTCCTCCGTTTCATTGCTTTTCATTCGTGATAAAGAAAGTTCTCCGTTTCCTTCTTGACTTTGCGTACATCGAAAGAGAGTTGTCTACTTCTTTGAGCTCGTTCCGCCACTAAGAAGGTTCTCAACTTCGCTGACTCAACTAACGTCCTAAAGAGAGTAAGTACAAGACAGGAATTGTATCTATTGCTAACGTAGAATTGCTGCTTGCAAATGAACCACAATGATCTTGATTAAGTGAAATACTTTGTCACTTTGAGGATTTCATTCATGTGAAATCATAGAATAAGTAGATTGAGGAAGATCTGTGGATGCATGCAGATCCAGAGCATTTTCTAGTAAAATATCCATTTCTTGAACATAAAGGCGAATCTTGCGTGTGTATCAATAGGTCATACATGTTTGTAAAAAAGATTGAGAAGAATACTTAATAATGAAACATTTCATCCAAAATAATGATTTAGTTTTAATCAAATGATACATGACAACAAATAAATAAAAGATTTGAAATATTGTGTAAGTTAAGAGGTAACAGGAGAACATTGGAAAATTCCCAGTTGAATGACGTTTGTCTTACCAATTTTGATGCAATTTTTCGGCTGATAGTGAAAAATTTGGAAAGGGAAGCTCTGAAGTATCTGTTTATGTCATGAAGTCAAAAGAGTGTGTGTGGAATGATGTAGACTACAGATGTAACACACAAACTAGTAAAGAAATATTCGAGCACTGATTGATCTATTGAGCTTAGGTAATGCAGAAATATTGGCTATTCAAAGTATCTTAGAACAAGCCTATGCATTCTAGGGTCGATGAACTTCATCGTTGAATCGATGTATAAGTTACGAAAAAAATCAGGGTGCTGCAATGTCATCTGAATTGATCTAATTTCTGATGTTATATAAACAACTGGAATATCTTATATTTTTATAGATGCTTGACGTGTTTTGATCAGTCAGCATGTCGTCTCTCATTTTGATGTGCTTTGAAAATCCTTCCTATTGATACATCGTAATGTGTAGGTCATCTCGACGAGTATAGGGCACTAATGCAATTATCAGCCATATCAATAGTCTGGATAGCATTGTTGACAAGACTGGATGGTGGCTATTGACATTTCCAAATAAATTTCCAATGTTCTCTAAAAGTTGAGCATGTTTTGAACAGCACGCCATTTTCTCCGTCAGGATGTAAAGTTTGAATTGGCGTGAGACCGACAATAAGAAGTTGCTCAACTCTCACACAGCAAAAAAATTGAGCTGAAGGTGTCCTGCAGTTGATCTAATTGCATCGGTATTGGTTCGATGATATGATATCTAAAGTGTTTCGCCTATTTTAACTCCGAAAAATAATTGCAAATAGTTAAGCTGCAGTTGGACCTGTGTTCATTTTACTTTATTGAAATGTAGACATATAGAGCACATTAAGATCTCAATCTCAGCGACCAAGCTAGGGCTAACGTATTTATCTCCAATTTGTTTAATCCCGAATATCGCCGGTCGCCTAAGGCAAATTTTATTTCTATAGTTGGTCTACACTTTGTTAGAGGAGTCTGACCTGGCAACTCCTCTGAGCTCCTCTGAATACTGTACTGATAGTTGTGTCACAACTGTTTTGACAGAATGATCGTGCCAAATAAAAGCGTGTGGGAGTTGATTAGGCCTATTGTTCTATTCGACATATTTGTGTCAGGATTATCTGACGACTGGTCTTCGAACAAGTGCAGCAGCAATTATAAATTGCGAAAACCTTCAACGGAACCCAGGTATTATTCTTAGCAAACTATCTAACAAAAGAATTGTTATTCCGACGCAACTTTGCGTGAAAACAATCTTACAATAGGGAATATATACGTTGAATATCAATGATGTTGACATCGAAAAGATAGATGTCAGATTGATTGATATCGGCATGGAACTTGTGAATGTGTTCAGAAAGCGTGTTATAACTGTCGTTTTTCTTAATGCAGTTTCGATATTCCTTGAATCGGATCTTAAAAGGACTATTGTCGAACCAATATAGTTCATTTTGCATGTCTTTGCAGACAAAGTCGTGCTACAATTATTGATATCAACCATTTTACAAACGTCACAATTACAATTCACCCGACGCATTATTTTTGAAACAATCCTTTATATTTTTTTGGTAGACGAATAGAGTTAGGAGACAACGAATATTTTGCTTTTGATTTATGAAAATGAAAACCTCCCTATGTCATTATGAATTATTTAGCAAATAGCCACTTACACGTCTTTTTGCGTCGGAATAAACCTAGCATGACACGCCAATTGTCCTTCCTAAAAGCAGTATGCTGCGCACCGCTAATTGTATTTTTTTCATTTTCTTGCCTTGATGCTCGGCGCGCACTGAGTCTTGTTTCTTTTAAGATTTCATGAAACAGGTGCGCCGGATATATTTATTGCAGGGTGTGTTGATTCGCATTTGTTTTCACTGTCTTTGCGGCAGTGACAGTGCCTCAGTCAGCCATCATTGATTAATCATTTAAAGTTAAATATAAGACCAATGCCATTATTTGAGACCTACTTTTTCTTTAATAATTACCGTGATCTCTTCATACCACACATTGATTCATGAAAATTCGGATCACCCTTTAGCATGAGCTGAAATCCAAACTGCTGTAACTTATTGAATATTGCACACGATTCTTTAAATTTCGGAATCTACATCAATATCGACATTAATTAACTCTATGTTCGACAATGCAACGTGTCATTGGAGTAATAACTAGGCATTCGAACGATGTCAGTATAAGCTGTAGACTCATTAGAGTGGCATTGAAGCTCACTTTTGCTGATGTGTTTTACAGATGTCTTACAAACGAAGAAGATATGTTTCTTCCAAACACAACTTTTTCAAAAGTCGTCGTGTCTGGTCACATGTCCCAGAAATGGTTGATTGCACGCATAACTTGGGTGATCAAAATTGTGACACATCAAATATGGACGAATCAGAAATCACAGTAGAGAAAATCTTCAATCGCCAAAAATGATCCTACATCTGTTGGTAGCAATGCCATGTCAAGTGATGCAAATGAGTGTGTTTCATCCAATTCCAGCTCTGATCATTCAGATAGCGATGATTCGGATAGAAGCTTCTTATATGATGACAATTGTGATAATGAATATTTAGAATGTTCTAACTTGGTCGGTAATGGAGATGTCGAGGAAACAGCGGCTCTGTACTACAACCTAGCCAGCAACGATATCTCACAAAGAAGTTATGATAAACTGGCAGCTGTTATGAAGGTACGGATAAGTTATTAATCCTCATTTGACATGAACTGTTTGTTTGGCTTAGCGGTTGAATGGATTGGATGTAACTGGTGGCAGTTGGCGCGACCCAAGTTTTCAAATTCAGCTGATATTACTCTACCATCTGTAACGAAGCTCATTCCTTTTCAGGCTGTCAAAAATGTGGACTTGCCTACCTCACGAAGTTTATTCAGTCGCATGATGCAAACAATTTCCACTTCAAATTACATATCGTCCGAATTTATATGTTCGGCATGTGGTTTATCTGATGACATAAAATGCAGCTGTGGAGGAAATGTTCATCTTTGTTCCATATTGATTTGAGAAAGCAAATGGAATACATCATCCAATATTCATTCGAGAAAATAATTGCCTATAATGACATCCTAGTGGCTAAGAGGAACACCGACGTTCTTTCATCAGTGCTGACAGATGAAGAAAGACGCGCTCAACTAAGCGGTGACACCCTGAACATCTACATTATGTTGTCCACGGATGGTTTATCGTTGCTGCGTACTTCGAAACATACATTGTGGCCGTTGCATGCTATTATTTTGAATTTTTCTCCGTTTAATCGACAAAAGATGGATAATATGATACTTCTGTCACTATGGGAGGGACCTACCAAACCAAAATGGGATTTTTTCTTGCGCCAAGCTGTTCGGCAATTAAAATATGAATCCTCATTTACAGTTAGATACAATTGCAAGGACATAAGAGTGATTGTTCATACACTGGCTTCCATTTCAGATTTGCCAGCAACAGCTGGGCTTTTGAACATTGTTCAGTAATAATGGAGCGTATGGATGTCCTTAAATGCAAAGTGAAGGGTGAAGTGACTCGTGTTGATGGAGGCTTTGCGAGAACTTATCCCCTTGAAATCGGAGATGGAATGGAAGACAACGAATATGCTTATTATTCGTCACTAGCGAAGTTCCGGGAACTCGATATTCGGCATAAAAGGCAGTACTCCTGTAGCAGACATAATTTCTCTGCCGTCAAATATCATTATAGATCCAATGCACTGCATTTATGAAGGCATTTTTAAGATGATATTGAATGCTTTTTTTAATTCTAGGTATCACACTGAACGATTTTACATTGGAAGACGGCATACTATAAGCTACGTAGAAAAGTGCATTGAAAATGTGAAAGTTCCTCATTGGTGTTCTCGCTTCCGAAGGATACGTGATATGAGTGTATGGAAAGCTCATGAATTCCGTAATTTTTTTGTATATATATGCTTCCCAATTATTTGCAGTTTTCAGCGAAATGAAGAAATAAGGGAGTGTATTTTCTGTTTGATATTATTTGTTAAAGTTCTTAACAAATCTCCATTATCTGCTGACATTCTGATCGCTGCAACGCACCTTCTTAGATCGATTTAGTTTTCTGTTTAAAAAAGTTTTTCCTCCTAAGTTGATGACTCTCAACGTTCATTTATTGTATCACATACTTGAGGACGCATCACGTTTTGGACCATTGCATGTTGCGTCAATGTTTGCTTTTGAACGCAATATCAAGTCTCTTAAGTCTTTGTTTCATGGAAGTAAGTATCACAGAAAGCAGATAGTCGAGAAGTCCTTTTTGCGGAAGGCTAATCTCTCTATAGTCAGCAAATCTAATTTCAAAAGCAGTGTTCCATCATTTTTCAACGATCACAGTGCTGTAGAAGCACTGTTAATAGATAAAGATCGATGCAAAATTCGTGGGTTGGTGTACCACAGCATACATTATCCTCGGAAACAAAATTCTTGCAGTTACATTTGTAAATTTCATGAATCAGAAAGAGCTGTCAAATATGGGATCATTCAAAGATTTTATCCTAGTGAAGGTCAGACTGTGGCCGACATTGAAACTTTTGAAGTTGTTCAACAATTTCATCAGGAAATGACTTTTGATAGTCCAATAATTTCGTTATTTGATTTGTTTGATGACATTGTAATAATTTCTTCACAAACATCGTTGTCCAGGCACGTTCATGTTTTAAACATATCATGTTTATGCATACAAATTTCAGTTAACTTAGACAGCGCTGATGTTGAAGTTTTGATTCCAGTAATACATTTCAGCGATTATGCCTAATAAATGTCACGTGGGTACCACCATTTGCGCAAGCAGTGTTTTTCTTTCAGTATGTTTTATTGGCATGGTTTACTGCTTATATTTTGAAAAGGTCCTAAAGGGTATCTGTAAGTAATTGTTAAGTCATAGAAAGCGTTGTTCAATAGAAGACGCTTGAATTAATTAATTGCAATCTAATTTCTGAAGATGAAAGTTATCCTTGTTTTGATGATTCGACGCCTCAGAAGTTGGACAAGTTTTCACTTTAATTTTTTGACAATATATCCGCAGTTATTCACAATTGATCAACTTTAGCAATCATCATCATAAATCGCTTTTTCTAACCTACGTGTATACTATTATTTTGCTTGACTTTCCTGATGTTTTGACGACAATATGTGCAAGTAAAATGAGAATTCATAAAATTGATCCACTGAACATCCTCAAGTCTGAGATTATGGAAAGGGTCAAGTTCCGATTTTGAAACTTAAAGGAAGTTTGTCATTGGTATTAACAAACGAATCTCATGGTAGAATAGATTTTGTAATTTTCACAAGCTATCTGCATTACCGCACATCTTTGTATTTTGTGCTATATACTGACCTATACTACTCTTTCCAACTTTCTGTTGGAATGTGCCTTAGTCCCTATGTCAGGTTCATTTTTAAATTATCTAATTCAAATGAATTTTTCAGAATGTCGACGCCCCCAGCAAAACGTCCGAGGAAGCAAAAGCCCCAATCATTCCCTGGTCTTCCTGGTCAAGCAGACTATTTCCTTTTTTACTATTTGAAAACAAAGACTTACAGTGAGCCAATTTATATTGGCAGTAGCTTCATTGACATGCCAATGGAAGACAGACTCGCATTGAATGAGGTGAGTGTGAGCATATGTGTGTGTGTGAAAGAGAGAGAGAGAGAGAGAGAGAGAGAGAGCGATTCCGGTAATTCATTCTTTCGCTATTTTCTGCTTTCAGAGGGATTGTGTCACACTAAAGAGTGGTGGAGAAAAATGATCTGCCATGGTTATCGGTCGAGGGCACATAGATGAGATGGTCGAACTTTCCAATAGGCTCGAAGACGTGATAGATGAAGGAGTGTCGACAGACAGCCTGGTGGACGCGCTGAAAGAGCCGGAAAATGCACCTATTGGTAAAGTAAGTAAGATCATTCACCAAACCGCGTCCATTCATAGTTTATTAAGAACTCAATGGTATTTTAAGCCGCATAACCGCAAGGTCTTAGTTGTGATTGTTTACTTATTTATCAACGTCAGCACTTTTTTTCATACATCATCAATTTTGCTTTGTTATATCAGAAGCATTTCTCAAACGTAAAATTCATTAAAACTATTTTGCAGTCAAAGAAACAAGAACAGATTCGGAACATAGAGGTTGTCCGCACGTCTTCTCTACTAAGGACACCACGTCAGACGCCCGTATCTCCCTCTTTGAGATGGCCAGATGAGACAGACGGTGCTACGACTTGTGCAAGATCACCGCTGCAGGAAGTCTGCTGCGACACAGCATCTTTGCCTTCCCAACCCACAACCAATGCGACGAAAATTAAAAGATCTCCTTTATTGATGCAATTGGTCGAGATCAATAAATCTATCTTATCAGAACTGAGGATTATCAAGGAAACGAATCGTAAGTTCTGCCATTCTCAAATGCTTGGTTTTAATGCTGGTTTTATTTCTTCAATGTCGATGGAATCACAAAAAAATCAAATCAGTGGTATAATTGTTGTCAAACGTATATTTGAAACGCTCAGCTTGATGAACAACATATGCAGCCGACATTTTCATTGCATGATAGATATTATTAACTAACATTGAGAGCCAAAAGCTTACTAGCTACTGCTATCTTCCGGAAAAGTATGGTAGCTTTACTGTAAACCTACCTTACTTATTAAGACCGACAGGGAAACTTCCAAAATAACTAAGTTCTTTGTATTTTGAAAAGTTACTTGCACGCATGTGTACATTGATTGCAGTGAAAATGCTAACTTTGATGGAGGAAAAAAACAAACCGACCAAGGTTAAGCACCAGATGCTCCCGATCATACGTAAGTTCAATTTTCGCCCTGCATGAGCATGACTATACTTTTGATCGCCATCATTATGTTTCTTGCTGTTTTTCTGCAATTGCATGGGTGTGTTCATCTTTGAATTTTTCTGAATTTTGGCGCCGGATAATTTGTATCGGACCTTAATCAAAAGGGAGTCCTCTCGTCTGGTCGTCTATAGATCATGACTTCCCATCAGCACTGGTCGAAAACGATATCTGTTTGTTAAATTGATGATATTCCATTGTCATTATTCTATGATTTCGAAGGAGAGAAAAATAGAGGATCAAACAGGGAAGCATATTTTTTCTGATGAATTAGAGCATGCATGACACTGTGCTTAGATTTTCATCAATTTGTGAAAATATGCTACTGTACAAGTATTTTGACAAAATAACTGAATTTCAGATCATCAAAAACTATAATAATGAGGATGTGGATATTGCGAAGCTGTATGCTGCAGATGAACGGCAGATGGCCTGGATAATTTTGAATATGTTGATGAAGGACGTGCGCGGGAAAATTATGGAGCCGCAGAAAAAAACTGATGAGTCTCGATTGATTCCATCAGAGATCGTCAGTCAGCTAAAACGTAAGTACAGTTGTAAAATATATTAAATCTGAGTGTTACTAATCGTCAAAATAAAGCGTAGGCAATTCATAACCATTGCGAATAGCCGGCGTATATCTCAATATTGCACATTGATCTCAATCAAAATGATTCGGCTTTGAACATTAGAGCCTCATTTGCTGGTCAAAAAATTGAATTGTTAATGCTTCTAGTTTTGGTGTTTGGTGATTTCTCAGCTTTTTTTCTTAGGCCTACGCGTGTCATGTCTACATATAATGCGCAAAATCCACAATCATGCTCTTATTGATTACAATGATGAATATAATTTTGTGAGTCATAGCATTAATGCTCTTACGAATGCTCTTCTATCATAAATAATGTTACTAATCTTAGAATTCTGAAAGTCCATGAACATTTTACTGTCAGAAACTAACATGTATTTTTCCTATCAAACATATGCTATCATTTTTGCCAATAAAAATCTCAAGCTGTGAATTTGTTATTTGATTTCGATTATTCATGAACTGAAGCTATAGATCTGACACATAAAATCTAGTAAAGTTGAACAGTAGAGTAATGAATAAAGGTAATTCAATGTGCCCCACAAATGGTGCACATTGAGCCACTTTGGTAAACATTTTAAAATTAAAATTGTTAGGAGATGAAATATCAGAGAAACAGCTCAGATTATAACTTATCATGCTCTAAACTTCTCATCCGAGTTTTATTGTGGCCCATTTGATTTAGAATATTAAAACCGTTGAGAAAAGTTCAAAAACATGCTCAATTTGCCCCACCCTCCCTTTATGTCACTTGCATGTTGCGCAGCAGAAAAAGCTAAGTCACAGTGAAATGCAGATTTTCTTTAAATGTTTGGTAGTCTTCTTAGTATTCAATGATCTATTTAATTATTAACCGACTCGCATTAAAGCTGGATATGACTGAGATTTATTCAAGATTTTGATTATTATTCTGACTGATAAAAACTTCGTTATTCAATGATTGAACAAATTTAGCATTGAAAGGGAATTCGCAGGCCGTCATTATCATTGAAGATGCACTAAGAAAACATGAAATGATTGCAGATCAGCGGCTCAAAAGTATATTCTTTTTTAATTTCAGATCAAGTGGACAACATGTTCGGAGAATATGATTGGGACGTTATCAGACGTTCCATAACCAAAGAATTCGTGATTTGGAGAAATGGTCTTGGAAGATTGGAAAGTTTTGCTAACTGATAGTGTTTTTGAACTTTTTAACTTTACACTCTTTTGCCTTCTTTTTAAACTGGAATAAAACAAGCACTTCAAAAAAGTTTGTCCATTTTTTCTTCGAATCAGTCGTTATGGAGTAATTGTCTCGGTTGTTCAACGGATATACTGGTTATCTCATATTACGGGACATGTAGCTTAATTAGGCCAACATTAAAATGCTCAAGGATGAGCGATAATCAATTGAGAGCGAAAAATCTAAAGATTCTAAGATTCTGTCAGAATCCCATTTAAGCATAAGAATCTGACAGAATCTTACAAAGATCTTACATTTTCTGTCAGATTCTGATCAGATCTTGCTGTATCTTCCACGATCTTACAAAGATTCTGACAGAATCTTTCAAAGATATTCAAAGATTAAGTAAGAATTGACGCATAGTGCCGTAAGAGTTACTCAATGTAACCCGGGATGCCTTTTGTATTACTACTCTCTACAATAAAGCATTCTTATTCTTATAGGCTTTAGTTGGCACTTTTTTTTGAGCTTCTGCCAAATTTGTTTGTTGTGGAAGGAAGGTGTGTATTAAATCTATTTAGTGAAAGATTCGTTGTCAAGCATTGCATGTCCAATAGTAATGTTTGCCTTTTGCTTTGCTTTGCAGTTCTGCAAGTGTTTCATGAGCCAGAGAAGCGATATATTTGAGATTATCCTCGAAATGTGGGACCAGGAAAGATCTCAACAGTATTAATGAATAACAGCAATCAGTTGCAAAATTCCGCAAACGTTGAACTACTAGAAAGTACTTCTCAAATATTTTTTCTTGGTGTGCATTTATAGATGCATGGCATTTTGGAAGAACGTGTTTTTCTCAAGCCCGTCACTTCGTCCGTTATTTATTCAGAGGTGACATGGAACTGACCGTACACTTAAGGTGAATGCAGGCTCAATCTATAATATGAATTCAAATTCATGACCGTTTTATCTTCAGTGATTGAACCAGCATCCACCCAAAAGTGTGGCCAGATCCGTATCAACTCTCAATAAAGAACGGACAAAGTGCCGGACTTATGAAAAAATGAGTTTTTCTATATTGCCATGCAACTTCTCGAAAAATTGTGTCAAATGAAGGAAGCAAACATGGATTCGCTCACTCCTGTTGTTTAAAACGTGCTTCAGAAAGCTCAGTTTGAATGCAATTAAACTTATAAAATTGATGATTGTCGATTGATGAACATAACATGACAAAATGATGGTCAGGAGAAGGTTAACGTGCTTTAATTTGACTGTTCATGTAATCAGTTAATTTATAAATACATGTTGATCAAAGCTCTGCTGTCCCATAAAATGTTGGAAGATTCCTCGTTCATCCACCGTTCACTTAGAAAGAAATTCACGGATTTACATCTTGACAGGAAATGAGCTGATGGACATGCAATCCTGAAACGCTGTCCATGAAGATCAAAAGAGGATGAGAAAAATACGTTTCACATATATCTAACTTGACATGATGAGAAAGTCAGTCTCAGATCCAGATGAAATTGTCTTGTTGACAACCAACTGATGTGAACTAAGGCTAGCAAGTAGCCGCATGCTCTACATATAATGATATAATGATATGAATGACTTTAGCCTGACCGTAATTGTGTACCATAAATTAGGTCTAAACGGAGGTTAATACTCAATTTTCTTCGCAGCATGTCGCCTGACTAGGGATTGCAATTCCAAGCTCTTTTCCAAAATCCCGGGGTTTCGGGGTTATTAAAATTACAATCCCGGGATTCGGGATCCCGAAAAATTCCAACACCGAAATCCCAGGATTTCGAAACAAATCGCGCTACCGTATATATTTAGAGGAAGAAAAATTGCATTCTGATGGTCCTTTCATGTAGTCTTTGCTATACTTCGCACAATCTGAACGTCAGTAACAATTAGCATAGGTGATTAGAGCTTTCTCGTTTGCTCCGATGGGCCGCCATACAACTGTAGTGGCTATTATATCTAGTGGGGACATGAAAAATTGAAAACCTAGTTGAAAGGAAGGTGACATCTACATGTATTCGGTAGTGATCCCTCACGGAAATGTAAAAACAGAAGAGCCAAACTCTACAAATTATTGGCTGTACAGCGGTTTGACGCAGCACGCACCATCACGAAAATTCCTCATGATTTTTATGAGATTTTCTCATGAAATCTCATGCAGATTCACTAAAAAAATGGTGTTGCCTTTTCATTCTTTTTAATTTATTCATCTGGTATTATACTGAAATTTTCATAGCCTCGTCACGCTGTCACAGAGCCTCCCCACGCCATGTTCACAATACTATTTCAGCTTTCGCAATAATAAACGACTATTTATCATAATAAAACATTGAACTGTGATTACATGTATGTCTATTTTCAACATCTTGCATGTTCATGCTCATTGTAAAGTCAAATTATTTATGCAGATGATTTTTATCATTGATAGACTAAACTTCTTCTCGATTGAATTAGCTTTCTTATGATTCTATCCTTTCGGGACTAACATGCATGCCTCACTACTTAGAAACTTATTGCAAGTAGGCCTATCATAATGATACAATCATTTTCACAAAAACCTCATGAATGCTCATGATTTTCCCATGAACGCATCATGAGATATTATCCTCATGAATGATCTCATTACCACTCATTCTAATCTCATCAAAGTACCATGGGTGTGAACATCATGAAAAAAATTTATGATGAGAATACCATAAGCTCTTATAAAAATCTCATGGAAAATGTTTGTAAGGTCAGATCGGAGCATCTTGGAGGAGTTCACAGCAATCCGCAAGCGATGCACGACTATTTTCCGTATCACTGTAAGGTACTAAAAATTCTTTTTGCCCACTTAGTAAGTTCCTGCATGTGCCATCGTTTTGAATCAGTTTCCATTTCTATCAAAGTGGCACGTCTACCATCATACCACAGCAATCGAACATGTGCATCCTGGTCAACATTAAGCTCGCCAGCTTGTGAGACGTTTTGCTGGCTGTTATGAGCTAGATCACCCAGAAAAAACACACAGGTCATATAAAGTTCTCCAGAGAAGTTCGTGAACTTATTTGCATACGCCTGCTGAGTTTTAATAATGATCAGAAGGACCAACTCAATCGTCAAAACTTGGTCACAATTATTTGAATCCTTCGAAGCAGAAGGAATAGTGGCCATCAGCGCATACTGAAGGAATTTGCAGCAATCCGCAAGCCTGGAACGACTTCATTCCTATCTCAGTAAGGCATTAAGAATTCCGTCTGACTACCTCGCCTATTCCTGCTGCGCCATCGTTTCAATCCGCTTGTATTTCTAGTAAAGTGAAAAGTTTACGCAGTCTTATTCCGAGATCATAAAATGTCTCATTAATATACTTGAGGCGGTCTGGTCGAAGTAAAATAAGCTTACTTGAAATAAAGTAGTACAGAGCAACTTACCTGTCCAGTCGCAGAGTCCACAAAAAACAATTGACGGATTTCAGGTCCAGCTGATGATCCAAATTTGAATTTTAGTCTATCACCATCAGATGGATCTGCATCGGTCGCTTTCAGCTCATAAATTACTAATCCCAAATTTGAATCTTCGGATACATTTACAACTGGATTTCTCACAAGGAAGCGAGGTGTTTGATCGTTGACATCAGCGACAACGACGTTGAGACTAACTGTCCCTGTGCGGGCCGGACTTCCTCCATCGGTTGCGGTAATCACTAATTGATGAATAGGTTTCTTTTCACGATCTAAATCTGCATCAACTTGAAGGAACAATCCAGAAAACGTTCCTCTTGATATCTCCGTGTGAAGACTAAATTTTGAGGTAGAAGAATACTGTCCACCATCACTCGAAGGCTGGAGTAATTCAAATTTCACTGTAGTATTGTCAGGAGATCGATCAGGATCAGATGGAAGAGCGAGTGCGATTCGGAATCCAGAATCTGAATGTTCTGGGATTTCTACACTAAGGGTTTTCTCCCGCCACTGCGGTGTGTTATCGTTGATGTCAATAACTCCTACGTCGAGGTTCAGTATATGGAAAGACATGGCTGCACGCGCTGAATGCTGCACAATAATTGTGAATTTTGTCTTTATAACACAGCGACGAGGATCACAACAATCATTGTAGTCTTCACAAAGGGTTTCACGATCTAGACGTCCAACGATGACAATATCAGAAGTTCGGTGATTCAGAGCCAAAAACGGAGGCTTTTGAATCGCTTGGAATGTCACGCGCCTTAATTCGGAGCTCGAAATCTTATTCGATTTTAGCACAACGGATCGCAGATTTCCTATGACAGTTCCGTTTCTAGATTCTTCTACTGCCGTTAAGGCAGCAAAAATAGTTCTTTCCGAAGCACAGCAACTGATAAGAAACATTGGTAGGAGAAGCAGCAATTGCTGCCGAAGAATTGCCATATTTTGATGTGCCGACTGTGAAGTGAGTGTATTCATTGCCGGCTGCTGAAAATCAAGAGAGACATCAAGTCAGTCTAGAGTTTAGAAGCGTAGAGGACAAATGACGCATGCAGGGAGCTACTTCTCTTTATCAGCATAAAGAATTAGCACAAATCAACATTGTCTTATCGAATATAGGCGAAGAGAGCATGGAAGCTGATACTTACGCATTGGGGTCGGTTTCTCTCACCTACAAGCTGTTCGGCGCCTCATTCGTGTATCAAAGTCAAAGATTGGAATCAGATGAGAGGATTGGAATTAGTGAACCGGTAAAGGAATAAAGCTACCGAAAAATGCTTCTTTACGGATGAAATGATATGAAATGTTTCATGTTTTATTTGATAAAAATATAACTACAATTGAGATGCATGGAAATATCATTAATGGCAAATGAAAAATTCCGAGACAATCGTGAATTCTGACGCTTGCCCTAGCCTAATCTCAGTCTGATTGACCATTAAGGCTTGCGCGATATTTGTCTTAGTTTTTCTATTGAGACAGATGCTACAATAACAGTAGCAGTTCAAAATTTAAGATAGTATTTAAAATTCTAAGTCCTACTTTTTTTCGAACCAAAAACGTTTCAGTTTTCAAATCACAGCTCATGTGACATACTGTCGAACTTTCGAGAAATCACTTGCTGATCAGGTGCTTCTATTCTTTCCCCACCACATTTTCCAACTTTTCCAAATTCATGAAATTTCATCAAACTTAGTCACATTGGATTTAGAATAGACTTCATCTGCCACTTAGTGACAGTGCAACACCACTGAGAAGTCTTACTTGAACCCTGAGATGAAGGATTGGTACCTTGGATACTCAGTTAGAATGCAAGGATACAGCTGGGATCATGAACTTCGTGGTATTGTTGTCTACAGACAAATGACGAGCAGTTGTCTAATTCTGAGGCTGCAAATGTTCTATAAGTCAGATAAGAGGAACGCTTTTGCGTAGTGAGACTGCCCTTTGGAGCAAGAGAAGATCGTTAACGATGCAACACTACCGGGTGCCAACAACAGACATGTTGGGGGGGAGGAAGTACCGCTGATCATTATTACCGGTGCACATCTTGTTGTACTCATACAGTGAAAACACTCAAGTGACACATACTTTTCACAGTCTGTAAATCTGTTTTGTGTATGAGTTCCAGTTAATTGATGCGGATATTATCTGTGCAGGATGATTTTGGACAAGTTTCTTGGAGTAGCATTTTAGGCGTAATGGTTTACATCAATCGGAGATAGAAAAATATTTTATTGAACACTGTAAGAACAATACAATTATATCAACCAATCATAGCTTTTGACTAAAATCGAAACTTGGAGGATTAACCTTTGCCGAAACCGGCAAATAAAATTTCATCGAAACAAAAACCTGGTCGAGCCCATATCATTATGCCGAATATCTGGCCAGTCAATTAATAAGCTGATATAATTTTCTATTCTAATCCCAATCAGAATCAATCTAGAGCATTTTTCTATTCTGTTCTATTGTACTATTGGCGAAATTGCTATTCTGATGCTGATGCTAATGATAAAATCAAAATAACTATCTGTTATTGTGTGAGAGTTTTAATGGACAAAATGGGTACACACACCTCATTAAAATGAGACGTTCGACAAGATCGCTTATGGGCATGCAATGAATTCTACTCAATCACAATGATTTTATGAAGCTCTCATGCATCCATTCAAGCAGCTGAAATCACACCTGAATCCTTTTGCACGAGGTATTGGCGTATTGCCAACAGCTTCAATTCAACCTCCTACAATTTTTGGCGCTGTTAATACATACTAAGGACATGACTACTGTTTTTATCCAGTCAACTGAGGGCCGAATGGGATACTGAATACAAATTGCCTAAAGTACCGGGTGTCCTAAAAGTCGCGCAAAACTTTAAAAGGCTGTCATTTGCTTCAATTCAATCATATTTACATGAGATTTTTTAAAGTGTACCTCAGATCGGGGGATTGTAAAGAAACTGTAAACCGCTGGATACGAAAATTACATACAAACATATACCAAAATCACACACAATTTGAAACTAACATCTGATACGAGATTCTCGTATGCTTACAGAGGTCTGGTGTGTTTTTCATATGACATCTCACTTACTTTCGTATGTGATTGGTATGTAGCGATACGAACTATTCTATCTGTGATTGGCTGTTTTACACTGAAATACGAGTTATTGGCATGCTTTATATACGAGACACGATGCAAATTGGTCCTCATTCGTATGTGTTTCGTATGAAGAGCTTTAAATCACATGGCATTACTTACTGCTGTCAAATAACTTTTTCCCAGTAATACCAGTAGTGAATATTTTTTGCTTGATAGAGTGATATTTAACTAGAATAGATTTATTGTGAATTTTATGCTCCACGAGTCTGTCGTCGTTGCTACTTGTCTAGCAACATTAACAGGACGTTTAGTTAGCTCTACTTTATGAACCAAATTGATAAACATTATTGATTATTTATGAAATGCCTTAGACTTACGTGTTTTATAATCGAATTCAGTATTGGAACTATGACTTTTGAATGTCATTATCTCACTACTTACAAAAAAAACATTAGTGTGATCTTTATTGACTAAAGGCCTTAAATCAACATCCTTTGGACATGATTGATGCTTTCTATTAATATTGTGCTGGTATGGCTTTAGTATGTAGAGCATACCACACTTGAAATAACACACGAAAAGCATACAAATATATACCAAGAGAATACAGAAATATACCAAAACAGTATTTTGGTATGCATCTTGGCATTGAGCGATTTACAGTGATGATTTCATGATTCTTGAGTTTACTCTTGACTCTACATTAATGCATTTTAAGTTGGCAAATTCATGGATCTTGCACCAAGCTATTGTTGTGTGCAAATAACACTTCGATCGGTCAATTATCGTCTGGATGTAAATTCTATTCACACAACGAGTCATGCAGAGACCTCAAGCTCCATTCACACAGGCGACAGCGACACCTTGCGACATTGACGACATCATTCAGACCAACTCGGCGACGCTCTGACGACATTTCGACGGCATTCACGCGACAAATTAACACAGAATCATTAACGTTTTTCATAAATATCTTATTACTCATTATTGTGTTTTTTTATTATCACGATGAGCTTCCTTGCATGATCAGCTTTCAAACGAATACAAATATGGTTCGGTTATAAACTGTATTTTAGTTGATATTTTGTGAATCAATTACTCGTCAGTAACCGATCCTTTTTACCAAGCATGCTTAGTTATTGGCGTCAGCTTGAAGAAATTTCATTGGGTTAAAGATGGTGTGAGGTCATACCCGTGCTGTAATTTGATAGTTACTACAAGCTGTCACAAAATGAAATATGAACAATGATGACAACTTGCGCTCAGTTTCCAATGCAGCTGTTTGTCACACAAAATTTCTGCATGCACAAATCGATAGGGATTATCAAAAAATGATGAGTTCGCTTTCACAGCAGATGAGACGGCTTGTCATATTTATTTTAATCACATTCATTCTCAATAACATCCCTTTCAACTCACATCAAGGTTTACAGTAATTCAATTTCAATAATACAATTGTGAAGCAAGTAAACAATGGGATGCATTAATTAGGTATGTCATCAAAAGTTGGAATAACCACTACCCATCCGATGTATTTATCTCCACACATTTCCTTGTCATGTTTGATATCAAATTGAAGCAAATGTTTTTCTCTACACAAATATTCAGGTATCGCAAGCTCAAAACGAAAAGCAAATGATTTTGTTTTCGTTCTAACTACCAGCCATTACACATTTTTGTGTTCCTGCACAGAAAGCTATGATCCTAAATCATTTGTCAAGTCATTCTCGTCTCAGCCACCTGCAGATGTACGGGGCAAACCATCGACTTCACGCGACATGACAAATTTTGGAGCTCCTATCTCTAACATAGGTCGCCGAGAATTTCAGAACATTTTTCTGAGCGAGGAGCGTGTCGTCGAATGTCGCGTTCATGTCGCGTGGTCTATGTGAACGCGCAGGCAGGTTTACATATAATCTTGAAATAACTACTGCAATTGACTGCAATGATTGACAGTGTCGCTACCGTGTCGTGTCGCCTGTCTGAATGGAGCTTTACGCATTCAATGACTCTTTACACTAGGCATGAATCACGAAACACGCATTTGATTTGTTGAGCTTTTCTTCACCAGCGGCAAGTCCTCTTGAGCGGCACTGTGCACTTACCAGATAGCTCATGGTTATGATCGCGACCCTTTTAGCGTTTCTGCCATCTCACGCTTGATTCAGTGCGTTCAGAAACAGTAGCAGATAGACCTCGATCGGATACGCCCAGTCTCGAGGATGAAAGGGAAGAATGTCTAAGGGATGAGCTGGAAGCACAATAGTCAAATCCACAATTTGGAGCTGCCAGTTGTCGTTCGGTTTCTCGAAGAACAGGTGTTCAAAGGATCCTACGACACAGATGGTGCCTCTACTCATACAGACTGCAGACTAACCAGTCACTCACAGATAATGATACGGAAAAGCGTATTGCTTTCGCTCAGTTACTCCCGTCAGGTGCCCTTGATCTCGAGTCGATTCTGTCGACTGAGAAGTCTTATTTCTCAATATTGGGCCATGTGAAACGCCACAATTGTTTCGTTTGGGGATCGGAGAAGCCGCGGGAATTCAGCGAAAAAGATATCCATGCTCCAAAAGTGTGTGTATAGCTCGGTTATTGTGCACAGTACCGTCTAACTTCTTTCTTCTTTCCTGGAACCGTTACACGACAAACTTGTGCCAACATGCTTCACGATCAACTTGAGACGCTGTATGAATTCCACAATCTTACAACAAGATGGAGCACCTCCACATTTTTCGGATTCTGCAAGATCTTTCCTGTCTCGAATATTCCCTGTTGATCGGATCATTGCCAGAGGACATCCAAACCGGTGGCCAGCTCACTCGCCAGATTTAACACCGCTGGAGTACTACGTCCGGGGTACTGTGAAAGACCGTGTATACCACTGCTTCACTCCAAGAAACCTACACGATGTATAGGAGAGGGTAACGATGGTGATTGAGAACATCGACTCATGAATTGAGACGATCTGCTCTGAGTCTGCGCTCGAGGTTGGAAGCTGGAGAGGTTAGAGTGTGGAGGAGAATCAATTGAGCAATGTCTTATGTGAACATTCATTTGTAAATAAGAGTTTGTTTTTTCTTTTGTTGATTGTATGCTTTGTTATTGGCTAAGTAATATGATAATTTGCAATTAGTATTTTTTACTTATCGATATACATGGTTTTAGCTATTAAAGTCTCAGAGCCAAAAAATGTCACTTAAGTTTTGTTTGTATTAAGGCAAATATGCTACATAAAATTCCCCAATCTGAGGTACATTTTAAAAAAAATCGCACATGAATATGATTGAATTGAAGCAAATGACAGCCTTTTAAAGTTTTGCGCGACTTTTAGGACACCCGGTATACAATCCGAACAATCGTCAATTTTTAGGACATTGGTGACAACCCTGACTGTCGCTTCTAAAATTTGATAGCGCATCAAAATGGTTCCATCAAATGCTTTAAATTCATTCAGAACAAGCATCCGGCGAGCCTCGATTACGAGACAGGCAGGCATTCAGTTGACTGTTGGTCAGACAAACAGCTGCCAGAACGGGTTTCTGCAGCTAACAAGACCGAAAATTGTACTTTCACAGAATGATGTGCAACTACAAAACTACTTGTTTGCCGAGTTCTACCAGTGCCATTTCTTGTCAGTCAAGAAAAAATAATTTTTAGAAACAGTCTGAAGTTTTCAATACAAAAAAATATGTGTTTTTTCTCTAGATATGTGAAAAGTAGCCTATTTCGTCTGAAACCATAAATTTTGGAATGGAATGTCTCTCTTGCGTTCATGTAACCTTGTCTTTTAAGCTAATCACAGTCAGATTTTCCGAGCATCCTAGTGTCGACAAGCACGACACGTTTAGCTACACTTATCCGCATATAACCACATTCTCTTATACTCGCACACCAGCGATCAGAAGAATGATAATAACATGTGTTGAAGGTAGGAAATGACTTGAAGACAGTCCATGTCAGCTATTAGTATAGCTCTACACATAGTACTGCTCACTTAATCAGACGAAACATGGAAAATCTCATTTTTACTTTGAACTTCAATCTGCTTTCCATTGGATAAACATGTTTTCTGTGATCCTGTCTAATAAGAGAAAACGAGCTGAACTCTGCTGACGCACAGATTTGTGGTAGCGTTTGGATGTGTACTCTTCTGTGAAGGTCTCATTCTCGTCCTCAGCCCCAGCAGAAAGTCAATCTGGCGCTGTAGTGTTCGGCTGTTGATCTTCTACGAATTCGAACTTTCTTTCCTGCGAGAAAAGTGCCATCAGACGATATTGTTCATTTTCTCAGCTAATTTTATTATGACAAACTGTCCATTGACAGATGCTTGCCGATTCCGATCTCCAACTACCATGCCATCAAGACTGCATAACCCGTTAATCCAATTTTCAAATAACTTCTTGATTCGCAGTAGGCCTACTTTCATATTATTGCATACCGTGATGTTGGCAAATGCGTTTGTCGATTGTCTTACGTAGGCCAATGACGACTGCACTTCTAATCAATTAGGAAATCCATTATGAACTATAAATGCAAATCACTATTAAAGAAATCTTACTTATACTCATTCATGTCAATGGTTCTTCATTTTTGTGAGCGAGAAACTCTTTAGTCTTATCAATGATGAACTAGAAATCTTAAGTCTTGTATTCGATGGAAATTCGCTCTACCGTGGATAATGTTTTCCGAGGTCGGAGTAAGTGTGTAGACCTAAATGGTTTTCTAATTATTTCAGTTTTTGAAGTACTTTCTGGTGTCCTACAAGGGTAGATTCTGTCGCCTTACTTCTTAATGTCAGGAATGTTGTCAGTCGAATGGAATAGCAACGAAGCAAAAGTTATGGCGAGGTTATCGTGATGATATTTTACCTGTTCATAGAAGTTGCAAAATTATCCACTCTCGGATAATGTGACTAAGCACACTAAATAGGGATGAACACATCGATATCATATGCAAAAGAGTGAGTCAACGAATATATCCTCTTATCACTATTTGGATTTACGCAAATCTCTAATAGATGACAATATCAAGCCATCAAAGCCTTCAGATCAACCATGAACCATCCATCTCACGTCCTTCATTAACTTCCTTATAAAAAATGCTGTTTTCTGGCCATGCAAAGACACCCGTATTCAAAACAAGCATACTGTGTTGTTCATTTTCCCAAAATGTTCGATTATTCATAATTGTTTGTAGGCCTATACGTATGTGATATGTTCCTTTGCCACTGTGCCTTTAATTCAACATTTTCATTGCATGTTCAATTGATCCTATTTCATGAATTTGTTCTGTATTTGTGTTTTGATTTCTATTTACAAAGTTGATGCTTATTTTATTGCTCTATGCTTTCAGGCAAACTTCCCAGGGACTTGAAATGGGAATTATACCAGCCTACCATGAATTTCATTTTTTCTTCCTGCAGTTGTTACTCGGAATTTGCAATTGAATTTAAAATAAAATAGCATTAATGGGTTTCGATCCATGGTTTGATTGGTTGTAAATTTGTTTATTGTAAAATTGATCATATCCACCATTGTTTACTCACATTTGTAGGATCTTTATGACGGAACGAATTAAGAGCAATTTATTGCGCTTCGGAACATGACGCCAAAACTTCTCAAGACACAAGAACATGGAATGCCCACAGTCTGGTTGCAACTGCTGAAACCTGTGTTTATCCATTCCATCGAAGAGTTGTGTGACAAGGAAGTATCATTTTCACGTTATCGTCCATCGACATTAAATGTAATGACTGAATCAATTATGCGTCGTCTACCTTTAACACTGAGAAAGTTCCTGAGAAAATCATTGTACTTCTCTATAATGTAGTCTTAATTATAAGTAATTATGAAAGCTTCCTGAAAATTTAGATGGAAAACAATTTATCTGTCATTCACGTGATTTTTGATAAATCAGAAGAATGATGGTAGCGATCGCCGATTTCTGGTTGTCAGTTGGTTCGAGCGAGTTTGGAATCCATGCTTGATGATACCTGGACTTGTCAGAAGATTTTTGAAGGACTGCTTGTCCATTAAAGATGAATGGCGAATTCGAGGAAGATCCGTGTCCATAGCTTTAAAAAATCATCATGCTTGCCTATGGGAATGTGAACCACAGTACACAGTGTAATTTTTGTAATTTTTTAGTAAATTCCTACTGAATTTTGAAGTCTGAAGACTGTATTAGAACATTTTTAATAGCATGATGCAAGTACAATAAATACAGATGTCATTGATCACACATGGATTCACATAGCACTATTCAGGCCTGTTAATGACATTCATTTGCTGTACATTTTCGAACTTTCCAGTTGAAAACTTTCAAAATACATTTCACACTTAGGATTGCAACCTAAGAATCAGGAGGATCACCAGATCAATTGGAAAATCACTTGCATAGAAGGTAGCTGTACAATCAGAACAATGAAATCATGAATTACAAAATTAATATAATGTTGACTGTGCTTGCCCTGTCATGCATAAAAGTGGTAAAGTCACATGTCTTGATTAAAATCGATTCCTGAAATCGGGGGTACTCAGTACTTGCAACGATGCTCTCTTTCTTTGGCGAATGAATATGCATACTTTTCTTTGAGGGCGGATAATGCTTGTTAATTCTAATTCGCCATAATAAGTCGCAAATATCACATGTCAAAAAAAGTCATGCGTCGGACACACATTGTAATAACACTATGTTCTTATTACATATTGATTACATTATTACATTATTGACGGCAACAATTAAATACTTTGATAGTTACATATGAATACATCACACGTGTATAAAGATCATTGGAATTCTAAATGATAAAATGACGTTAGGTTCTCAAAAAAAATAGATGCACGGCAGACGAGTTGAATGATCTATTTCTTGGATCTAGACAGACATGCTGAATGGAATTATCACTGTGGGCATTTCTGACTTTTCAATGTGATTGTAGCCAAAAATTGGAGCTGGGAGTGAAGCTGCTTCATTTGACTTACTACCTTTACTTAAAAGAAGCGATTAATTGAAAATTGAACAACTCTATCGAGTACATCCGACCGATTCTAGGCAAAATTTCTCAAAATCAAAAACACTTTGAATATTCGATCAACTATGCGAGTACATAGCTTTAAGGATTCCTTGAACTTCGTCCCATAGCAACTTCATTTCAGCCACGAAAGCAAAGTCGGTGTGGACACGTGGCTATTGGAGTGGGAACTGGGCCTGGACCTAAAGCGAGCCAGGCCGTTTCATTTCCTTTGACGTCCTCTTAACCCCTATAGACCCGAGCCTTTTCACATCTTTAGGACCTGAGGTGGGGTCCAGTGGGCCCCCTTGCAATTTCTTAGTTTCCTGCTCAAATCGATGTCAAAACATTGGGATAGTTGATCTTTAGTGAAACATTGGTGTTTACGTCCAGGATATCGATATTGATAATCCTTTGAGTGTCGTCCAGCCCTTCTTAGTAAACATGTACGAAACTATGGTATTTTTATAGCCATCAACATTTGGCACAATATCAGTTGTATTAGGAAGAGGTTTCACAATGGTCACTGCTACAACAACACCTCAGATGGTTAATTTTATTAAAATTGATTAATTCTGTACGGCAGAGCCATTACATTTGTCCATTATTTTTTAATTTATCAATATCTATCGGAAAGAGGCCTACCCGGAGCCATATTTGCTACACTTTTAGATTCTCAAGTCAAAACAAGTGTGTAGGTCTCAAACTCTTCAATTACTGCGGTGAAAGCTTTGTCAGCAGTCATCTTTTGGTGTCGAACTATGAGCATAACGACAACTTTCAGCTAACCAGTCACGCTTGATCATCTGCGAGAGCAAAATATTCACGTCTTGCGATCTTATGCCACTCCGCACATACCCGAGCATGATGCAAAAAATAACTAGATGAATTTCATGCAACATGTGCTATTATGGAAATGCGCAAAATCAGTTTTCGTCTGATAGCGAAGACTTTTGGATGGGAATTTCTACACCCTCTGAGAATTGAGGGGGGTCCACTATGGACCCTGACACTGAGGGGGTCATATCTGCCATGCCTCTACTGATTCAATTGAAATGGAGTATTATACGCAGAATCACTGTCAAAAGCGATGATTTTCCATGGGCATGAGCGGTTGATATATCGTCGATGGAGAGAGAGAGTGAGATAGAAAACCTCAGATATATGAGTGCTAAACATTAGGTTTCTACTTCGTTGATTCACAATCGATTTTTATTTGTTGGGACTACAATCACGTCCATCATCACGAACGCTTGCATCATTGGATATTGTTGATTACGAAATGATTTGTCATAGCTCACACGCATTATTTTCTCACCAAGAATGATTCTGTCAGTGGATTTAAAGACTATCCTGATGATCACAGACTAGTCATAAGAGACGACTTCTACGGGATATGAAATAATGTTCGAAGCTTTTTATAAACGAAATAAGTTATTGATAACATGGAATTTTCCTCTGAGGATGCAAATCAGAATTCGGGTTTGAAAAGGGAGCACCAGTTTGCTTTTTCGAATTATGCGCATACTTACGAATGTGAATGCATACTCGAACCATATTCATCAAAAATTGCATTTAGATAGTGGCTATGTACATTATATGAACACATGATGAATTCTCTTATGCCTTAAACATGAGTGGAAACACATTGAGGGAATCTTGAAATACGTGTATATCAATTCATTACTGAAAATTTATGACTAAAAGATTTTTCTTTCATATTCACATTAAAGAAATAGTAATTCACGTATCATTCATAATTTACAATGGCATTCCAATGGCTTATTATGAAATGAAGTGGACCGAGCCGAAAGATTAAAAAAAATCACAAGTAAGGCTTTACCAATTGTACATGAATTCAAACAGATCTCTCAAGTCGTTGCTTAAAGAAAGTAGTTAAAGAAAAGGATTGCTGTTTCAGAATGAGGAAAACGCAACACTGTTAAGGGAAACATTGTGTCCCATTTTTCTTGATTATTATTAAAGTATACATAATCTACATCAAAAGTGATAGCGAAATGATAGAAATAATGATAAGCAAATCGATCGATATCTCTGACTGATTTAACCGAATAGCATAACAGTGCATATCATAGGTTACAGTAAAAAATTGTCCTTTGTTTTGTCTAATTAGTAATGCTTTCCGATAATTATGACATTTGGCATCATTTATTGCAACAATATCCGTTGAAGAGAGAATAAGAATGACATACAGTATGATTTTTGCCGCATTGAAACGATATTCAATCAGTTTTCAAACGTGCAGGTGTAAATGACTAGTACAGTCATGCCTAAGGGTATTGAAATACAGCGCTGCACAATTATTCTTTCATTTCTAAGTCTTGTGACTAAATTTTCTACGGTAGACATCTTAAGTAAGCTAGCTATTCAATGAATCTCAACCAGCACTGTCATAGTAATAATAATATATGGTTTATAGTCCAATTCAAGAGCGGCATGACAAAGGTGGCATTTCAACATACGTAAGCCGACGTGAATTTTTATAAAATTTGATAAATTTCTACTGTTTCAGGTGGAGGATAGACGAACGGAAAATGAACAAACAATTACTACTTTATCGGAGCTGAAGTCTGGAGTAAAGCTTCCAGTAGATATTTATACATGCATGATTTACTTGATTTGTTCATTTCATCTACGTCTATGAATCTATTACTTTTGGGAACAAACAGTCGATCTATTCATACGCAGGAAAATGGTGCATTCAATAATTCAATAATTAGAGAAGTATGGCCTATTAATCAACAAAAAAAGTTGAAGAGATGTGGGGTCTAAAAAGGTTTCATTTTCTGATGTAATGAATTGTAGAGCTTTCGTCAATGGAACGGTTGAGCAAGAAACAGAGTGGAGCCTCTGTTTAATGAGAATCAATAAATCATCTGAAGTTATTGAAAAACTGACTCCCGCAAACGTTTCATTACTTCGCATTACAAGACAGATGGACAATTTTGAGTTGACCCATCGTAAATAACCTGTCATCAATTTACTTTCATGCATCAGAAAATGTCGAACCATATTGTCTTCTTGAATAGAAAATGACATTGAAGTCACCGCAACATTGTAGGTCTAAATCTGTCATTCATGTGCTAAGAATCTGTCAATGCCACCGCTAATTGTACGCACATGTCTGTCTGCCGGTGACTTAATAATTTCAGAGATACCGGCGCTTGAAACCTTGGTATTATATACAGGCCTTCTTCTGTTTTTTAATATTGAAAAGTGGTGGCTGATAGACAAGCGCCATATCGAAACATAATTTTTTTAAAGACTGAAATGTGAATATATTACTTCAAATAGAAACTGCTATGTGTGTCAACACGTCATAGTAATCGATTTTTCTATTCCGTTTCAATAAATGATTTATTTATCTCTGTTTTCAACCTGCAAATATTGGCAACATCCAATGTTGGATGGCCTATCCAAACATTGACCGTTGAAGGCGCTGGACGCCGAAGGCCTGTCTGCCATACTTTTAACTTTAATTTGATTATATTGGCATAAACTGAAAAGGGGAGTTTTAATTACTTTGTATAACTTTCTCAGAAAGATGATCTCACGTCACCTGGTCAACTACATCAATAGATTAACACGAGGTTTTGACATCCATTCTGAGAAAAGCGCGCGATTAAGCAATCTTTGAAATATTATTATATACATTCAAAACCAACAGATATCGCATGCATTCAAAGATAAAAAAGATCCTCAAATATAAGCTTGGTTTGTTCTAATGCATTGGTCTGATTTGACCAGCAAATACGGAAGAGCCTAACACTTCCACTTTGGATGACTATTTTTTGAGTGGAAATTGTATTTTTTCCTTACGGTTGTCTAACTTTCAAAATACACTAAAACGTATTTTGCTCTCCTGAAGAAATTGTTAAAATTTCATACACCGCTGATGGAGCAATAGATGCGTAAGCAACTAGTATGCGCAACCGGTAAAATAATGTAGTAGATTGTGAATTGTATGTAGTATTAGCGATATTATAATTCTCAAACAAATAACCGCATATTTGTTAGAGATGAAACTTTATGTGAGCGTCAGCTAGAAGGTGCTGTGTGATTATGCACGTGCAATAGTACCGAAACCTTTCGTAGACATGTATAATAGAATGTTCGTGTTATGTGGGTACTTCATAACACGTCGTCTTTATAGATTCAGCGTTCTTGTTACGGGGCCCGTCTAACTTCTCAGTCGAGGTTACTCAGATCTCAATACTACTACATCACCCAGCAATTTATAGCATAATAGAGGAGGTGTGATAATAGGGATATTACAAAAATCGAATCTCCCTAACATTCACATCAAACTTTTCGATCCTCTGAACAATCTTTTGCTACAACTTTTGTTGCTGCGATTCAATTGAAATATATTTTTTCTGCGTTCATTAAAGAAAAGAAGGCGGTCACGCCACGTTTTCTGTCTACATGAACATCCTTCATTAATCTTCCCGGATAAGACTGTCGTTCATCAAGTCATTTCAGAAAGGAAGTTGTGGTCAGAAATTTCGATCTACTTTCACACCAGATCAAATGTTGTGACTGACATTGAGGCTATGACGAAATGGAGTCGCCAGAAAAACGAAATTAAGTGACAAGCATCGAATTATGCCCATCAAATAGCTGATCGAGGTTTAAATGAAATAACGAAACGACAGAATGGCCAACATGTGCGGGGTGTGTTAATATCCCGACAAGACGTGTAATATCACACGCAATTTTGTGTTTTTGTAAGCGCAGATTTATTTCTGTCTCCTGATTTTGCTGAAAGATAAGACATCAGTTAGATACTATCATTTCTATTTGATGAATATGTAATTGCAAAATTTCGTTGACGATTGAGAAGGGATGTTTTACTTGTCCTTCGAATATCCGCAATCACAGGATTACATAATTATAAACAGAGCGGTGAAACACTTGTGAAGAGATCGAAAACGACACTGATGTAAATCAAGTATGTGCGGTTGCCTTGCTCTCTTTAAGTTATTGATTCTTCGACTTTCACTCAAAAATAATCAATTGAAATTTGTAAAAATTCACAACTATGTAAAGCTCTCCTTGCTACCTGCGGTTCCATAATTTTCCACGTCAAAGTTTGTTTCGGTAACAAAATGTGCTTGATAAAAAATGATCATCTTCCTTGTGCTTCTACTTACATTGCTCGGTCTTATCATTGCCATTATCCACCATGGGTAGGTAGTCTTAGTTATTGCGTGAAGCATTAGTTCAACTGTATTAGGTGCAGTAGTGTAGTAGTAGGTCTTTTGTCTTAACTCCATTATCCACTTTTCCAAGTTTGTCCATCGGCTTGCTGTTGTTTTATAAAACATATCCATTTTTAATTTCTTTAACTATTGATAACCATTGTCCTTTTCTGTTTCCAGCATCTGCAGTCGGCACAATATATGCTAGACGTCTGTGCTGAACGTGTATGAGACATTGTTTGGAATCTACGTTAGTATTATCTTAACAGTAAGAATCAAAGTGCTTAAATATGGTAAGAATGGGTAGTGTTACAAGTCTTAAGATTTCCATTTTTACCAGTTACTGGGCCAAAGCTGATCAAGTTTGATTCGTTGCACGAGAAAGCTCCATTGAATTCTTGAGTACCGGTTAATCCAGTGGCTACCACAGCATGGTACACGGATTGGTGAACGCCATCTGTCCTCATATGGACTACTTCAACTAATTATTCAAATTAGAGAGAATTATATTCTATCATAAATAGCTGCTGGGATGATTTTCATCATCGTATGAGAATTGCCATATTGAACTGTGCTGAGATGATGCAGTGGTGCAGTTAATGTATGTGTGCATCCGTGTCGAAAAAATTGATTGAGTAAAATTTTTGATCTGTTTGCAAGCTACAAATAAGGAAGAATAGAAACATGAGAGATAGGTTACAAAACATATTTGTTGCCTTGAGGCACTAAGTTTCAGTCGCAAATGTATGCATGTAAGTAAAGGACATTATTTCGTTATCAGTCGTATTCGCATTTTGAATTGTCTTCGCATTTTATCTGCTTTGTTTAAGTAATCATATGGAAACAAATCTCCACATGGAAACTCGATGATTGATTTCAGCTGTCTCGTTCAATGTCTTCGATGGTGCAAGTACCTTATCAACCTTTTGATGACCGAGAAAATAGTTAGTGTTCAATACTGATCCGATCGGTAGTGACTCCAAATGTTTTGAATAGTAAGGATGCACATCATCCATGCATCCTACCTGAAATTTGCTACAGGTCCATAATGCTTCACTCACCTCGTCATCAGATTCGACGCCATCAATTCACTCAAACAGAGTAGGCCTATTATAAAACACGTAATAATTGTACCAACCAGGCAAGCTCGAAACAAAATTAGGAGAGGTCGATGAAAGAAGAGTGGCAAGTATTTGCTGCTTGCCTGCGAAATTGAAAAAATTCGAAATGGGAACAGTGGCTTAAACTTTGGCACATTTATATCCTGCATCTTGTTTGAGTATAACAGTGACAGGTAAAGATTCACAGGCAAAAGTTCTGAATGGATGCATTTTGAGGTTATATCACGCTATAGGCGATATTAGATAAGGACTTTATTATATCGAGAACAATTTAGTATTAATGAAATTCTATCAGTCTTGCAATGCCACTTGCAGTCGATTGATGAACTCTAACTCATTTATTCTTTTAGAATAAAGTCATTGAACTTTAAGAGAATTTTAAAGAGACAGAAAGGAACACCAATTATTTACTTACTGACTGCTCGTCAGAAAAAGATGAAATTAATAAAATTCAATGAATTTTAATTATTGAGATGCACTCTCAATCAATGTAATTATTTTGAAATAAGAATCGATTATTCAAGACAAGTGATGTTTGAAGAATCTGAATATCGACCGACAGGCGCCATTTATTCCCTTCATTAGTCGGCAAGATATAATTATGAAATCGTATTAATACCTGTATTTATCTCTCTCGTTATCTTTACAACTCGCATATAAGAGCCAGCGTGAAGCTGAAATTGAAAAATGATAGAAACTGTATTTGGTCGACAGTTAGCTACAGAATTAGAAGATGATTCCTGACTTTTCAGATAATATGTTTCTTTGTTTGTGTCAATACGACAGACGCCTACATTGACATTTTGCTTCCTCTCCTATCTACGTGTTTGTTTGCTGACATGCTTTGTGTAGTCAGTGATGTCGCTTGACTCTGTCGCACTTATTTTTGCGAAGTTTTGATAAACTCATGATCAAATCGACAGACCACAATTGATCTCCATAGATACATTTAATTGAATTGAACGAATAATTCAATTGATTTGAGTGGCCAGCGGTCTTCAAAGGAAAGTTACATTTAAATGACAATGGTAACTTGTGAAGTGATAAAAGAAAGGACAAACCAACCAATGAACTCAACCAAATATCTAACATCTAACCGCACAGTGACAAGTCTGTATATCCTCATTTCATTAGGAGATTAAGGGAGTCCGAACTCACTTGACTTCTAATGTTTAGTGGTGAAACAAAATGGAATGTTGAACTTTATAGAAATATTTTTGTCGTGTATTGACAGCATCTTACATGTAGTTGTTGTAGATATTTCGGATCAAGACTTGAAAATAAAAGGAGATGAACCGATAAAAACTGAGATTTGCAATCTTTCTTGAGATTTTCTATCTTTCCTTCACATTTTACATTCTTTATATGAACAGAACGTATCGGAAATGTTTCAAAAGGACAAAAAAGAAGGAATGTCATAAAAGAATTAATCATTTCCATCTAATCTCAAACTCTCTGAAGCTCTCGCAAGATACTTGAAATTTATTGAAATGGTTGACATTAACATAATATTGTTAATCTCTTGTCAAGAGCGCACATCATAAGCTTCAAAACGGCAACTTTTATCTGTCGCCACATCCCTGTTGGAATACTACGATGGTCCATTTAACAGGAGAGGTCGAATTGGCGCCTAGTTGGAAGTCTTGACCTTTAACTTACATGACTCATAGCAAGAAATTTAGTTGGCAAAGCTGCAAGAGACAAATTTAAATCCTGTTTACATGTTCATTTACAAGGAATCTATCAAAGTGAAAAGGTAATAACTTTACAGAAGGCACCGTTTTCGATGTACTGATTTGGAAGTACATTGCAAATAATTAATCTTTTTATGTTACCGTTGACAAGTTATTCTTTCAGTAATGCAAAGAATTTTTCGAAATTTGACTCTATCAGAGAGGATATTAAGAAAATTTACAATATTTTAAATTTTGCCGCGGAAATGTCTTCAATTTATGATTTTTCGAGGATTAGCTTCAGTAAATGTGTATCACCGCTGACATTTAGTGATCTGGTCTTGATGAATTGATCACTCAAACTACCACGTTTCAAAATCGGTTGATTTCAAACCGCAAGATCAGAAGAGTCTGAATTTGATGCAATTTACATTATTGCTGAGCTCTCAACGTTTCAATATTAAAGGCAATATTGTATTTAGATCGTGCAGCTGATAAATGCATTCAGTTATTGAACGACTACTGGATGGAGTACTGAACGAGTACAGAAAACAGTAACCCTTGGTATTAATCATTGTTGGGCGCACTTTTGATTATTCATTAATCTATCAACCTATTAATCTTTACGATTAATCAAGCGATTAGTATACTCACACACCATGATGCGGTTGATACGAGTAGAAGGGACTGATGAGATCTCAGGATATGAATCATAAGCTCACCATGAACCGATATTTTCCGCCTTTCATTATTAATTCAAGAAAACATCTTTTATATAAACCTGAATAATCTTGCAAAGAAAATCACAGTGATGAATTACCTTGTCTACAGCCATGTCTGTGTTGCCCCTAAGTCGATGAACGAATTAAGGGCCCTAGGGTTTTCCCATACTATTCAGAAATATATCGAGTGTATATCAGCAATCGTAAATTTTGCGGACAGCGGTATGTGCGAACATCACCTATGGCCGAAAAGTGTCCATCTTCATAACTGTCCACCTTATAATCTTGAATTTGAAACAATAATTAAGATTATAGATAACATTAACTTGACTTTAGCGATTCAGAGTTCAGACTGATTTTTCTTCAATGAATCGATGAAATTGCAAGTAAGCCTATAGGTAAGTTGAATATATGGTGATTCATAAATTTCCTCATAGGGCGCTATTCTAAACCGCATTCCAAGCAGCTACCGTAGCCACATTCCAACGCCATTCCAGATGGCAAGGCCATGCCAGCTTCTTTGATTCTGAAATCGCATTCCAGTTGGAATGCATGCTATTCGATAGCGAGGGTGTCTGACCTAGTTTTAGCGCATGATGTTGTGACGAATTGTCAGCAGACCAATCACAGACGAGCTATCTCGTTAAACAGATATTCGTTGAACCTTCGTGTGATTCCATTGTTCTGATTCTTCCGGTGAAGTGATGACTTCAAGTGGGAAATTTTTTTCAGGGGAAGAGAAGAGCTGGATTATTGAGCTAGCAAAAGAACAAGCTCACATAATTGAAAATCAAGAGAATAATATCAACATAAATAGAAAGAAGAATGAGATGTGGCAAGAGATTACTAAGCAAATTAATTCAATGTTCAATACAAACCGATGCGTGAAGTCAGTTATTAATATATATCGGAAAATGAAAATGAGAGCCAAAACTGAGATCAGGGAGCAAAAGCGCCACAGGCAAGGGACGGGTGGAGGACCATCTAGACAAATATCTGAGGTCGCCGAGTCTTTTTCTGATTTTCTTCCTCCAATTACAACTGAAGGAATATACAATCCTTATGATGATGACACTATCCCACAATCCACATCAACACCGAATCCTACAAAGAATGAAGCCACGCCTATTTCCAAGAAGAGCGCAGTCCGGAGCAGAAGAAGTAAGTCCTGCAAAAATATTTTCATAACTGAGAAAGAACACTGTCTTTTACATTTCAGAGAACGCCGATGCCTTTATGCAGAGAGTGTATCCTAAAAGGATGGAAGTTTTGGAAGCTCAACTGAAGTGTGAGAGAACTCGAGAGGCATACTACGCAGCAAAACTGAAACGTCAGATGATTTGAGCACAACTTACTATAAATATGCACTTCTATCTCTTTCCATCCAAATCAGGTCTGGAGGGCAAGAATTCATCTACTGAAGCGGACTCCTTCCTAACAAGAAGTCACATCGTACTACATGACCTAGAAACGTAAGCTTCATTTAAGTCATTTATAGACCATTAGTTTTCTTCATGCTTTTAATGTGAAGATCTTGAGATAGGTCTAGATGTATAATCTTTAATTAGAATTTGCGATATTTAGGCTGTAATTAATTATCACATCTTTCTTTTTCCAGGTCCGACAATTACGGATAAACATGGATGAACCCTCCTTGCCAACCTAGACGGCCGACCAAAACCCACCCGGACAGCCGTCCAAGACTTCCGTCCCGAGGGGAGGGGCGCTGTGGTTATGGTGGAGGGTTTCTTACTACTATCCCATGTTTTGTTTCTATAATAAAGCTCATTTTGAGCGTCAAAATTGTCAGATTGTGTCAAATTTTTGTCATATAAATAGGGTGCGGGAACAAGAAGTCAAAAAGTGCAACAACACAGCGTGATAATTTTATTGATCATACAATGGAGCAATCAAGTAAATGGACAGAAAACAGTCTGTATCAAATTTGAAAGTATCTTTCAATCAGTGTGTTCCGAAAATCTCGACCACTCATTTCTCTGGTGTGATCGCCAACTCCTGTTTTGAAAGAATGGGGATCATGAATGTTTTCGGCATGTTCAATTTCCATATTATCACGTAAACGAATATTGTGCAGAGCAAAAACTGCCATCATAGCTGCTATTGACGTGTCCAATTTAGTTGCTAGCTTGTTTCTTCCTACAACACAGGCAAAAACTTGCTTGATCACGCCAAAAGTTCTCTCAATAATCAACCGAGCTCGAACAAAGTGGTAACTGTAGCTTTCCTGAGCACGATTTTGCGGATTTGCAACAGGTGTAAGGAGAAATTGAGATAGAGGGTAGCCACTGTCCCCAATCAGAATGAAGTTCTTTAAATCACCATTCTCCAATCTTTCGCGCAGATTTGAATTGCGAAATATTCTAGCATCGTGAGTTGCGCCTGGCCAACGTGCCACAACATTTTCAATAATGCCATCTGCAGTGCAAACTATCTGAACGTTTATGGAAAGGAAATTTTTCCTGTTGTGGAAAGATGCAGCAACATGTCACGGAGGAACTACACGAATATGTGTGCAATCAATAGCACCAATTATGTTGTTGATTCTCATCTTTTCACGAAACTTATCACAGATATTGCGTTTTCCATGAATATCGGATGGAAAATATACGAATTGCTTATGACGACCAGCAATAGCTACCAATATGTCACGGATAATGCGCGAAACCACTGGTTGCGAAATGTTGTGCAAATCGGCATGGATCAGTTGGATTGTGCCTGTCGCATAGTACCTTAGGGCGGTTGCGAACTTTAGAATTGGTGGCAATGTCCCCTTGCTAATGTCTGGCAGAATTATGTCCAAGACATGCAGGAAAAGGTCCTTCTTTAGCTTGTATCTTTCGATGAACTCATTTTCCGATAAGTCCTCAATAGGATTTGATCGGTCTCTAACGCCTCGATGCACAACACTAATGTCAGCATGCAATCGGTACTCGGGATCAACGACATCCATTCCGCACAAACAAGAGCTACGAATGCTGATTTATTCATCTACCTGATGCTACTATGCTTTTGCTTGGATGGCATGGGTCATCACGCATGCCACTTCACAATAGCAATCTCGACACCCTCGCCACTGGAATGGGCAACGGTAGCCAGTGGAATGTGATCGCTGGAATAACATTTCAGATGGTATGGGTACCCTTGCCACTGGCAGCCGTCGCTGGAATGCGGTTTAGAATTGCGCCCATAGAATTCAGCTTTATTGAAATTTTGCGTACATTCATGCTTGAAATATTTTTTGAACGCATCATGAATGGCGCTTGGTTACTGATCTTCGATTTACCAGATGACAGTTCACTTCTATACAGAAATGCTGGGGATAAAAATCATTTACAAGTAAATCAGTAAAAAATGTTTTTCAAATATTTCCTCAGGATATCAAACGGACAACAGGCTGCTCCATGATTTCTCTTACTAGTGACACTACTATGAGCAACCTTCTATTTTCAGAAAGTTTCAAACAGCGCCATGCGAAAGTTTGATAATGGCAGTCATGTCTACCAAATTATTTCAACAATTGAATGAGGAATTGAATTTTTCTATCCCAAAAAACTACTTTGATTCTGAATCACAATAAAACATTGTACATAGCTAAATAGCATTGGAATTTAGGTTCTGTTCCCAAGTTAACTTTAAACACAATGGAATTGCATTGTCTGAGACTCGGATTTACAGTTGGTTATCCTAATTTAATTAAATAAATCAAAACACCATTGTTAATATTGATGAGTTATTTCTAATGCTTTGTTGGTGTAATTCACATACCTATTGTCACAACACCACATATTGTTAGTAATTTTATTATAATTGGGTCATGCGATGATGAAAATTAGCGCAGTATGCATGGGATATACGTAACTGAACACAGTTTGAATTCTTTGCTATCCACGTTATGCAAAATTGTATTCAAAACGCTAATCGATGTAGGACATCATTTAAAAAATGCTATAATTGTTACACTGTCTTCATTAGAAGTCTACAAATATAATTTGCACGGATACTTCTCCACAATTACAGCATATGATTCTACACATAGCTGGAGTGAATGTTTGTTTCAACTTTCAATATATACTAAATATTGAAGTAAAAAACTGACGAACGGAAATCATCAATAATACGAGTATACGGATATCGATTATAGACATCTTTGAGAAGGAATAGAACGGATAGGCCTACTATCCCTTTTAACATATATTGGAACTATTACGATTTATTGGCATCATTGCCATAGAATACTATTCTGAAGAATGCACTGCACTGTTCTTATAACAATCATGTCCCTATAACGACTTCTTGTGCATAGTAGTTATGTGCATTCACATGACAAAATGCTTGATTAACCCTATAATTGGCGTAGGGTCGCTAGCGACCACAAAGCTTCATTTCCGATCGTCTACACGTTTAAAGCACAATCAGCTTGAGATAAGTAAGTTTGACGTAAAAAGTTGAGGACGGACATACCGCGTCTCAAAAGAATTCGACTTAAATTCAAAGGATAGCAAGTTGTAAAATGAAGACTTGATATGAGGAACGGAACGTAAGCAAGTATAAACATAATACTATACTGAGTATTATTAACAAGGTTCGCTTGCATTTGTATATTTGTTTATTTAGTACGATAAACCGCAGGGACTTTGCGGCAGTCCATTTGCCTCCTTTTTCTGCGCTATAACGAATGAGAAGAAGAAATTTTGCGTCATTCTTCAGTGTACGAATGAAGAAGGTGATCGTGTTTTCATTTGGTTCCCAAACACATCTCGCTGTTTTTCATCAGCTCAAGATTATATGACAAATGAAAGATACAATGCATGGGCTAAGGCGACTTGTAAAAAATATCTGAGGATTGAATTTCTTATTCCTGCAAGTGTCCCGGTAAGCAACCAAAGACATCCCGTTGTTAGTTGTAGAACTACTAACTGTCACTTTGAATATTTCCATCAGCATTGAGGTGCATGCATAGTCATCCAGAAAAAAGAGTATTCACATTTCTCTAAGATCTAATTAGTTTATTCTTAGTATTAATGTGTCTGTGATGAATTCCGGTCAGGATATGCGTTTGGTGTGCATCCTCACTTCGCAAAACATTTGGGTCTCCATCGGTAATTAACGTTGTATTTTTTCGTGGCATTTAGAGGGTGAAACTCTTCTCATCTGCAATGACTTGTATCAATAGCTGAAGTGAAGTTGTTGATAGACAGGATAGTTGGAAAAGTTTGTCATCTGAGATCGGCCTATGGGTATGTTTCTGCTTCACTCTAAACTCGAAACTTGCAAAGCATGCCAAGTCTCTGAAAATACACGAGGATCTCGTGTCAATTGTTAGTTTCAAGCTGTATGTGAATTTGGTATTCATTTGTATGAAATTTTCGTATCCAATGATTTACAGTTCATGTGGAATGATTCTATGATTTTACTTGACAAAAATCTGATTGTATTGGCTCCAATTCTGTCTCCAGGATTTGAGCGGTATCATTATTTTTTAGCTTATATGTACTGTATGTCGTATTGCCAGAAATTTTACCTAAACAATTAACTGTGGACGTGACCTCTTTTCGCTTGATGTTTAAATACCTTGACATTGCACACACTGATTTGATTTGATCAAAATTACGCCAAAAGATGCTGTACTCATTGAAATGAAATGAAAATATAGAATTGAAATGGAATTGTAAAGTGACTTCCACATAAACGCACTTCTCAAAATCTACGCATGTATTCGTCGGATTTTGGTAGAGACAGATATTGAAATAAGTTACGTATAGTTGTTGAACAATTGTTACGTAGAAATTGATCGATTAATAATACTTTACGCGTGTGTTTCCGAATATCAATCTGATTTGAATGCAGAAAAGACATTGATTCATTGCTTGATTTTGAATTCTTATTATTATGCATAACTTTTACCACGTGTCCTATATGGTAACACACTCATGATAACATTGACTTAATTTTCTAGGGCATTCGACTCGCTACACTGTTGTACTAATGAATGTAAGATATGTGACCTCACTGCGTTTGATATATGACTAAAAGAATCACATAACTGGGCATTTATTATGTTTATTATTATTTATATATTCATTATGCATTTATTATGTAGCTACTACGTAAGTTCAACAATACAAAAATACGCAACTACTACGAGAAACAATTACGAAAATTACGTAAATTGTTTGCTGGGTTAGTACACTAAATATGAAGTAAGACTTCGATAGCATTATCGCGAATTGGAGTCATAGTTGTACTCTCATTTTAATTCTTAAAAATGCTTTTCCTTAATACTTTAATTGTCTATGAAGGGCATGTTGTCATTTTACCTGACAGTAAAAAGTTTGGATTATAAAAGACTAATCATTTCCTGCTCACATTCAATTCGTGAAAGACTACATACATGCACGAACAAGTATACTGCAAATTCAGTGAAGATTGTCTTTTAGCTGCTTCTTAAAACGCCAATCATGGTATGCTTCTCTCTGAATTCTGTAATTCTTAATCAATCACGAAGACATCTCTTTTTGCATCAAAATATCTTTCGTGGATGCGTTTATCATTGTATCGAACTTGGTATGCAACCACATTCCATCATTTTTCAGTTTCTGAGTAGTGCCTGATACGTATTTTCAACCCATTTCCTGTAGAGACGACGTTAACAACAATTTTGGCTCTTGCATGATAGGCGAGAATTCAAGTTTGGGAATACTTTAAAATGGGATGCCTTTCATAGTGTCACTTATATTAACACCGGTACAGGTGCGTCTTTAGGCAGAGCCGCAGCCAAACGTACCTATAAGATGTGTGGCGCAGTTGCAACGCAAAATCCAATAATTAGCGAAATAAGTAGTTAATTAGCTAATAAATAATCTTGCGAATTAACAAATATTGCGCTTTAAATCATTAAAGTATTTTCGATTGCATCTGCGGAAGCGACAATGCAACCAAAACTTCAAAAGTGTTAGCCAGATCAACATTACAGTAAAATGTAACAAGTGTTGCGTTGCCAATAGTTGGAACACTGACGATACTGAAAATAGTAAATTGCCGACTGAGAGAAGAAAATTCATGTCTGTTTAAGTCAGGCACACTCACATCTCAGCATCAGGAGTTGTGGAAAATAGAAAATCAAAAACACAAACCGCATATTCTCTAAATAGTGCAGATGTATCAGTACCCGATCAATTTTCTCAAGTCGGTATGATTACGGACAGCAGGAGAAAGGGAGGTCCTATTTCGGTGCAACAAATCTTGCTATGGCAGTCATCACAATCTCTTATTTGAAATAAGCTGTAACAGTTTTAATCATTTAGTTATGAAAATAATTCAATTCATTTTAAACTACTTTGTTCCTTTGACAGGGTCTTTTTGAATTGATAAATTGCGTATATACCAGTAGATAGTCATGCTGATTTTATTATAATCTATACAAGTATTTGATGTAATCTATACATCTTTTCTGAGCAGACTAAAAACATTGTAAAATATTATGCAAGTAACTGAGCAGCGTTATTTGTGCAATTTTGCAAACTGTTAACTTAAGATGAAGGTACTTTTTTTAATTATGCATTTGCATTAAATTAGGCCTTTTTTAATTCATCAAGAAAATGTTGAATATTGAAAAAACGATAGCGAAAACAAAGCGAACTCGAAAAACGATAGCGAAAATGAAAATAAAAAATCTAGGACGAAAACAACACAGTTAGTTCTTGCTACCATTTTTCATCCGGAAATAGCTTCTCCATAGCTAAGTAGGCCTATTGCCAAAGGCAATTAGCAATCAATAATAGAGACATTCATTCATTAGCCCTTAACATATTATTGGTCATCTTAGTTTCAAGTATGATTTCAGAAAGTTTCACGGTAAGTTGAGAGGCACAGGCCTACACCAGCAGAAATGCTGACAATTTCAAGTAAACCACATTAGCAAGCAACTATTCCCTTGCAACCCTACCGAATATCCTATTGAGCAACAACAAGCCAATGCAATCAATTCATGCATGTTTTCATAGTGAAAGAGAAGTCACAGGGTTCAGCGAATGCATCAGTCTGTACATAAAATGACTGAAAATAGACGCATCGAAATATCCGGACCAGAGGCAAGATATCTGTACAGAACGCGGAATCGTTCGACTGATATTGACAGAGCCAGTTCAAGATGCAAATCGATTAATCGCTTGGCATCGCAAAGGAGTTTCGGAGCCAGTTACAGGATGCGCTAAGTTTTCAACTTCTACGTTTTTGATATTAATTTGCCAAGTTTTTAGTCTTAATTTCATTCATACGGCTAGGACTTTTAATTAACTAATTTCTTCTAGGATTTTCCATAAGAACATTTGCTTAGCTTTGTAGTTCTTCTGCTCCCGAGTATCTGCATTCTTCAATTATGACGAGCTTTTGATAGTCATCAAATTATCAAAATATTTGATGTCTTCGATCAGACTTCATTTTCTATTTCTCAGAGATTGATGTGGTCTCAGATGTGGTTGAGAGATAACGGCAAAGTTTTAGATGCTTGCATAGGGATGAATATTGTATGCAGAGATGCTCATGAATTGTATAATGTGTGCATTGGCTACCCATACTTTTCTTTAAACTTTTCACATATTGACTGACAGATTACCCCATTTCACCAATAATGAAATTAGTAGATGACTGTTTTGGAGACAACGACATAAATTTTACACAGCCGTAATCAGTAGTTTGGCTCGCCCTTACATAAAATCACATATTTTTTATTTCCTGTGTGCCTTATGCACCAGACTTTTTATTTCGATTTTGAAATACATCAGCTATGATGGACAACGAGCCATGCAATCACACTATCAACTAATTTCATTGCACGTATATGCTGTACGTAGAATAGCCTATGCAAAGATGCAATACATAATACATTGCTCACAATTGGGCTACAACGCACGCGTCCTGAAAAACATGATATAAATGCGTATTATGCACATAGAAATGATTGATGTTTGTACGAAATTCAATTGTTGAACATGCCAAGCTGTATATTCTGATTTTAGAGCACTAGTGAAGTAAAATTGAACATACATGCATGTTCTGAATTTATTCATGGCACACAAACAGTTTTGCATTCCTTTGTCATCTCGTAACATGCTCGGCTAAAAGAGATTAAACTCGACACAGACGATATCTCAAAGCTTGATTTTTCGTTCATATACTACATTTAATATTTAATGATTACACACAATGTATTACTTCCTAGTCTGTGAATAACTTTCGCCCAGATAATCTCCCTTCTGTAGTTGGAATTTGATGAGAGAGAACGAAACAATGAAACAAATGCGATATTCCACATTCCACTTTCTATAAGACGCTGGCTCCGCTATCTCCCATGCACACATGAACATTTTCAACGGTACTATGTTAAAAACATCTTCAAACTTCCTCTCCATCTCTCCATGGTTAAGACATCACTTTAAAACGCTAATTGTAGATGAACGGAAATCTTCTTATCTCATTGTTTATGTGAATGGGTGCAAAATTTGATCAACATGTAAATATAGCACCATATCGTAAATGATATGTTGTTCTCTATTGGAATCACGATAAATTTGGTGATTTGATAAACTCACTTGGATCCTCGCCCGTACTCGTTATGCATTAGATATGCCAATGCTATCAACTTCTCTGATTTTCTATTTGTGATCTGTGGTTTGATCTATCAACTCAACCGTGGCATACTACATAAAATATTGTATGTTTCAAAACAACAATAATGAGGTGTATATTTTCAAAAAATTAGGAATCGAACTTACAAGTGATTTGGCACAATTGTGATTGCAATTACAAGCTAGCATTGGTCAAACGACATAAATAAGGAAAATATGTTCGGGAATGTCTTTGTGTTGATGAGTGCGGAAGACGAAAGTGACCAGAGTTAGGTAGATATGGGAGAACAAAACGATTCCGATGATGGTCACAGAGGTCACATTTGCGAAGAAAGTTACAAATAAGAAGATTGCGTCGTTCACGTAGTGGGGGCATGATTGAATACGAACAGCCATCGTGGGGAATTATGCAATGAGCGCGTTTGATAGCTCCCTCAAGTTTATTCATAACAGACATGACGATGTCAATTAATACAAGAATAAAGTCTTTCTTTGAAATGGTCTGACAACCCTTAACATGTGAAGTCTCTTATTGGGAGAGCGCATGGAATGTTGCAGAAATTACTTTTCTACAAGAGTGTGTCATTCAAAAGTACGCCAAGGATTGTCACTGATGAAACTAGTTATATGTCCTCATAAACTGAGTTGAATTTCAGTCATTGCTCTCCTTCTGTTGAAAATGAGCTGTTTGCACTTAGAACGATTTAGGTGCATTTTATTCTCATTGATCCATCTTTCGACGATAGCCAGGTGGTGAGCCAGCCAGGTTGTTAGTAAAATCGTAATCACAACTGATTGACTCTATCGAAGATAGATCATCCCCAAACTTAATTAATATTGCATTAGGGACATCGAGGGAAAAGATGATACAAATAAGCTGAATAAATTCGGTCCCAACACGGAGCCTTGTGGGACTCCAGAGACAGCGGCACATGCGGACCTAGCTGATCATCATGCAACATCATTTTCTATAATAAATAATGATTTAAAAGCAGTAACCAAATTCATTATGAGAAGATCAAAACCTAATGCACTGCGTAATATATTTCATCCACTCTTATTCACTTACAAATATTGGACCGAATACAAATTCTGAAATCATATGCTTTTTCAGTCAAAAGTCAAAATGTGTAGGCTTTATTTCCAAGAGCATTAGAAAGCATGAGTATAGAAAATATTTAAAAGCTATGGATTCCGATCGGAAGGAAGGGAGAATGATCCAAAATCATTGAATCAGGCAGATAATTTATTGCACTTAATCCATGCATAAAAGTAAATGTGAAGCAAAAGCGATTCGATTGCGTAATTAACAAGATATAAAAATAATGCAAGTGAGACAGCAAGTAAAACGTGGACAAACTCATTTTGAAACCATTGGACGGGATTCTCGCGTAAAATAATGTGAGACTCAATAATTCTTAATTTCTGACTGCCATTGATATTAAAATCATCGATAGCAAATTGCCTTTCATTATTGAAGACCTTCTAATGGTAACTACGATACATTATGTGATTCTGCTTACTTGAATCGTTGCAGAAGGACACTTTTAAGAATTTGCAAACCACGTAGGAAGGTAGCTCCTCATTCAGACGTCCGTTGTTCATTCCAACACAATTTATTACGAAGTATCATTCAAGCTGTTTCAAAACTCTTATTTCACTACCTCGCAGTCATATATTCCAAGCAGTCTAAAATTAAAAGCACCAATGCTGCAAGCCAAAAATCATCAACCGGAACACTAAAATCTTGAATGTGTTGAAGGTCGACATGTACTAGCATGTGCAACACACACAAATACATAATAAAAATCATTTTATTGAATTTTGAATAAAGCGTTAATAACTTAATAACCTGTCAACTCATTCATGTAATATGTGTTTTTTGAGGAAATCTCGACCTGCATTTTTTGGAACAGCATTTTACGCAAAGCAACGTTATGCAGCAAAGTTGAAATCACAGCGTCAAAAATTTGTAACTAAAAAAAGTGGAGATCAATGCGAATCTAGTGCCACCACTCCCAACCTCGACCGATGCCTATTGAGCGCCCAAAAATTGCATTTGAAAATAAATTTCGGAAAAAACTTTAATTTTGAAAATGATTCATGCAATAAAGAGTTAATGATTGCCATCTCCTTTGGTTCTTAAAATCTAATACTTGACTGGCTGTCATTTACTCTTAATATCATTATAAATTGGTTGAGTGAGTAAAGATCTAATTTAAGTTCATGCTATGTTCTTATTGAATGACAAATAATTTCATTTGAATACGATTGATTTTCGAATCAGAAAACAGGCTGCTCGTGAGAGAAAAATTAAGCGTTCACAATCCCTGAAATTCATTTTTTCAGAAAATGATTGTCATAATAATACTTTTGCATCGACTTAATTTGCTGATTGATGCATAGAGTTAAAACATATGTTCTGTTATATCAATATTATTTTAGAATCATTTCAACCTGTTCTTTATAGGACGGTGGTCACTTGAGGTACCAATTTATCAATAAAATCATTTATTTCATTCGAGCTTGCAGTCAAAACGTGTATATTCTCGCTACTTATTCTGATAAGATACCTTTCGATGATACTACACTAAACTCGATATAGTGCCAAGTATACAGTACTTGCATGGAAAGAAAATTCCATCATTAATTTTGTTTGATGACAAATATAGATCATTAGACTGCGCATGATTCAGTGTGGGCCTAGCCACATGATGGTGGTAAGAAGGGCCACGATGCCTCACTTGGTCGTTTGCGATCAAATGAGTGAGTCATCAACCATAGGAAGTTCTACCATTCCGATTTTCGAACACCTACAAATTCAGGAAGCACGAGAATGCGTCCAAAATTAAGTCCTCTATCGAGCAAGAGAAAATAAGTGTATAGTACAAAACAGATGAATGATGACATACAAGGACACATCGATTGTCATTTGCAGTTGAAAGGAAGTGACTGAGTGCATCTAGCCGCAAACCTACATGGTCGACATCCAACAGGCCATGCTTTGGTAGAGAGCAGGCCCACTGTAAACAACTATCGAAATTCCTCAACAAGAAAGCCATTCAAATGTTCATGTACTACTCAACAGGGTTGGAACCGGCCGCCGGGCCGGTTTTTGCCTGCCGACCGGTCAGCCGGTTTTAGTAACGCAGCCTGATAATTAAGTAACATTTGCATGATGTCTGCCTAAATGAATAATTAACTGAAGAATCCTAAACAATGGCAAAACAGTCTTTGGGCATCTTCAGCTGATAACCTTGATATTTGTTATAATTTTCCTGATTGAGGAATAGTGCAGAAACTCTTAGATAATAGAGGGCAAGATTGAAACCAGCCGCCGGCGTGGCCGCAAATTTTTGATGACCGGTCGGCAAGCCGGTTTTAGTAACAGCGGTCGGCCTGTTAATCTAATTAGACTCATGCCGACTGTTGACGACATTTAGTCTAGAATAAATTGCTTAGTCAATTAGTACAACATTAAGAGTAAGTAAATGCAACATAATTTGAGAGTATCCACACGTATGTTTTGTGACATAGATATTGCGAACTGTTCTTTAAATAGTTAAAAAATGATTACTGGCAACTTTCATTGCATGTACATGTAGTTAAAACCCTTATTTATCAATGATGTAGTTTCCAGAATCCTATATTCTAGCCTGTGTAAATTTCGGAAGCATTGTGCATTCCTGAGCCTATCTATTGTAAAATTATTCAAGATCTTGAATAATTTCACTACATGGGATAGCTTACAGAACACGTGGAGCTTATATACAATGAGCTGGCGTATGAGTCTGAATCAATGAGCTCGCCAAACTTGTTATCAATATTTCATTTCAGTGAGTGGTGTCCCTGTACACCGTCCATCAAAATTTATCGCGTGCCGCTAACTTATCTTAACCACGATCAACTGTCAAATGTTCTGGTGGTAGGCCCCCGGTTTCAAATCCATTACTCATTGCATCTCTAAGCTTCTCGTGTTATATAAACTATCCCATGTAGTGAAATCATTCAAGATCTGGAATAATTTTACAATATATAAGTTGAGGAACACGCAATGCTTCCAAAATTCATACAAATAAAGTTTCCAGAACATGATTCTGGAAACTTTATTTGAGACAAAGCAGGGTTTGTAATGCATGCATGAGTTGCCGGAAATCATTTTGTAACTGCTTAAAACTTTTGTAACTTGAACAGTTAACAATATTTATGTCACAAAACATGCATTTCAAATGATTTTGCATTTACTTACTCTTAATGCTGTAACGATTGACTAAGCGATTTATTCCAGACTGAGTATCGTCAACGGTCGACATGGGTCTAATTAAATTAACCGGCCGGTCTTCAAAATTTACGACCGGGGCCGGACTGGCGTTGCTTAAATCGGCCGGCAAAAACCAACCCGGCCGGAGGCCGCTACCCACCCTGATGCAGATCATTTGATAGCATCACGGTGCTATATACAACTGTGACAGCAATCTAACCTTTTAAAAAGGACGCTGATGCTAAAAATAGTAGCTATCGAAAAGAATTTTCTTAGATCTTTGGCACATGTAGGGGAAGATGGGGAAGGTTGGCCCAGTTTTTGAATTTTGAATTCTCAGTACCAACAGTTAAGGAATTTCTGAATACTTAATGCACCATAACAAACCTATGGACGTTGGAAAACTATGTTTTGGTTGCTTAGTTACGAAATATCTGATAACTAGGTTTAATTAACTTTCAGATAGAGGTACTTGTTTGGGCCAACTTACCCCAATGGCGGGGGAGGTTGGCCCACTAAATGCTTATTAAAAACCCGTTGTAATAAATAAAGAAAACATTTCCTAAATGGCCTTGTTCTGTATCAAGTATTTTTTATAAGGAATATATTATATATTAGAAATCTTATTCTTCTTGATAAGCTAATTACCTTTTTGAAATTCAATTAAATAATTTATGTTAATAATTAAATAGATATTCGTTCAGATCAAGCAATATTCCTTTTTTAATTGATTGATCCAAGAAGCCGAAAGTTTCTGCGACGATAATTATTCATTAGCCTCGTCATTTCTGAACTTCTTCAAATCAAAACATGAGTTCTGAAAATATTTAGTGTACTTAGAATACCTTAATAAAGTCTCATACAAAACCATTTAACAGAATCTGGAGAGATATATAGATGTCTGAATAACAATTACATTAGCCTTCATACATGTAGGTTCTAAATCAGTCAAAATGATCGAATTTTCAATTACATCCCTAAATTACATAATCCGAATCATCTGAATCGCAATTATGACAAACATAGTAGACACTGTTTTCACCGATGCATTTTTCGTGTGCCCAATCGTGACAACGAGTACACTGAACCCACACTTCCTGTTTCGAAGTAAGCCAGTTCGTAAGGCAAATAATACAAAACCATTCTTTACTTTTCTTTTCGTTCTTTTTCTTTACGATCCTTTCCTTTCTTCGTTGTGTTGGCTGTATTTCTTTCTTCTTCCTGGCTTCTTGCATTTCTGGGGAATCCGTTAAAATAGCACTCTTCCTCTTTCTTGTTGAATTTTTCTTTATTCTTTCACCAGCTTTAGGATGCGGTCTGACTTCAATTGGGCTAAAAGCTCCTAAATTATTATGAAAAGATTTACTTGAAGTTTGTGGCCGCTCACATGAAGTTAGAGGTTCTTCATTTACAACTTGTGGCCGCTCACATGGAGTTTGAGGCTCTTCATTTACAACTTGTAGCCGCTCACATTGCGTTTGACTATCTACATCTGCGGTTTGTGGCTCTTGATGAGAAGTTTTAGGCTCTTGGTTTTCTACGTCTTGAATTGGCCTGTCAGTGACTGAAGAAGGGCTAAAATCAGATTCAGAGAAAATATCTGCATTAAAGGGAAATATCCCTGTCTTCCGAAACCCGGAAGTCACATTACCGACACTCATAGATTCGTTCCATGCTTCATTTACAATTCCAGGTATGTTATAAATGGATATTGGGCGACCGGGGCTAGATCTCATCCAGTGCTGCTGTGCTCTAGAAATTCTTGATTTTAGAGGTCCAAACACGGACACATCAAGTGGCTGCAATTTGTGAGAGCAATGAGGCGGAAAGCTCAGTAGAACTATTCCACTCTCCTTGCAAAACTTTACAACATCAAAATCAACATGAGATTCATGGTTATCCAGCAGGAGCAGCACTGGACGATCAACTGAAGGTCGAACAAATTTACAAAAATGTTGCATAAAAGACAAAAACAGTTCAGCAGACATCCATCCGGAACGACTGGCACCACCGGAAGAACCGGCAGGTGCGCCAGAAAGAAAGTAGTCTCGGAAGTGCACACGTGGAAATATAAAAAACGGTGGAATCACTTGTCCACATGCAGATACACCAGTGCAGACAGTAACTAATTCCCCTCTTTCAGCCGATGTAATAGAACACACATTTCTTGCTCCGCGTTCGGCAAGAACTTTTGGTTGATTTGGTGCAACTGTGGTAACACCTGTTTCATCAACATTCCATATAGAGCTTGACTCAAGTTGGTGTCTGTCCATTACATCTGCCAATTTAGAAAAGAAGAGATTCACATTTTCTTTGTTAAAGGCTGCTGCTCTTCCAATACTTGTCGATTCTGGACGACGAATGGAAAGCTCAGTATGTCTACTCATGAATCCAAAATACCAGTCTATACCTGCTATCTTGCCTTTGTGCCACGATTCAGGACAGCGAATTTTGTAATATTCCACACACGAGTAAGCGAACTTACGAAAGTCCTTCACTGTGAGACCAAAGTAGATAGCTGCAGCATCAATCAGATAACGACTCATCTCCCGTTCTTGCTCTTCGGAGAATACCATTTTATGCCTAGAATATCCTAGTGTCGGTTGGTCGGAGACTTTACTCCTTGAGATAAAATGACGGAGAGTTGTCCTAGGAATGTCGAAGATTTGTGCAGTTTTTCGAACACTTTCTCCACCATCGATGAGCTGTACTGCCTTTTCCAATATGTCCTTCTGAATTTCACCGCGTTTGGTTTTCCTATTGTACTTTCGGGGCATATCCTGAAAAAAAAGATGTTTAATAAGTACTTCAAAGAATTAAATACATGAGTATATGTCATACATAGGCTCCATATACCGTATAACTTTGTTTAAAAATAATGTATTCAGAAGAATTGATTTTTTATTCAATAATTTTGTGATGCATTAAAAACACATGTGGACTTATTGTTATCAATAACACATGCATCAGTATCAGTCATTTGAAATTCGCGTCTGTTTAGGTGTGATGCTGAAAATATCTGTATAGTCCATGTTGATTTTTGGCTTAAATGTCATGTAATAAAGCGATACATGCATGTAATGCAGTAGCCTAATGAATCACATAATCAGTGGAATGGTTCGGAACAATATTGAAAACAGAATATGCACTGCCTCTATGAAGCTTATTGTATCTGCTGCACTTTATAACGATTATCATTGAAGCAATATAGATTCATGAAAAATGCTACTAAGATATCATTTTAAAAGTATGGACTTAAAATAAATCAGTTTTCTTGCAAACATTTGATGGGGTAAGTTGGCCATGCTGGCCTACATACCCCATTTAAAGGTGGCTGATTTACCCCATTATGATACCTCTACCAAAAATTCAACTTTATGTGTTTTAGTTTATAATTGAATATCTATCCTTGGTACACTAACTGAGTAATTATCTTGAATGTCGCCCCGCACACATCATTATTAATCTATTCTTAATCTTGACCACAAAATCTGATAAACGCTACAATTCGAGAATTTTACTCACCGATGCAGAAAGACGTCTGCGGGCTGCCGACAGGAGTGGAAGAAATGAATATCATCGATATCACCTTGGGTTTAGCAGCAGGTGGAAATCTCGGCGTAGTATTGACATCAGCTCTATAAATAGATTCTTTCTTGTCAAACGTGAGACTGGGCCAACTTGCCCCTATGGCCGATGTACCCCATCTTACCCTAGTATTAGATGCCCAGGGATCGATGTCATGGAAAATCAACACGAAATGCTGATAATTTATTAGTCATAAATGGGCCAAGAAAACAATACCGAGATTTATCAACGTCTTAGACTACTCCACACATCTAAGAAGTCAACGTCAGTGAACTCGACATCAGGCTCAACATCTCTGCAGAGTTCTTTTAATTTCTTTTATCCAAACTGCTTTAGAAAGAACAGTCCTTTGGTTGTTTTATAAATAACTTCTATCTTCGGATAAATTTCTGCAGTAGCAGTTTTACCGTGTGGAACAATTAACGAAGTAAGAATCAGTTGAATGCAACCTGACGACTTTTTCACCAAACAAACACTTTGAATGCATTGGGAGATCCAACAACAGCACGTCCAATGTTCAACGACGCATTCCAACTTCCGTTTTTCAATATTATCCTCAAATACATTTTCTGTTTGCTCACATCAACAATTTATTTGGTCTAATGCTAGGTATCTCTATCTACACCTGCAGCCGGCTCACAACAGCAGCTCATAAGGACGTGTTGAAACATCAATGACGGAAATAGATGCTCAGGAATATTGACAGTGACTTCCAATTTATGTCGTATAGGTCAGAAAAATTAGTATGGATATACATAATAAACCACGATAGAGAGAGACAGACAGATTGAGATATATCGAGATTGCGATTATGAGAGGTTAGAGCGACAGCAGGAATGTGAGGGTCACTTTCCTATCATATTGATCGCGCAAATGATTTGGAGGATGTATCAACAAAGTCAGAAATCCTAGTTCCGAGGGCATGCCTCATGTGCATTTTTCGTCAATTGCACAACCGTGTCAATTGAGAGAAACTCACTTTTATCAATGATACTTAAGTTTGTTATTTGCACTGATTTGTCGCAATTATGCTTTAAGTGCACGATGAAATGTCCCATGTCAATACCGCGCGACTGCTCAAAAAATGTACTGGTGATGCTAGAGGATACTGCAAAATATATTAGAATATTTTGATGTGTTCAAACCATATTTGGATATAAAACAAATCTGGAGATCGATCAAAAGGGATGATTAAAAACTACAGTGTAAATCGTTCACTACCAAACCGATGAAACGCTTGCTACCAAATGCTTTATCTCCTTACATCTGGAAGTGTTGCTACCAGATGAAGCACTTCTTCGTCAATTGAAGCAAGGCTAACAAACCTGTTTAATGTCTACCAGATGCTCTAAGCTCTTGTATGTCAAAAGCTGCATGTTATTGTTTTGCTGTGTTATGTGTAGTACGATTCAAATAAAAAATCGAACTACAAACTTCCTTAGAATTTTACAACTACTACTTGAAATTTAAAATCGAACTTACAAGTCAAATATTTTTTTATATTTAAGCAATAAGAGCACAGAAATTATTGAGAATAATGAGAAGTAAGCACAGAATCTATTAAGTAATTTTGAAATTGAGATTCTAATTAATCTGATATGATAATGCTTGTTTAGTTCATATGGCAAAATAAATCTATGTTTCAGATATACAGTGTATAAAAGAACATGCTTACAAAGTAATTACTGTGCAATTGTGTTGATATCGGGTCGGAACATTAGGGTAGAGGTGACTTCGATATCACCTGACTTAGAAATGTATGTGCACTTCAAGTAAAATAAATTTAAAAACTAGGTTAATGCTACACGAAAATATTAAGTAAATGTACTAACTCCTCAGAACATCTATAGGCCATGCAGTATTCAAAAACAAACTTAAAATATGTGACTATGGGTACCTAATCATCCGGTAGCAACTCATCATCGCTGCGAAATGAATACAAAAGAAATTAGATATTAACCAATGCGATCTGTTGTACTGTACACTGTAAATCACTCAATACCAATCGTGATGCATACCAAAATAATTTTTTGCTGTATTTCTGTATTCTCTTGGTATATATTTACATGCTTTTCGTATGCTTTTTCAAATGTGGTATGCTTTACATACTAAAGCCATCACAATGTTAAAGGAAATCATCAATTATGTCCAAAGTATGTTGATTTAAGGCCTTTTGTCAATAAAGATCACACTTATGTTAATACTGTTTTGTAAGTAGTAAGATAATTACATTTAATAGTCAAACTTACAATACTGAATTATAACATGAATTATGAACATGTAAGTCTAAGGCATTTCATAAATAATCAATAAGTATTTAACCATCAACAATTATGCATTATGTAATTTTGGAAGTCAGCATATTTTCAATCCGAAATACAAACACATTATAATTCATGAACGCAAATATGAATGTTATGAATGCAAACATGAATATGAATGCAATTGAACGCAAATATGAATGCAAATATATATGTTTGAGATATATAAGTCAACATGGTAGGTCGATAGTTATCGTATTATTTAAATGATGTTAATCAATTTAGTTCATGGAAATGAGCTAATTATGAGTCTTGTGAATGCCATAAGACAAGTAGCAACGATGACATGCGGCGTTACTTTAACAATAATTCCAATCTAGTTAAATACCACACTTTCACAAAGAAATATTCACGACTGGTATTACTGGAAAAATGTTATTTGACAGTAGTATGTAATATAACTTATTTTTTTGCCATGTGACTTAAAGCTCTTCATACTAAAAACATAACAATGAGGACGAATTTGCATCGGGTCTCGTATATAAAACATGCCAACAACTCGTATTTCAGTGTAAAACAGCCAATCTCAGCCGTATCGCTACATACCAATCACATACGAAAGTAAGTCAGATGTCATGCGAAAGTAAGTGAGATGTCATATGAAAAAAAACCAGATCTCTGTAAGCATACGAGAATCTCGTATCAGATGTTAGTTTCAAATTGTATGTGATTTTGGTATATGTTTGTATGTAATTTTCGTATCCAGCGGTTTACAGTGTAGCCGTATTAAGATTTAATAGCAATTTACCTACGAGACCGTCAAATTACATTATGCGACCGCTCCCAGATGAACGCGGTCTGATAGCCATAAAAGCCAGACAATCTTTATTTGGGAAAAAAGTTAGTTACTACTGATAAATAGGTTAGGCAGAGAAATTATTTCATTTGGTGGGTCCCGGTTTACAGGGTGAAAGAGTGAAGGCAAAAGAGTGAAAATGTTGAGATTAAATATGCATGTGTGCATGAGTGAGAGAGGGAGAGAAAGTCATACATTTTGAACTGTAATCATCATTGATGAACACTGTGAACCTATTATGGTCAGGTGAAACATGAAAATAATCGCGGGATTCATAAACCACATAAAAATGATGGTCATGTAGGCACTAAAAATTCATGTAACTTCGCAAGCGAAAATCATCAAAAAATCCAAATTGAAAAATTTATGGTTTTCAAAAATATTTTGAAACAGCAGCTTTCGATTTTATTCAAGCAAAAGTAAATTTGCGTGACTCTTATGTTGCATGGTACACTTTCTAATCATTGCGGACCTCATCATAATGTTATCAAAGCTAGTGGTGCAGGATGGAAACATAATCAATCAATCAGATTTGTTCAATATTTGTTGCAATAAGTCAATATGCTTGAATTGCGAGTATAAGTCTGCATTAAAAGCAGATTTAGGCCTCTTTAGATCGATAAATGCACCAAATGCATGTGAGGTGACAATTTTTCAATTGTACATAACATGCACCTTCATCTACACATCATGCATAGATTTTTTCTTGACGTAACCTACTTCTCTTAATTTAAAAGCATTTGTTATGTATACACAAAATACTCAAAAGCATGCTCTTAAGTCATCTTCACTTGGTTTTATGTATGAAGGTATGTTTAGATGAACATCGATTTGTATATCTTTTTGGGCATTCTCTTGCAAAATAGAAGCATTTGAATTTTGAGTTAGAGAAAAAAATTACAGCTGCGGTCAGGGAATCGAGCACTTACACTCGATGAGGGAGATGCTTTTGTGACCTGATTGTTTTTAATTCTGCTGTCTTAAGGAATTAGTATTTCACCGTAAGATAAGTTAAAATATCTCGTAGACATCCCCATGATTAACATATTCATGTGTTAATCATACATGTATCTGGATAGTTTCGTTAATCTAGACCGCATATCCATTGATATCTTAGTGGGTGGGGTTATTTTGACTATTTCTGCTACTTGGAAAGAAACATCATCACGGTTTCTTATTATCATGAAGGCGAGACGAAGTTCCAAGGGATAGAGAATGGCGTGATTGGACATATTCAAATAGGTATGAATCAAACAAGAGAAAGTCAATCAAATTGTTGATCAATTGACGATCCCAACGGTTTATTTCAACTCGGAAAGCGGGAAATTGGTTCTCTCGCTGGTTACAAAGCAATTAAGTTTTGTGGATAGTAATGATTTATTAGATTCATCTAGTTGGGTGACTTTTGATTATTAGAATGAAACATTTTGACTTTTCTTATCTCCACAAATAGAACTCAAATTGAATTATGATTTCGATATTGAGCGTCAAAAACATTTTGTTGAAGTTCTATTATTCAGACGAAGTGTATCACGACATAGCCAAACATTAGAGTTTGGCGAAAATCACGTTTGTATTCAATGTAAAGGAAACGCTTTCCTTTATCGTCTGCAGTTTGTTTTGCATTTCGTGTTTCCTCTAGTTCACAGCTTTCTTCATCATCATTCAATAGACTAAATTGATTAGCTATTTTCCTCAGTGCAGCTTCAGTGTACAGAAATAATTATACGCCTTCTTACAAGATCCTCACGAAAGTATTTTTATGACGCGATATGAGCTGACACCAACTTCATGACAGTTATTTCACTTCACTTTCTACGAAATGTGCTCAAAACGCTCTTTTGAACAATCATCAAAAGTAAAGTTCAGCCCGTATAATGCAATGTTATGGACCCAGGGTGGACAACAAATTGGTTGGGGACTCAAAATAAAGGGAAGAAGAGCACGTTTGGAGATCTAACTAACGTTTCATCTAATCCCGCCTCTCTACATGATGACATGTTATCTAATGCATGTTCTCATTTTGCAAAATATAGAGCTCACGACGATAAGTGCTCCTAATTCCTCCTAATGTAAGTGCTTCAAGCAAAACCTCAATAGCTATTCTGCGTTATCTAAGTTGGGAAGTTAATGCGCTCAATTATTTAATCTTTGTTGACGTTGCATCTCATTTTCTGTCATCTTATTCGTCGTGGACCGATTCTTTCGCCTCAGATCTGCTTCGATGGTATATATGTATATTCGTATGCCCAACACACAAATTCAAAGTTCAATTTTTAGCTCTTAAAGCCAATTTTTAAAATCAATATCAGGACCGCACAGGTCACCAGGAGACCTGCGCACTCCGCATTGTGAGATGATGTGCTTCTCTGTTTGAGCTGGATGACCACAACTACAAGAGGCGAACTGTCAAAAGCCCCATCTCTGGAGTGTTGCGGTCACGTAAGCGGTATTGGAGAGGAGTCGGTTCAATCGGACCCATTGCTTCCGAGGGAGGTCGGCTCCGGATGGTAACGATTGACTTGGAGCTGAGCAGACACATCTCAGAAGAAGGAGACTGTCGTTGACTTGCAGATTCCACGCATCCATAATATACAAAAAAATCCGTCACAGAGGAGGCGGGATGCGTGACGACAGAAAGGTCGTCGTGATTTCAGCCGCTGAGTTGGTGCAGAGATGATGTGATGATGGAGTAGATGATGTTGGTTGCCGTTGGCACTTGTTGCAAGACTCGTGACATACGACTCTTTCCGAATTGCGGGTGGAGCAATATCCGCGAGGACCGTGAGGAAGATCGCTTCGATCGGGCAGCCTGTGATGATCCTTATTGTCTTGTTGAGTCGATGATTCGTGTGTGAGCACTGCGACAGCATGCTGGAGATGCGTACTCGGCCGCACTGTACACTAGTGCAAGAGCGCCTGTTCGCAAAGTCGAAGGACATGCTCCCCAGCTGTTGCTCACGAACGATCGTGGCAATCCATTTCTCGAACTTATCTTCTTTATTGTCTTCTAAAGGTAGAGTTCTTAGGTTAGTGTGCGATTAAGGGTCACACCCAAGTAAATCGGTTGTCGGTGTTCTGTAATACGACTCCACTCGCAGTTACTGTTGCTTGCTATCGCTGTTGTGCAGATGAAAAGCAGTGGCAACTGTTTTTTCAGTGCTCTTTTTCAACCGCCACTTACTTAAGTAGTCATGCAGTTTCACATCTTCATTTAGTGTTTTTTCAACGTGGGACCAGCTCCCATTTTGCCGTCAGGAGAGCTAGATCATCCGAATAACCGTGCTGCCTGTAATTGGTTTTCTGATGTTGATGTTTAAGATAATCGGGTATAAAATAGACCCTTATGGTAGTCCATTGTGAAGTCATCGAAGACGTCTAATCTGGTTGTCATTCGTCCTTTGCTTGAAGCTTCGATTAGATAAGAGCTCCATGATGAATGCAACAACATGGACACCAATCAATAGCCTCAGGAGCTTCAGGAGAAGTCCTTTCAGCCACACTCTGTCATAGGCGGCGGTCATAAGAACGAATACTGCTCCGATTATTTGCTTCTGTTCGAATTCTGCTTCGACATCAATCTGCCTCGATGGTCAAGACGGATTTGGCAAATGCCAGGGCGATGTTGGAAAAGAAGTCTCATACTTTGACTTCCAAAACTTTGAGATCCAAAATTATCTTGTGATGGCCATGAAGAGGATGAAAAGTTGATTTGAGATGAGGAACTACCACTGTTGACCAAATGTGACGGTCGTTTAGGGAACCAGGGTTTACAGATGACAGTCGTGAGAGTCAGGAAAGTTTAGAATTTCAGCATTGCGGGTATCATAACCACATCCTATAGGATGACTGCACGTGTACCCCCGATGTTCTCTTGAAAATGCATGCGATTATTGTACTGTCTGCGATGGGCTTCAGTTCTCATCACGAAAATTCATCCATCATTAGCGCTTTTGAAGCAACCATCTTCCAGTGCTTTTGCATTGAAGATGATGTGTGCTATTCTAGTTCAAGTAAATCTTCATCTTGCGGTCGTCAGAGAGTTGATCTTTGCAGCATTGCGGAGACGATCCTAGGTCACGTTCTCAATACAACACTGTATATGGTACTTTGAATATCGCAAACATGTTTGCAGCCGTCTTTGGCTATCGTTTTCCTATTTGGATTCCTTCCCGTAGCTTTCATATACGACAGCATGATCAATGGGTCGCTTCTTTTTTTTTGTTTATAACCTGTTTATTGTTTTATTCGTTAAAACCTGTTTATAAGAGCTTTATGTCAAATAATCGATATTCAACGGCGCGATTTTCATGTTGCTGGACGCGCTTATTTTTGCGACGGGAAACCTTGTACATCTTTCAGACGAGCCGGGACGCGCTTGGACATGATGAAAGAGATTTAAAACAATGATGACGTGACGTGGCAGTTAAAGGCCTACCTGTCGTATGGCCTGTCAACTGTGGATTGTTTAGATTCTACCGACATGACAAGTACGTACATCTAGTAGGAACGATTAGAAAGTCCTACTAAGCAGCAAGCTGTCCAGAAGGGGTCGAAACCTGAACATAGAGGCCACATGGGCATGCACGACCGCTCTAGGTGATTAATCTTGCCTGTTTTAACTGGTTCAGAGTACCCATTGTCGTCTAACTCATGACTAATTTTCATATATTGTATATGGTATCTGCGTGAAGTATACTGCTAGTAGGAAAATTAGGCATTTTTACGTACGTCAGCAGACGAATTAACCACGAGGATGACGTCGAGTGGATTAATAAGGAGGATCATATCTCAATTCGTACAAAGAGCATTCATACTTGCTCTCGTCGCTCGGTAGATGATTGGTGCCACTGACAAGATAGAATTTGATGCCCTCAGAAATTCATAATCTTCTTGTCTTTAAAGTCAGACAACATTCTGAATTTTTGTGCAACAGTAAATACGAATATTTTCTTTGTGTTGGCGGCAAAGCTGAGTTGTTGGTGTAAATGCATGATTATCTCGTTAATGCACATCATGAACAAATAGAGATCACTGCACCTTTACTGCACAGTCAACAAAGATGTAATGAGTTCACCATTGAGGTATAAATTCTCGTCACTCGCATGAACTCGGTGAGTTAACAGCATTACTTAGTTGAAAACAGGTGCATCAGATAAAAACTAAGCTTGTCTTATCAGGTGACTGTTGAGTGAATGCAATGTCTACAATGCTTTACTTAGATTATTCAAAAGTGAAACAATACATATATGTCACACTACATGATTATTTTACATGTACAGCATATCATTCTAGTCCGCATGTCGTCATTAAAATATACAGACAATTCCATCAAGACCTCCATGTAGGTAATTTCCCTCCTTAACTAGTTGGACTCTTTTGGATGATATCTACAATCGTGAATGTTTTGAATTGAAAAAACACATTTTTCGACGCTGCATCGATTTGATGACAAAGAAGTAATATCGCGGATTAATCAATACAAAGTAATTGCATGAGGTGGCACGTACTTCATAAATCGACATAGCGGTATATAATATCAGGGAAATAGGTTATATTACGTACCTCTATATTACGTAGCGCGATCTGATTTCGGGTTTATGAACCGCGGCTTCAAATTAAGTTTCATCAATGATATCGTTCTCCTCATTCAATTAAGTTTTACGCTCCGCTTCCGGTTGAACTTGAAATTTTAGCTCAGCTGAATTCCTGATATTCAGTAATGATGATAATGACAATAATAATCATTTTCTCAATGACAGAGATTTGGTTGAAGCACTAAAATCACTAACGCAGGTTACATTAGCCAGGCAGACTAGTCATCAGACTCAAAATACTGCATCAGAAAGTCTGTTCAAATATAACAATACTGCCGGAAGAAACTTCCTGAAAAAATATCCTATATCCAAATACCCAAGCAAATATGTTAACTCGTAGATATTAGTTAAAATTTATTTTAATCATGCGGTCAATCATTCTTCAAACAATTAATCCGGCAGCCAGAACGAGTTTCTGCAGGGAACGAGGCCGAAAATGAGACTTTCATAGAATGATAAACACACCATGTCTACTACGAATCTGCACGTCTGCCGAGTTCTAGTGAGTTTAGAGAGAGAGAGATATGTTTGTTGATAAGCAAAATGAAAATCAGAAAACACAAGTCAATGCAACATTTCTGTATTTCACAAATTATGTAGTCTGCTAAAATGTTAATAACAAAAGGAAGATGACTGAGGGATGCTCATTGCCGGAAAAAATGAATTGCGCCGGATTGAAGTTCTACAGAACGGGACCGAAAACCGACCATTTGGTAGTTTATGCGGGATTAAGAGTCTTATGGTAGATTCGGCAATCCAGATCCGTTCAAAAAGCCTCAATACTGCCGATTTCCTCATTGTATCAAGATCAATCGCGACACCACAATCTTTGATAATTAAAAAACGGTTCTGAATTGCTTGAAGTATATTTGAATCACTTTTTTGATCAAAGACAATCATTTTTTTGATCGATTCAGACAGGATCAAGGAAAAACACAATTGGACGCAGATTACAGTTTTTGGCTAAAATGAAATTTTCTTTGTCTTCTCTTATCAACTGAAAAGTATTAAGTCTATAGTCATAATTTTTGACATGGAATGTCTTCAGGTAATTTCCTCTGATGTGCATGTGATATTATGAAGCTTGTGATCGACAATGTATGTAAGAATGTGGTTGAATGTGGATAAAGTTGCTCAAAATGTTTGTGTTTGGCGACATTAAGAGGCTCGCCAAATCTAAATTTGTTTAGCTTCATAGACAGGGATGCATGAACATGAAAGAAAATTTAGTGTATTTGCATCTGTGTCAACATTCCGCGATTCCGGACCCAAATAATATTCAGTGGTCTATAGTGCACTTTGGTCTGAGTAATACTGATGTCAGAAGTGTGGTAGAATTTAAAGAGATTTGTTCACAAGGCCCAGACATAAATGTACAGCACTCGAATTTTTAGTCACACAAGTGATCAAGCCAAGGGCGAAACGTTTTGTGATATTTATTTCTTATTTTACAATATAACTCTCGGTTGAAGAATACATCCTTTCTGAATTGATGAAAGAAAATGACCTAAAGGCATCTTATGCCAAAAATTATGACTCTTGGCTTGGTACTTATCGTTTAATCAGAGAAAACATACAAAATTTCTTTTTAGCCAAAAAGTCAGTCTGCGTCCCATTGGTTCTACATGTGTTTTTCTTTGATCCTGTCTGACAAGAAGAGGAACTCTCTATATAACTCGGCAGACATGCCGATTGGTAGTAAGCATAGGGTGTACATCATTCTGTGAAAGCATTATTTTCGGTTTCGTTCCCTGCAGAAACTCGTTCTGGCTGCCGGACTAAATAATTATTTTCAATGAGTATATCCATTCTATAACAGCCGTCCGCTGGTGGAGGCAAAATTTGCTATCCTCGTCGAAAATTAACTCTGGCCTTTGAAACTCCTTCTATTCTTTGATGCGACTTACAGTAGCTTGCTATTTGCGCTTCTTGTAACATGTCGCTAAAATATATTCGAATTTGGCCATCTGGAAGGTCTAATAAATGACATTTATTTGAAAGTACATTAACAAATTTTCAAGTGTGCTTCATTATATTAATTTGTGGTTTTGGCTACTTTGATTTGTTTTGAAATGCAATGGATCGATCAGTTGACTTCATATAAATAACCAGTAATGATCTATAAGCATACATTATTGCATTGATCATGCAGGCCTCACTCACATTACTCATAAAAGTAACAGCAGGTAAACATCCACGTTAAACAATCTGCAGTCACTGAGAGAGAACAAAGACATGTCTTCGCTAATTGCTTTGTTTTGAATCTTCATTCACTTTACAAGTTGTTTGCGTACTTTAGCGGACATGACAAAGCATGTTGAAGAAGTTTGAAGAAAATTATTGAATTTATTTGAATAAAGTTAACATATTTGTGCTCTTCACATCGCAAGGATTCTGAAGACACCAAACATGAATATTTTTGATGGAAAAGTGAGAAAATGATATTTTCAGCCGTTGCAGTTTTGTAGTGATAACTTCACAACATCACTATTTTTCCTAGTTCACCGATTTTGATGACCAATATATCAAAAGAAAGCTCAGAAAATGCTCTTCCTTACCATGCATGATTCATTATCATACTCCCATGTTTTCATATTGAAAAATTGAGATTCCGATTTAAATATTTTCAGCGCTGATCAGCGAATTCAATTACGGATAAAAGTTTATCATAGCTCACTTTAAAGCTGAGAATGTAGGCACTCGAATGATGTATGGAGCGCTGGTGTGCGACGCGATTCGAGGGCATGAGAATCGAATGAATTTCAGCATATAGGCGGTCCGTTTTTCATGATCAGCTAAGTATATATAGTTCATGTCCAGACTGGTAATTTGAAAGCATTCTTTAATGCTTAATTTCACTATCCTTTCAAGGCATCGCATTTCTTCAAAAAAGCAGAGCCTGCAAATTCAAATTTTCAAATTCTATTGTGGCATGAAGATCAATGGTTCTGGAAAACGTACAGCGAACTTTTTCCAATTTTACATACAATATGCCGCAATTTTCATTCATGTCCGAAATCCAACGTACGCATATTCTGAATTGGTTCCGCTCTGTGTGGCTTATGAGATTTGGATGGAAGGTGGCAATATTTGCCTCTTCCCAAAGGGGTGGAGGTTGCTGGTTAGTATAGTATTATAGTGTCGGATTACTATGCCATTGGCCATCATCATTATCATTTTCCGAAATGAAAGCTGAAACGAAATACCATGATACCTGTATTAGAACCGCTATTAGAAGAGTATTGACCTTTGACCTGTGCCTGACCTAACCTATGTCAATTTCTCTTTCTGCGGTCTTACACACATCTCGTGGTTCAGAATATCATCAATTTATCGATAGCCAGATAACTTGTATATTGTTTTTCCCCTCTTTCAGCTATTCACATTTGTAGGTAACTTTTCATGTCATTATCATGGAGTTTTAAAGCTACTGTATAACTTAAGATCATTTTGAAATTAAAAAGCGGGAATGGCTGTCAAGTGTTGGCACATCAGTCAGACAGATCCTACAGAGATTCCCAGTTAAACACACGAAGTGAGACGAACACAGACACCGAGCGTTGTAATTAATCTCGGAATTGTCATTGATTAGCGTCTCCTCGTCTCACCTAAGAGAGGATGGAGTAATTAAAGAGAATACGTTTCATTGAAGAGGAACAGGAAATCATCTAGGCTGCTTAGAAACCCAAATCAAAATATGTATACTCTGTGTATTCAAGTGTCCGCTTTAACAATCTCCCGATTTTCACATGTTAAGTCGATCATCAACAGATGACTAAGATGAAGAAATGAGCACACTGTCATTGTCACATGGCACGACGTAGTGGATAGTGAACTACGATGATAATTAAGTGATTGTCGAGTTTGTTGCGAAGATAGCCGGATCGGATCTATCTGAGCATGACTTTCAATCTTATTTACACGGTCGTGAAAATTAAACCTGATATACACAATACTGAAGCTTTCTATTTCAGAGCAATTATTGACAATCACTTTTCTTGAGTTATCTATCTATTTCTCAGCATAAGTCCAACAACCTTCAACAATTTAACAATAATAGCAATAGAGAGTTTCATCAGCTAGTCACTGTTTGTTTAGCAAAAGGTCACACCTCACTGTGGGGAGGAGAAGCGGGGCTTGGTATGTTCCCGACAATGATATTCCCTTGCTTTTCCGATTGCTTATGATACACGGCCGATTTTATTAGCCACAATTTTGATAAGCAAAATCTAATGTAATGACAAGTGCAAAACAATATAAAGTAGCAATTAGCGTTGTTTGTTAGTAAAAAATTAATGACAATTAATGAGTATATAAGATGTTTGAGCAAAGCAGAGACCTTTCGATGACATGTGGCCCAGCAGACCTAACATGAGAAAGGAGCAATATCATATTGTAAATACCTCCTTTATTTACTGGCCGACGTCATTGGGATGCCTATCTAAAGTAATCGTATTGAAGCTAACTCGTACAGTAACTAGCCAACATTATCCGCATCAAAGGAACAATTTTCAGATACTATCCTTGGAGTGAAGTCTTTAGAGACAAAAAAAATGCCTAGTTATTCGACATTCAGGCTCGAATCCCAGATCCTTAGATTAAAAAGAATGAAAAAATAACTTCTCGGGATTCTCAATATATGCATTCTAGGGAATTCAGTACTTGAAATTAAGCTGGAATTCCCGGAGTTTTTAAAGCGGTTCAAGTGATATCTTGCAATGAAGGAAATTCTGTCATTCTTACTTTTCAGGAAAGTCTCTCATTCTCCCCAGATACAATAATTCCCCCCAAAATGAACTGGGATCGGAAAAAGAAAACTCGGCACTATAACTCCAAAATATATCTCTCACTCGGACCCAAAGAAGCACAGCAAATTTGACTCCGAAAAAGTAGGAGTTGGTAATGGAAAGCGTCGACCATTAGATGACAGAAACGTCTCTCATTGTGCCCAATTAAGTCCCAATGTGAAAAATGTATAATGAAAAAATTTGCTGTATTTTGTGTGCACCAGTATATTCGCCTACTTTATAATGGGTTCGTACACTCATGTCCCAATACACGCATTTATCTATCATTGAAATAAGGCAAATTCTGAAAAATTGGAAAAATACGAGAAGCCCTTAAAATAGGGGAAATTCCTTAAAAATGTGAGTAATAGAAAAAATAGGAGATCTGTGAGGCCTGAGTGCATGATGACATGGTGACCTTCCACCACTTTCTTACTATTTAGTTGTAGAGTGACAAATAATTTCGTCGAACGCTCCAATCTATATTGCAGTATGACCTGAATTGATTTGAATTTACTGAGTGAAAAGTCCCGTATTCATGAATCATATTTTCCTAAAATGTTCAAAGGTGAATAAATGATAATTTCAAAAAATCAAAATCATCATTACTAATATTGGAAAACATGCATGTGCCTACAGTCTTGATTAGCTGAACATGTACTATGTAAGATCTAGGTGCACCACCACTGTAGCAATCAGCAGAAAATTCAATGATATCTTTGATAGAATGTGTCTTCATAACTGTGAAAGACATATCTGGTAGGTACATGCTTGAAAGTGCAAAATAAAATTTAGAAAGCAAATCAATATTGATTTGGAACTCAAGATCATTGCTGGCATACTTGGAATTACAAGTGCATGTGATGGAAATTTGCAGATGTGAATGTAAATCATGAAAATAAGTCGGTAGGAATTTAGGCAAATAACAATAGTTGGCGTTATTCTTTTATGTGCATTTTTATGGAGATTTATTTCTGTCTCAGTCTACATTGATATAAATCCATATTTCATTTACCATATTGTTATATTTTTCACTAATATACTTGTGCTATGATAATTACTGATATGATAGGAGCCAACACGGAAAATTAAAACAAGACGGTTGTAACGGATACCAACAACCAGTAATGATGACTGTCTATATTTGTTGTAGAGCACGTTAGGCATAGAATTATTAAATATTGATTGAGCTGTGTCCTCAGTAGAAAGTAGCAGTAAGCCTGAATAGCCTTGCGCATTCTCTAGTTTTTTCGGCCCTACAGTTTATTGAAAGCACTACTTACTAAAAATACTTTCAGATGGTCACGATGCTTCTGTTGACAAATGCTGCCTGTTGACTAGTAGCACGCTTTCAATGATACCTACCGGTTTCTATCTTTTCCACTCTATCGTTCATAATGTGCCATATTATTCCAAGTATTACACACTGTAGTTCCTCTCCAGTTTGCTTCAAAATGTGACTGCGGATGAGGTCATAAGTACTTATCAATTTCCAGTATTGTTCCTATCAAATGTTTAACATGTTATATAATTTTTAGATCACATTATTCTAAAATTCTAAATGTTTAGTTTGATGCTAACGCAAGCAACGGGAAGCTAGGACCCAGATTGCGGACATTCAACTCATTTACAGGAAGGAAACCACACACGGATGCCAGTGATAGATGTCATTCATGCCTGTGTTTTATCATACGACACATGTGAAGCGATTATATGTATGTGCTGTTATAAAACTGTAGATGATTTGCGTAATTTGACGTAATCTGCATAATTCTAAGAAGTTCTTGTGTTTTCAGTCTTATTAACACATGGACAACTCGAGATCACTACCCTTTATACTAGAGAGCTGGTAAAAATTGACCTCCATTAAATACTGTGCTCAATTGACGTAAGACGTCTACATCATCAGATGAGTAGCACTAAGAATTGCCTAATAATCGCCTAATAATCTTTCATTTTCATCATGAAATGATTTAGTCCTTCAAATATGACTATACTCGGAAAACCGAAATGATCACTCACCTCGCAAAGGATTATTTGCTTCACAAAGTAGATCAATATATTAGCAGCTGTCTCATCGAAAGCATCGCATTCGTTGAAACTGATCACAAATATCCGAAGTGACGATGATTGTTTTTATTGGTAAGTACTTTATTCTCAAGTAAAGTTCACAAGGGCAAAAACAGAATAATGGGATATTGTACACACAGCAAATATTATCCACCTACACGCAAGAGCAGACTTGTTCTTATCACAAAGGGAAGTTCTCTCCGAATAGGATTAAGGTGCAGGAGGAGATGAATAAATCCAAGGGCACTGCTGACAAGACGGCGAGAGTGAAGTTGCAACGCGATCAACAGCCGTCAAATACATGTCTCGCGCGGAAGTTTGAGCCAATGACCTTGCATCATTTGGCGAGCACGCAATTCTGAGTGGCAAGAAGCCAAGATTGTTGAGTCAGTATTTCGGCTACTCTGCCGTCGCGATAATACACACCAAGCAAGCGAGTCTGATGAGATAAACACAGTAGCACCGTCAAAAGATGAGTCAGACACGTTCAGAATAAGGGAACCAGAAATTCAGAGACAGCCGGCAATGGAAAAGGAAATGCATTCCATTGCTATTAACGAAATTGCCCGTCAAATCGAGTCTAACTCCCAAAACTTTCAATCATTGATATGTTTAGTCAAATCAAAGTACAATATGAATGAAGATATTTTACCTTGGTTAATCCATGTGGATTAGGCTCTCTTCTGTATTTTGGCATAATAAACATTTTATAGACGAAAATTCGACTCTCTAAATAGGATTTAGACTTTACAGTTCTCATTCAACTTTTATGAGTTTCAATTTAAATGAACTCTCTCATAAACAGAGAATGACATTTCTGTAATCAATAGAGTTTGGTCCCACGCTCACCGGGAAAGCTGATACGAGTTCTCTTTCATGAGTTGCGGATTAATATTCTCTTTTCAAAGAAGTTGACAGTTTATTGTTTCAAGATTGTTTGCCATGAGCCCAAATTTCACTATAGTTCTTGAAGTTTTCATCAATTCTCCAAATGTACCTGTCCTCAAATGTGGCAGATAATTTAACAGCATATTGGAAGTAGGAATTGAAAGCAAGTATAAAGTAACCTTTGTAAAACTCGAGGTATTGATAAGGCAGACGAGGTCCAATATTGAATAACTCGCCTAGAAACGGTCTTGGCAGGAGCGATGGCGGAATGCATCATCTACTAGTCTCAACCGACGAAACTGTATTATCGTCATTTCAGGCATCTCCCTTCTTCTGACATTTTCAAGTGTTTCAAGAGTTTTGACCTATGGCACTGCAAAGGGCCTTTAGTGAAACTAAAAGTTTCTCAATGGAAGAACAGAAAGAGGGGCGAAAGGAAAAATATCAGATCCTCTACGCTTATAAAATTGTCTTCATCAGAGCCTGATCACACGCCTCTTGAAATTATTTGGCGTGACCTGTTGTCTTAAAGACATTGGCTTAAAAAACTCTTGTTCTATAAATGCTTCAAAACAAGAAACTCAACGTGTTGAATGTTTTCTATCAAAAGCATCTTATTTGTCTTCTTCATTTATTTCAACAATCCCATTTTCCCTGAAAAGGGGCAGGGGGAAATGTCATACACATAAAAATGACACGATATTCATGGTGACAGTCAGTGGTCACTTCATATCTTCTCCATCACACCCTTTGACGCGTTCTTAACAATTTGCCGCCATTTCAATCTGTCCTTCGCCTACTCTTTCCAAGTTCTCCAGTCTTCTTCTGTGTTCTCCAGGTGCCGCCTGATGCAGTCTTTCCTGCGAATCCTTGACCGTCCCCTTCTTCCACCTTTCGTCTCCCATACACTTTCTGTCCTGCCCACCTCAGTCTCTTTCCCAACACCTTCTGTGTCACCGTTTTCTTCAATCCTACTTCCTCCCTCAGCTCCACCATTCTCCACCTCAGATCTCGGTAGACTATATGGATATAGTTGTAGCCAGTGGCGTAGCATGCTCCCAGTCCATAGGCCTTCGCTCGGCATTGGAATATTATACCAAACATTTTTATGTTGCATCAGTAACCTTTGTAAAAGATGAACTTTTACTACAAATTCGACCCTGTTTCCAAAAATTTTTAAGGCCAAGTGAATGTGCATCTGAGAAGTTGATTGCTCATGTCGCTTCATCGCCTAACACAAGGAACTCAGATCACTACCCTCTCTCTGTCCTGACTCCATTTTCTCGAGAAAAGAGGAGTCAATTAAGGCCACCTAAAGAGCATGTTGTGTTTCTTACAGCCGGTCAGTCAATCACTTTTGAAATTTTGATGCATTTTTCAATTTTTGTATCAGATTTTTGCCTACCTTGACCGACGACTGTCATCTTTTCAGCATATTCCCTTCGGACGAAAAGCGTGGGTATGAGCTCATCTACAGCACCAAACATAGCGTCACATCAATCACCTAAAAGCAAATTATGGAATCCTACCGAATCTGGTGTTCGAGTCACATGCATTTCTCTGCACTCATTGGCGAACGATCATCATCTGACCGCAGTCTTCGTCTAAACGTCATCATCTGCTGTTGGTTAAGGTGTGCCCTCTCTGAAAAGTAACGGAGACAGTGACAATTGCGCTATGTTTTCCTTTCTATATTTAGGTACCGCACCCCGATCAACAATTGCAGATTATGCCAATGAGACAAATAGAATTTCATTGCAAAAATGGAGTAGGCAAAGTATTATGTCTACCGGCGGGAAAGCCGAGATTGACGCGGGCGTGCGCTCTCTGAACATCTAAATGCTCCGTCTGAACACACCACTGGCGTGTGTGTTTGATTGTTCGAAGAAAACAGCTGTGATTCGAGCATGCGTGGTAAAAATGTTCACCCTGAGCGTCTGATGTTGAGACGAAAAGCTGTGCACAGTTGCCATGAGAGGCTATCGAATTTAATTGAAATCTAATGAATGATGACACTTTCATTTTTATAAATATTGGCAAATTATTTTTCAGCATGCGCCGAAGGCCTCGCAGGCACGGAGAAGACGCCACTGGTTGTAGGCCAAACCTGCTTAAAATTATGTATGTTCTTTCATAATGCATCTCTATAACATTGTAATTTAGTAATGCAGATACTTATGATCATTGGAATATGATTGACAGCAATTTTGTAACTTAAATAATACAAATATCTATAGTGCGTCAATTGACGCAGATCGGCGTTCTCGGTGTTTCAAAATTCTCGGCATTCTATTATTAACGAGTTTTGACCTAATCACACTCATCAAATATGGAAGTGGAATCTCAGGTTTAAAAGACCACCCTTTAAAAACACAGCAAAAGGAAAAGTTTTGAAGCCATAAACCTGATTTCGAAGGAATCTCTGTAACATTGTTTTATATAACTTAAGATGTAGCATTAAGTATGCACACTAGATTTTGAACACTTTTGCTTGAATAGGCTTGTATATCGAAAGAATTCTTCGACAAAGTCTGCGATTGAAACCTTAGTCATATACTGATCTTGATGATGTTCGCCAATAGAATCTGGCGCTCTAAAGTTCAATCTGGCGCACTTTTAAAGGCTATAAATATGCCTGTGACTAGGATGGAACGCTCTATAAAGTCTGTTTAATACGGAAAATCCTAAAGAGCAGCCATTTTCAATAATGCATCCATGGATGAACATTAACTATATCTAAATGTATCAACATCAATTGCAAAGGCCTACTGACATGTAATGTAGGCGGGATAAATTTCAAAACAGATTCTCTTTTCTCTCCATTTTCTCTCCGGCTGTCTAATTCATCATAGCTGCATCGACAGATTGCTGTTATAAAATCACTTAGTATAAGTGTTGACAAATTTATTCATATATTGTCTAGACAGACAACAAGAAAAATATCATGAATAATTTATTTACAGAGAGGCAAGACACTTAACAATCTGTCTGCAACTCACTTCTATCTTAATGCATTATTGTTGATTTGATTTCTTAAATGACATGATAGCGCTCCGAATTGTGCTCATTCCACCATTGCATACATACAAGGAATCTAGCTAAGTACATGGCGACCTTTTTCTAGCACGTTATTTGTTTCTATATTTGAAAGCCAGTGATAAAAATGAGTTGCATTTAATTACGGTGTGACCAGGAACATTATTCACTTATAACAATGTACTTCTACCTAGACTTTCGATTGGTCGGTCAATTTGCTCAATAAACGAGGGTTAAAATTTGGGCATTTTCGGCAACTTTGCTTATCATTAAAAGTCAATATTTTATTTCCTTATCATCATCCTAACTTTTTCCGGATGCTACACGTTCTGAAAATAGGACATATAATTAATTGTATGTAGAAAACTCATAATGTTAAGCCCTGTGGGGAACGCCGCATTGGTCCTTTTGAGGGATCAAATTCTTTTCACTTATCATTATCTTTTACTTCATCTTCCCCTCAATCAAAGTATTAAATTTCATTCTGACGCAATTGACATACACTGTATGCAAGCATCTGAGCGACCAGACCTGCAGATTATGTTTTGTCAATATAAGCAAAATGCCGCAATTGCTGCACTGCCCAACAGACAGTATGGCAGACTGGCAGGACTTTTCGTGTAAGTTATTACTTTTTTTTCTTACTCTACTGATATTTAGACAGGCCTTTTTTTCATTACCCACCATTTGAACATTATCAGGATTTACATCTATGTTTTATTCTTATTTTTCGCATTGGTTTTGCTTACCGAATATTGCGATTTATGATTTAATTAATTATTAATTGTGTTTCGCCTAAGGTTAGCCCTTGCTAATTTGGTTAATCAAGTTTCGTGAATCGTGACATGGGATTTATGTTTCATCACAGTGCAACAAGCACATGCAAAATTGCATGGTAATACACGAGAGGCTTTTTCTGCTATACGTGAAAACAGAAGCATACATTTAACGAGCGCGCTCGAAGTGTCATTGTAGAACAATTCCAAGACGTCTTACATTATTGCCAAGGTGTCTAGGAATGAGAAATTACTTATAGAAAGTTTCATCCAATGGTAAAATTTCTGTATTTACTAAAGAAGTGATTTATCAGGTGAGCAGCAACGCGTGGCTTGAGTATTTGTGAAATTTTAGAGTGGAATCAATTTTCACACGTTTCTAAAGTACAATTATTACAAAAACTTGGACTCGCATCCGTGTGACATGAAATGGAAATGGCGATATTTATCACTGTTTACTTTCAATTTTGCAACACGTTTAGTGGTGCAACTATAAGAGAATGCGCTTGTCGCCTATCATTCCAAGACATAAATTTCAATTGGCTGATAGCACGCATTCATACAGATGTATGTATCATGTGCAATATCAGAGGAAACTTCTCTTTCAAAAACTGGAAAAAAATCAATACGTTAGCCAGCAAATTTCACAAAACATACAGACATGATCCTATGCGGAGCTATGAAAACTTTATTGCATTGTAATTACAAATTGGTCGCAATGAATTAATTGTGCCATCAGAAAATTACATTTAATTGAATGTTGCCATTAAAAATGGATTACAATGGATTATGCAATCAATAAAAGTACGTGGAGGAGGTGTCTTCTATGGAATTTGCTGGATAAGATAATGTAATAAAAACCATGTACAGGCCCGACTTTTCGCGTATTCAAGCTTATTCAGCGGCTAAAAAGCTAAAACAGTCAATTAAAAGAAGCCAGTAAAGCGCCAGGCCATGATTGATGCCATCAAAAAATTGCAGTTACGTGATTGGTGTCTTCGAATGATAACAATCAATTGATTGATTGATTTGCAAAGCTGTCACCACTTACCTTCGTACGAAACGCATCTTGCTTTCAGTGATACATTTATGCACTAAGCTTTCAAAGCATGTCATGTTCGCAAACTGATCGCTTTCAGGATTCTAATCAGGAACTACGACGGATTTCGTATATCTTTTATAGCAAGCATATCAAGTTATAGGCCCTACTTAATATATCTATACTACAATATTGTGATAACTTCTGAAACTCTATTTTCGGCTATGTTTGATACGTGTGATTATTGATTCACATATTTCAATAATTGAATATCACTTTAATTATGATGCATGAACATAAGTCTGTAATAAAATGTGTCATTTATTACATCTGGGTCTACTCAAGACTCCATCCACTTTGATAATGAGCTATTATGAAACTTGTAAAAGATGCAGGTCCATGTAGCCTAATTCGTTAAAATGATAACAGAGTGAAAAAATCAAAATCAAGAATTATTCTATTCATTCGGCGATGACAAATAATGGCAATTAATTCATTGACGCAACTGAAAATCACTTAATCACTAACTATCAGGGATGCGGAGTCCTATCATTTTGATAGGACTCCGACTCCGACTCCGGGGGTTGATAGGACTCCGGCTTTTGATAGGATTCCGACTCCGACTCCGGGTGGCCAATATATACTGCCTAATTTTTTGAAAAATTAACTGGTAACCTGCTTCATAGATCATTATAGGCTTACCTGAATCTATTTCTAGGGATCATTGCTCTATCAATTATCAATCATTTTCGATGAAAGTTCATCAAATGTCGCCTTCAGTTGGATGCATGCGACTCGGCATCTCCCATCTTCTTGATGTGTGCTTCACACGGTTTTTCTCCAGTCCCTACCAGGCAAGAAATCCCCATCCTTCTCAAAAAAATGAGTACACTATCGATTATAATATGCGTTTTGGAGGACCCATCACACATGATTAACGTGAGGGTAAAAGGTAATGTTCTCAAACAAACTAGTATTTCATTTTTGTCTCTGATGTGACCTTTGGCGCGTAGGTGTGATCGAAGCTAGGAAGGCTTGTCTTCTCTACTGAATCACCGAGTGAAGAGACAATCTCTTTTTCACTATCACGGGTCGCTCCCTCAACTATTTCAAGCTTTGCATGCAGCAGTGTCTCTTTATTTTTGTTTGTCGGAGAAAGTTGACATCAGGGCAATGACAGTTATATGCACGAGAATAAATAATATGTTTGTATTAGATTTCGGGTCAGTTATAGGCCGGAGTCCGGAGTCCGGAGTCCTATCATTTGATAGGACTCCGACTCCAGCAAAAATGATAGGACTCCGGGACTCCGACTCTGCATCCCTGCTAACTATAATCAGGCACGCATGGTCTGAGTTGACGCTTTAATTCAAAAAGAACCGCACGACATGCGGAGGCCAACGATCTCATTCGAAGATCTCTATAGTTTCTGCCGGCTTGCCTGTTATTCTTGAGCCGCAAGGTCTCTGTCGTGATGACGGGAAATGGCCGGATGGTGTATCGCTAAACCCTGGAGGAGAAGTAAGCAGCTTGTCTGGGACTTTTCAAGTGTCGATACCGTCGCTACCCTGGACGCAAACAACCTCTTAATTTCGAGCCTCGAAGCGGGAAATAGCTTCTCAAGCGCAGGAAAAAAGCGTAAAAGCATGAAGGTCTGCAGCATTCTTACGTGTCAGGGATGCGGAGTCGGAGTCCCGGAGTCCTATCAAATGATAGGACTCCGGACTCCGGCCTATAACTAGACCTGAAATTTAATACAAAGAAAATTATTTATCCTCGTGTATAGCTGTCACTGTCTTGATGTCAACTCTCTTCGTCAAACAAAAGTACAGAGACAGCAGTGCATGCAAAGCTTATAATAGTTGAGGGAATGAACCGTGATAGTGAAAAAATGATTCTCTTTTTACTCGGTGATTTAGTAGAGAAGACAAGCCTTCCTAGCTTCGATCACACCTACGCGCCAAAGGTCAAATCAGAGACATTAATGAAAGTTTGTTTGAGAACATTGCCTCTTACCCTCACATTAATTGTGTGTGATTGCTCCTCTAAAGCGCATATTATAATCGAAAGTATAGTCATATTTTTTGGAGAAGGATGAAAACTTCCTGCCTGGTAGAGACTGGAGGAAAACCGTGTGAAGCACACATCAACAAGATAGGAGAGCCAAGTCGCATGCATCCAACTGAAAGCAACATTTGATCAACTTTCATCGAAAATGATTGATTTGATACAGCAATGATCACTAAAGATAGGTTCAGGTAAGCCTATAATGATCTATGATGTAGGTTACCAGTTTTTTCAATGCACTTGCCACCCGGAGTCGGAGTCCTATCAAAAGCCGGAGTCCTATCAACCCCCGGAGTCGGAGTCGGAGCCCCATCAAATTGAAAGGACTCCTCATCCCTGTTGCGTGTACTTTCCAATTACAGGAGAAACACTTGGTGCCTGGGGAATAGATGCGCTCGGTGATCAAAGCAACAATAGGCAAAAGAATCGCGGACGTGACGGGTTAGGCTTGGCCAACAACTTTTTAAAACACCACCTGAGTGCATTACAGAGAGGCAATGCAACGAGCATTTTGTCTTGTTTCCCACTTTGCAGAAACCTGAACGCACTCAGATATCTTTAATTCACTCGGTCTGTGAATCGGACATATGCAGGAGATCCTTTGGCATGAAGCTTTTGGAATAAGACTGGTTGATTGGGCTTTACAAACTTCATTGGCATCATTGGTTTGAATTTGAAGACGCTCACTGACGCGGTTGAACCCCCTCTTGATTGAGGCATTTGCGATATTGTAATAAGAAACTTTGTAAGCGGCTGTCAATGTCACCTTTGCCTTCTGTTCCCTTTAAATGAACCTCCATGCGCCCAACAAACCCTTCCACGAGGCCATTGCTTCTAGGATGTCCGACAGGTGAGTGCAAAACATCTACTCCTAAATGTCTCATGTGTTGATGGAAACGTTCTAATCTGAAAGCACGCCCATTGTCAGCAATCACGCATTTTGCACGTCAAATTATGAAAGAAACTTACGTACATCTTTATTCTTCTAATTTTTTACCAATCAACTGAAGTTCAATACCTAGAAAGCAGAGCTGAAGTGGCTGGCTTCCAACCGTCGCATAAAACTTCACCATTAGTTCAGTGGCTGTCACTCCAGTTGCTTCTGTTAGATGTCTAGAAGTTCACCACCCTGACTATGCGTGACCACGTCTCAAAACTGTTCAAATATGTTAGTTACTCTTCCCTTCAGATAGCTTCGTTTCAATACTGAGCCCAAGACATGTTCTTGCTTTCCTCATAGTCAGCCTTGTTCACCCACTCACTGTTAGATTAATGCTCCACCGTACTCACTGTTCTCACTAAGAAGCAGACCCTCCGCCTTCAATTAGTGCTGATCTCTGGTGCGGAACTTAGGCACATAATTTCCAACCCTCCGATCATATCACACCCATTTTTACAAGACCTTCACTGGCTTCGAATCCATGGACGCATTAACTTCCAACTCGCAGTCATGGTTTTCCGACACTTGCATGGAGCTGTTTATTCTTATTGGTCTGAGCAAATGCTCTCTTCAGTGGCTGTAGAGTATCTCGAACTACTTCGATCCAACAGAGGCTAATCACTTACTTAACGGTATTGACCAGCGCTCCCTCCACAACACGGAGACCGTGTTTTTCCAACTGCAGGAACTGCGTGTAGAACAATTTAACCCCTTCTGTGATAAGCTTGCAATCACTGCCAACATTTAAAAGAGTCCCCTCAAGACGCTTCCCTTCTGCCGATCCTTCCCTCTCTGACTTTTCACAGCGGGCTTTAAATCGTGGATAAAACGCCATTGTAATCAGATTCGTGCAATATGTAAATTATCATATCTGTGACATAAGATTAGAATGCATAGTCCATGTAACATATAGTAGTTGCATAATTCTGCATGCACATACATGGCAAGCAGTGGCGTGTTCTTCGTATAAAATATCTCATCAACTTTCATGAGTTTCTCATAAAAATCTCATTTATAAATTAAGCGTTGCTCTTTCACACTTATGAACTTATTTATCTGGTTATTAGTTATTGATGCATTCATGGACTCGCCACCTTCCCCTTAGCCTTAGCACACAATGTCTACAACGCTAATTCAGTATTCGCAATAAAGAATCAGTATTGTTATCACGATTAGATATTGAATTGTGATTGTATATATCTCTATTTACAACATCTTGCATTCAACATCCAATTGTAAAGTCAAATTATCTATGCATCATCTAGAAACAGCTGTTGCAGATCGCTATGATGTAATCGATATTGTTGCTTTTTGTCCTTTACAGACTAAACTTGGAGATTCTTATCGATTGAATAAACTTTCTTATGTCTCTTTCCTGCGCGGCTGACATGCATACTTTACTACTTATAAACTTATTTTCACAAATATCATGAATCCTCATGATTTTCCCATGGCCGCATCATGAGATATTATCCTCCTGAATGTTCTCATTACCACTCATTGTATTCTCATCAAGGGATCATGAGAACACAATGAGTTAAACATTTTTTTATGAGAATATCATGAGATTCATCATAACCTCATCAGCTCTCATAAAAATCTCATGAATCCGTGTTAAATTTCATGAGTACTCATGAAATATTTTCAAGAAAGAATCCCCTCTTTCCTTTTGCCCCGAAGACATAATAAAACTAAAACTCTCTAACCTTCGACGCTGAAGCAAGCCAAGTACGCCAAAATATGAGAATTAAATGTTCGATTTTTCCATGGCGAAGCCATAGAGAGGGAGAGCAGGATTTCCTTGTTTTGCCTTCGCTTGTGTTTGACGCTGTAGGACCGTTGCTCACACAGCACACAGAGTAGACAAAGCAGCACGTCTGAGTTGGACGCAAGTGATGATACTGTGGTGATGTTGGAACAGTGACACCGTGAATGAATACTGAAAAATACATGATTCTTATTGATGTATTGTGCATAATTGAAGATTCCATAGTTTGGTTTGATCTGTGTTAACAGTGATATTCTTTTTAGTGTCAACAATCTCAAAATCAGTATTAAAGGCCAATTTGCCATATCTGTCGCCAGCAGAGGATACTATTCGCATAGAGTAGACGGAAAGTTGACCATCATGCACGAAACTATAGCTCATCATGAAAAGGAAACTGCTAACAAAGGAAAGACAGAGTAAGTACAGAACATGGTGCAGAATATATTTTGACTTCTTTAAAAATGGAAAATGTGGGTGATTGACAGGTTGCAACAAACGCAGCGAACTACGCTGAATGTATTGTGCTTTCTTCGAAAGAGATGCTCTACTTAGTTCGTAGACAAGGATTTCAGCAGTCATACTGTTCATTAGAAACAATCATCTTACAGTTCGTCATGAGCAAAAAACATCGCATTTTCATTGTAATTTGACGTTTACAATGCTCAGAAAGCGGCCGAACTGTTGAATAATTAGCTTAGGATCGCAAGCTCACAATGACAAAAAAGGCCATTAACATTAGTAGACTTAAATGAATAAATGCACATTCATTTGCAAGTCGATGCATATGCATGCAGATAGTCTTTGGACTTCAATGCAATTTCAACTTAGAAATCTCAAGGTTCTACTTATCACTTACATTTTTATTTCTTTGTGTAGTACGACTTACCACAACGTTGATATATACATGCATGCTATAAGTTTCAAAAGTCCTTGAAATTATGATGAGCGTCTAGTTAGTCATATGAATGCCTCAAAATTCAAGTAGTCTGGTGCATAGATAGCATGAAAGCGCGCTACGCCGCTGAAAATAAGATAATTTCATATGTCATGTGAAAAATTGAAGAAGCGTCAGCGAAACTGGCTGCGTAATGTTAGCGCCAATGAACATTTTGATTTAGGCGGAGAGCAAAGCGAAGCATCCTCAACACCGGAAACACGTCACTTGTCATGAAGTGCTTATTGCAACAATCAGGCTGCCGGCATGTTAAAAGGCATAATTTGAGAAATCCGATCATTTCCGAAAATGTCGTTCATCATGCTTGTTGATAAGAATGAACAAACAATTTGGAACGAACTGTTGATGAATGAGGCCTGCCGCCTGACTAGTCGGTAGGCAAAGCTAACAGATGCCGAAACCCCATAGGCCCCTATATATAGTGTTAATTGTCCCATCTGATGATTTTGAAAATATGTAGCAAAGCTCTTTTAACTGCTCAAAATGTGTAGGATCATTTCAATGCAACAAGGATGCATGTATCGTCATGCCGGTTTCTGTGATTAATAAATAATAATTTTCTGTAATTAATAGTGTACAAGCAATTTTATGTCAGGAAGACATTTATTGACCAATGGTAAAAAAACTTTCTGAATGATGGTATCTGCTGACTGATATGCATGTTATACATAAAGATAAATTAAAAAAATTCAACGTAGTCTCAAGATAAAATTGTTTATTCACGAATTTTCGTCTAAGACTTCATCAGGTGAACGAAGTAAATGTTCACACATGTAAATGTTATACATGTAGATATGAAAGGACTCTGACTATGTCAGTGTGACTATATCAGGTGCTGATAATATCTTGTTCGAAGCGATAATTTAGATCGAAGGAATAATTGCTTCAATGCACATGGAAAACAATCAATCAATACTTTCTGAAATATTAAGCAGATTCTCTTCAATAAGATGTATCTTCCATTTGTTTTGAATGCTGCATTTTGAAAATCATAATTCCAAGAAAATTTCAGGAAATAAAAAATAGTTCAGAATTTTGATTCTAAGTAATGCAACGACATTTAACAGAGAGGAATTCTTTTGTTACCACTGACTTTAATTCAACACTCGTCGTTCTTTGATGATTCACCCCCGTCCCAGGAAGGGGATGGGGAATTTCGTGTCCTGCTAATCTCCCAAACTACAGTATTATACCAATTTTGTCAAACCACACATCAATCGAAAGGGCATTGAAAGGGGATCCAGAAAAACAGCATCAGTTTTATTCTTAAGGTCATCCCTGGGCTGGGGTGAAGGTCAAAGGTAAAAGACGCCAACTTTTTAACAAATTCTCATTAGATCACTATTTGAAATGGGAAATGACAACAAAGGCTAATATACCATGCACTAATCGAACGTTCTGGTCAAGGTGGTTAATAGAATGATGACTATTAATCTTTATGAGGTTACATCATTGTTATTAGATGAGGTCAAAGGTCAGATAATTCAAACTTTTAGTTCAACTCAAATCCCACTGAAATTCATTTTCTGAATTGCGCATAGTTGTCTCATACAGATGTAAATAATTGCTTTCCCATATTTCACCTGTCAAAAGATCTCTAATATACTTTGGATAAGTTGTATTCAAGTAGTATTATATGCAGAACTAAAAACTACACAAATAATACAAAATCATATTTGAAATTTGAATTTCAGCAAAATAAGTAGATAATTTTAATTTCAAAAATTTTGCATTTATGAATATCTTTACATTGATAGGAAGAATTCTTAAATGAAATCTCGACTTATTTCATCAAGAATTGATGCTGCAATAGGCTATGCATTAGAAGTGAATATATCGAAATCAGTCAAATATATTCCAAACACTCAAATTTTGAAATAGATGTCACGCTAAAGGTATACAGCAATGCCAATTTTATTTTCCTTTAGTCGAAAGTTGCATAATAAGTAGTAAGTAGGATCCTAGAAATCTGGTCGCCATAGCTTCCTTAGCCTAAAATATATTATAAAAATTCGACGGGGGGCGGAAAAACGTCCATCCCCCAGCGGGGGGATGGCTAAGTTCAGGCCTTAACAAACTTTTTTGAGATTGCTCAAAAACTATGATAGCTTCTCAGTTTTTTGTGAATTTTAGTTTCTTCGCATGTCTGATGGCTAATCGAAGTTGGCCTATGGAACATCAAAACCTTTTGTTCAAGAAATGTATTCAAAAATCAGTTGTCAATTTATTACAGAATTGAGCATTTTAATCAATTCAAAGTATTTACAGACCATTGACAAAGTACTAATTATGAAGTTATGGTCAACATGTTCACTCACTCTCCAAATGCATCTCTATGCAACAATGAACACTAGCGATGACCTCCAAACACTGCTCACAATAGGCTTGTAGATAGTATTATCAGCCTTGTGTAGCAAGTAGAGGATCCCAGGGTCATGAATATACAGATAATGCAATGTTTTTGTGTTTGAATTTGTTCATATATTTCTTCTCTTTATATATGTGCGAGAAAACGGAATATACTTACAGACTATAGTAATAGCAACAGACTATTTCTAACTTTCACGTATTCAACACGGTTTGAGTATCTCAAAGCAATCAAACATATTTCTAATAGGCCTACCGTCTTTAGACGTTTAAAGCAATACATGTAATTGCTCAGAACGTCTTGTCTATTAAAGACATAATCCATTAATTTCTAAAACAATGTAATTGCGTTTTGTTGAAAAATTGGAATAACAATTATGAACTGGTTCTATTTCTCGAAGTGATAACTTTGATGACACGTGTCAATTTCAATATCAGTGCGCGCACTGTATTAAATTTTATGTCTATATGAATCAAAATGATCATTGATTATTGTTCATTGCATAGACATTGGAATAAAGTGCAGGAAATTTAGATGCTACGTTTTTCCCAAATAATTTGAAATCTTTTGCATTAAATTGCAATACAGTCATTATAACATCAAATACTACTTATAAAGTTTTACTTTACAATCACATTTGAATATCACATTCATAGTAAGTACAATGAAATGGTCATTTTGAAAGACGATCATTCACATTCCATATTCGTATATATTTGTGTTGCATTCTATGCACCTATCAGTCTTTTCAAGTGGTTGTTTACGACTTTCGGTTTCAGACTTCAAACTGCAGACCGTTGAAACAGTGAAAATATGCGTTAGTCTTCACTGAAAATCTTTACAAACAAGATCTTTTTTCAATTAATCGATCTCATATCTTTGACGACGCTACAGTTAAAATCAGCTAATATCAGAAAACAGCAATTATTTCGACGCATGCTTTAACGCATACCATGAAAACAAAAAATTGATTGAGAATATTACTGATGACTATGTACAGTTTACAGTGTCCGTATCATGCACATTTTAAACAGTCCTAAATAAAATACATGAAAATAGTAGTTATCTGCATAAAAATTGACAACAATAAAACCTCGACTAGACTTGAAGCTACATGCAATGCACAATAGTGGCATAAAAATCGCACGCATTTTCGCTTAGATACACTTGTCAACAACTGAATCATTGGACTAGAATAAGTCATATGAGCAACTCTGAGCTTTTCATCGGTGGTCAACGCCCCAACTTAGTTCCTCCGGATGTGCCGCGACCTTGAGTCAATTTCTATTCTAGTCAACTTCAGATAAACAATCGATTTCTATGGTTATGTGAGAATATTTCCACACCAATGTTCAGAGATAGGGGTTCCAATAATCACAACTTACAATGCACACAGCTATTCCGTTTGAATCATGTCAGACATCCTGAATTAAGAATCTTCTCCGACGATGAAGCCTCGAAGCAGTTGCAGACGTCTGGCCAACTCTTTCATTTGAGTTTATCGATAACTCAACAATCTGAATTTTCTTCATTCCTTGCTATGCATACCTACATGCAACCTCAGCTGCACGCGACACTTGCTTTTTAAGAACTTGTCGTTATCATTGAGTAGTAGTAGCATGAAAAAATATATATGTCGCAGACTAAATCAAAGATCAGCCGTTTGACAATTACATTTAGCTAGCGCATGAATTGTCTGTTAATTCTGATCATAAAGGTATACTTTCCAATCTACATTGAAGAGTAATTGGACATACGCGTGCATGTATATTTCAAAAGCTGTTGGTGAAATTGGATCGAAATTCTCTGCTGGCTTACATTGCAAATCGGTAGATACTAAATTCTTATGCGAAATGATACAAATGCAAATACGAATTGAAAATACGAGAAGATACCAAGTCCATTTGTACCTATGGCGTCAACGCGGCTGTTTAATGGGGTGTTATTTGAACCAGATGAACCTAGTTCTATCGACCTTTGAAGTCGCGAGACGACGCTGAAGTACTGTCTTGGAACTGACTTTGTAAAATAGAAATTCGACCGCAAAACAAAGGGAGATGCGTTTTAGACTTCCCTCATCACATCCGCCTCTCTCTCTCTCTCCCGTACACTCATATATCTATCTATGCATAACTCTGATACTTTGTTAGTTATCATTCGCATATTTAAATGCGTTATTTAATTCGCATATTTAATATTTTCCTCATTTCAGCAAAAGTGCACAAACAATGACGGTTAGCAATCGGCAGTTGCCATGAAAGAACAAAGACATGGTTTCGCCAATTGTCTTGTTTTGAACCTTGTCTTTCACCTCACATAGGTGTTTGCTTACTTTTGCGGATATGAGAGAAAATATTGAAGAAGTTTGAAAGAGAACTATTGAACTTACTTTAATATAATTTACATATTCGTACTCCTGGTCGTCACATCGCAAGGATTCTGAAGGTACCAAACACTATCATTTTTGATGAAAAAGTGAGAACATAACATTTTCAACCAAATATATCATGATTTTGTAATAACTTCACGATATCACTAATTTTTGTTCACCGATTTTGATGAGCAGTTTCTCAAAAGAGAGCTCAGAAAATGCTCTTTATCCCTTGTCTGAGTCATTATCGTACTCACATATTTTTTTGAAAAATCACGTTTTGTAAATTGAATGATTTTTTTATATTGAGTACTGCACAGCAAATACAATGACACATACAAGTCTATCATAGCTCATTTTAAAGCTGAGAATGCAAGCTCTCGAATGATGGATGGCACGTTGTTGTGCGACACGATTGCAAAACATGAGAATCGATTGAATTTCAGTGAATATAGGTGGTCCGTTTTTCATGATCAGCCCTACAGTTAACGGTGAAGCGTATGATCTCAACATGATTGACTCATGTTCATGGAATCTTCGAGTTTGACTTCTGTTGAATCTAACATGATGTTGGTTTCTGGGAGCACGACATGGCGAAACCATCACACGGTCACAGCCACTCTCACTGAATGCTACTTAGATCTCTTTCTTTCACCACGCATACAAAGTGTGGCTCCACAGAAATTTGTTTCAAATAATAATAAATTCACACGTGAAGTAACCTACTCGAATGAATTATAAACAAAGAAAATAACTACGTCTAATGTAGAGACTTTTTTTTCACTGAATGAAGGCTCACTTTCCTGTGTAGAAATCATGAAAGATGGCGAAGACTTGCAGTTAACCCACGGACTGAGCTTGAGCGTGATAATTTTGAGTAGAAATGGTTCGGTTGGGCCGGGCTTGAAAATTGATTTCCGTGATTCACTTGGAAGGATGTGAAAATCAATAAATCAGCGTATGAATATTAGTTGTTCATGAGTAATTATTAGTTGATGCTGATGAGAATTGCACACATCCCACTGCGCACGAATTACGAGAAACAAAACCAGCCTTCATTGTGATGCAGAAACTATTCGATTAAGTAATACAGCCCCAGAACATTATGGCATTCAAATATTTTTCTAGTATTTGGATGTCAAAATAATTCTAGAGTCACAAACGCTTCCTTGTCGGCAACTAAATTCAGAATGATAAATCGATGGCATTGACTGGATGCGTCTTACTAACATGCACACGTTTTCTCACAATTTGAAATACGACAATTTCAAATTTCTTATACCGATCGTGTGTACTGTGGTCATGCACAACCAAAATTGCATATTATAAATCTTTCTGATCTTATGACAAAGATTCAATTCAAATAATTCAAGTTTTTTATGTTAAAATATTAGATATTGAGAAAAATCAGTGAATAATTACATAATCCAATAAGATACGCAATAAATTACATATCCAAGAGGTAGCAAATGCAACAACTGCGGATCGTGTTCATGCACACCCACAAGTTAATAGGAGACCATACGCTTCGCACATCAGCTTTCTCTGTCTGGTCAGCTAGGACTTTTATCGGCTCCTCTTGCGTCCTGTTCCCGACAACGTATCGGGTGGATCAAAGCTGAGAATTGATTGCGATGGAGGCTCATGCTTAGATTCCGAGAAATAATACTTCAATTGAGAAAAAGACTGTCGAGGTTGCGTTTCCAACTGACAGGCTGTGTGCCTCCTATCTATAGGCCCTACGAGAAACCTGTCTTCACCTTCGCAGCCATTCAGACATATACATAGAGAGAAAATGCATTGTTCCTTGGACAATTTCATCTATTTTTTATGGACTCGGCAGACGTGGAAATTCGTAACAGCCACAGGTTGTAGACCATTCTGTGAAAGTCTCATTTTCGGCTTCGTTCCCAGCAGAAACTCGTTCTGGTGGTCGAGCTATTATGGATCTATTTTGAAGTTGATCTTTGTAGTTTATCTGGCATTGCAATCATGAATCACAGCTTGGGCGGGCAAAATCCGTCCCTTAGGTCAGAAGAGATTAAAGCAAGTAAATGTATCCTATATTATTTATACACCTAGTCTCAAACTAAATGATTTAAAGGGAAAAGTGAATGCGACAAGTTGTTGAAGTGATGACAACTTTGATCTCGGACGAGAAGAGTCATTCAAAGCAGTTATAATTAAACAATGTAAAGCTGTCTTCGGGGAGAAGTCTTGTTCACTGTTGATGATCAGATTCATACACCTTTCATCACTAAAACAGAAAGAAGAATGAAATCATTAAATTAGAAGGTGTCCCTCAGCTGATGGAAATCATTAAAATAACTTATTAGAACAAAGAAAATGCGAGATGACAAAATGAACACGAAATGAATGATGCTTAAAATAAATAACTTGAAAAATGCGGAGCACCCAAGTTACGAAAAAGTCAGTCAGACAGACAGACTTCATCGATCGTCTCCAACCCAAGTTCAAGCAGCTATCCAAACGCCTCATTTTGAGATTTCGAGATTTCTGATAAGAGCCTATACTTCTTGGCCGTTGGATTATAGTAGCTTCTGGTCATACAGTGGCTATTAAAAATGATATTTTATACAACAGCATTCGCATAGCATTTAGAGAAAGCAAAATGCCACTGGCTAGACTCAGGAATTTTGCTTTCGTATCACCGATATTTCGTCATTCTTCAACAGGGATGACATTCGTATAGTAACACGATTTGGACGAATCATAAACGTTGTCAACTAGTAGGTCCACATGACAACATATCTCCGAATTGAATGTACATTTATTTATTTATGAGAATATTAATGCCTGATGCACACTTAATATGCACATTATGAGCCTAACCCGGTAACAATTACATGTACGCTCTCATGGAGCCTACACTATTATGCTATATACGCTATTGGTCTAGTAGTGGCTTGGATTAGCTAATGCAATATATTGAATACATAATACAACTGCGCTTGCTAGAACAATGGAAAAAGGCTACCATTGTAATGGTTTGAGCAACCTGTGAGTAAGTCCCCTTGCAAAATCTCAATACTGCAGTGATGCAAGGAGAAGCAGAACATCAACATAAGATATAACTGATTAACATGAAACATCGTCTTGTTTCTGTAATTACACATATATTTCTATGTGCTTTAATATCATTACTGTTATCATCATTAGCCTACATTATCATCATCTTCATTTCATGCCATATCATATTTATCATACTGTGTAAAGATTTACATTTTCTCCTGTTTTGTGTTTTCCGAGGTGTTTGTGATCACAACAGTATACAAGCTACGACATGGACAAAGTCATGGTATATGATATGCGTGAGTGTCGTTTACTCATGAAAAATCATAATTTTAATGAGTACAGACAAGAGTACATGTACAGACATAGTAGTTTCCTGGGTAGGTCTATGTCTTTGCCTGCATTTTCCGTTTTTAATGAAGAATTGAGAAATTCATTTTTCTGGTGTTGAATATCAGTAGAATGACACAGACAAGATGGTATTCGCTTCAGGCAGAACTGACATTTTCTCTATCAAAACTCATTAGTTCCAGAATTGCAGGTAATTATTTTCAACCGTTTTAAAAGGAAATTTAGATCTGGAGAAGAGAAACGCATCAGTCATTGCAAAGGCGCCAAATCACGCTAGCTCAGGTCAAATTCACCGTGTCAGCTTTGACAGTGTATTTTGAAAGGAAGATCCTTCTGGTTTAATTAGTATCGCAGTATAAAGTAGCGGGAATGATTTACCAAAGGAACCGACACTGCTATTTGAGACAGGAAAGTTTCCCGTTAGCTGGTTACAATCATAAAAACTGATTTTTCAAATTATTCTTTCATCTAACTTTGATAAATGCTTTTCCACACAATGTAGGAGACATCCAGCGTCAAGTGAGTTACACGCGTGAGGAGAGCTTTAACAATATGAATAAATAATGGACAGTAAACTTATGCCACCAATAAAGAATGCTTCATTGATTCTCAAAATTGCTCTGTCAATTTGCACACAGCTTGTACAGAGTGAATCTAAAATCAATGCTTTCTTCATCATTTTAATTGTGATATTCAATGCTCCTATATTTTGCCGAAAACTACAAGCATTAAACAAACGCTCGTAGGCGACAAGCGTAGAAGTACATCATGAAACAAATATTTGATAATTTCAATTGCCGATTAAATTGGATATTTAAGTAGCATCATCAGAATATTGTATCAACGGAGGTGCTAAAAAAGTTGATGCAGGTGATGGTTATAATTCGCAGCAACAATGGAAAATATTTTCAATCAATTATAATCCTGTCTTTATGGTTTAACAGCATTTATAACCTATTGAAGATACACTGCCTGATTGCAATTGAGTAAGTTTGATTGTTTAATGGCACAATTAACGTTATAGATGCTAATTGATTTTAGAATTACTTGAATATCTTGACAAATGAGAGTACGTTGCAACAGCGGTCGTACTTGTACTATAATCGTACAAACTGAAACATACCGCTAATTGGAAATGAATGGTGTTGTTTCGTTTCGACAGTACAATTTGAGTATTGCGATGTCGTCAAAGGCGAGCTTCGTATACGTGAAGTTATTGATCTTGAACTAAATTATTCGCAGCAATAGAGTTGACATGTGTAAATGTACATGTGCAAATCCAAAATACTCCTAATTCAGTGTCCTTGGTTGTTTATTAAAAGAAAGCACCAATCTTAATTTTTTCAAAGTTTGAATTAAACCTTAAGTTGATCATAGATACCTAATCCATGTGCATTTCAAATGTAATCGTCACTAACTTTTGATATCGACGCGTTCAAAGTGCGAAAATGATGTAAATTCGTTTGTCCACAGCCTCAAGCACCAATTTTCGATGCGCTTCTCTTCATTGTTGCAATCGAGCTAAAGATTACTCAAATGTATTGAAATATTGTTGAAGGCACATAATCACCAAAAATACTTTCCTAAAGGAAGATTGATATCTCATTTTCAAGGAAATAGATAACATGTATCTGTCTACAGTTTCAGATGTCACATAACATTCGCCTCTACATCAATGATGTCATTAGCTAGAAGCTTCATTTTGTGTCTCAGACATGCGGATACACCCACAATGCAACATTTTGTCGTTTCATTGTCGTAATGATTTGCAGATAAAATAATTTCTCAGGTCAAATGATCAAAATTTACTGAACACAAAATGTCACATAACCGACGGCAATGTTGTTGAGATTTTAGATTGATGAATTTGATTGAACACTTCTGAATCACATCTGTTATTTAAGTAAAAAATAAAAAATATTAAAATTATAATATGTGAATACATGAATATATCATTATATATTATTATTATTACATATTAATATAAAAAAATATGTTTTAAGTTTAACTACTTAATAAAAAATGTGGCTCTTCTTCATAATATGATATGCATATTTTAAGGTAGTACGATTGAATTTAAAGACTCATACGTGCACGTGTTTTCGCATAGTGTTTACTATATAGAGTGTGATTCGGCAAGAGGTTAGTTCTTCACGAAAACACAGTTTGGAGCGTAAAATAGGTATCGTATATTCATACTGACACGATATTGAGAAAAATATTACTACATTGAATCACTAATCTTCGAATGCCGATATATAAGGCATACCTAAATTTTTGATGAGATGGTGAGCCTTACGCAGCTAAATATTATAGCAACATCATGTCCTAAACATAGGTTGACAATTCTATTCAGCGTCATGTAGCAAATATCTGAATTACTGTCACTTTACTGACGTCATATGTTGCATACCGGCAGCCCTTGTCACACAACCGACGTAATGATTATTCGCAGAGTTGCTCAAAAATGTTGTAATTCTCACATACCTAAGGTTGATCTAAAATGGAAGACACAATTTTTAATGTGCGATTTGATATCATTTGCGATACAGATGATATCTAAGACAAAGATCATATCAAAACCATGAGCCTTTTTTAGATTTCCCAACATGCATCAGTAACATCAGTTCCACGTCTGCGTTTCTTTGTCTACCCCTCACGTTCGTAAATCAACAAAGACTTTTATTTCATTGGAAGTTTCGGCTGTGGGGAGGGGATTCGAAGCACCACTTAACTCCTGAAGTATCGCTTAGAACTGCACAAAAATGATGGCACTGCGGTAGATAGCTACTTGCCCTTACACCCTCTGCACACTTTAAGTAAAAATTCTAAATTTGAAGTCCCAATTTTTAATATTACTTTTTCAGAAAATAGACACCATCATTTGACTATGATTCCCCTTTATTGATTCTCCATTATGATGCGCGTTACAATATTACAATAATACGTTTCAATGTTAGGTTGCAATGTGCAAATGTCAAAATTTGTGTCATTTCAAGAGCAGTTAAACTACCTTAAAGTAGAAGATTACACTTCAACATGCTCTGAGGAAGAACGTGAAAGCTACACTTGAAATCGCGTTATATGATATACGTAGTCAGAATGGTTATCATTTGAAATTACAGTCACTGGCTACAGTTGCTGGAATAGTATACATGTACTCATAGGCTATCCCCCAACGTTTTCAAATTTGTCTAAAATCGGTGAAAACGACTCAATCGCCGCAAAACGTCACTTGGATGAGCATGATTTTTATCGACATATCAAAATTTGTGCAAATTGGACAGGTACTTTTTGAATAAAAAAACAACATGAAATGTTAGCAGCTTCATCTGATTTAGTCTGATAACCTCATCGTCTGAGCAGATAGCACTATAGGTCAACAAAGTCATTTCGCGACAACTCTTAGATGCCAACATATCCTATTTGACATCATGCCACATCGATTATCGAGATCCAATCGCTCTATTCAGCCAGCTTCGCGGAGTGCTAGGCACATGAACACGTTTGTTCCATACTGTTGTGCTATTAGTGAGAACTTGCTCATTCATTGACCTATTTTTCTATATTTTGATTTTTTCTTTTTTTCAAAATTGCACCACGTATCAAAACTGTATTTTATGTGATTTTCATTATTTCAATAAATACATGCCATACCCTACAACTCTTGAAGTGATAATGACCAAGCTACACCCGACATTCTTCATAATAATACTCAAATTTAAAGTTGTAGGTGTACTCGTGAGAAGAATTTTAACAGCAGTTGATGAGACGAAGATGTTGAGAGAATAATGTGCATACGAAGTCAAATCAAGCTTCTGATATCGTTCCGCTTCGCTGTAATTCAAAAGTACATGTCCAATTTGCAGACGTGAGGGGTAACCTATAAGTACCGCTAGGATTTTGATGGGCATGAAATCTTGCAAGCTTCCAAGTAACACTGATTTTGAACAATTTGACTAGATTTTAAATGCGTATTCGCTAAACCAAATATGCACTCACATGCCATGACAAATAAAACATTCAACTTATGATAGATTGAAGGTGTTAAGCTACACCTTGTTGCACATGCGAATCTGGAATAAGATGTGAGTTATACATGTCTGGCAGAATCCTCGCAAAGGTCATGGGTCTGCTCAAAAGCTCCGTTCAGATGGGGTTAAGCAACTGTCAATACCTACCGTCAGTTCGGAAATTTTTACTTTCTTGTGGATTTCTACTGTGAATATGACTAGGGTGATATTGAGTGAAGTGAGATTAAAAAGGAAAGTGTGATTGAATTTTCAGATATCCTGACACGGAACCCCGTAGCTCGGAAAGTAATACAGAATTTGAACTCACGAGTATTTGCAATTACTTTGTGACCAGAACGCAAGAAAACTTGGTCATGCATTGAGTGATGGAATAAGTTATGAAAACGATGGGGTTCTACGAATTAGAGTTTATTCCCATGCACTTTTATGATGACGACAATTCTTTCTATGAATCTACCTGACGGCTCCTACAAATGATGAGCTGAGTTGAAGTTATTTCATTTTTTTACTGTTGAATTTTAGTCAAAATATTTTGTCAAAATCATAATTCCAACATAAACTATCTACTGATACTTTCTGATAGTAGCATGCAGCAAACAAATTTTGTTTTGTAATGGAATTTAATGTTTTGTAAGTGAATGAAAGCAAAATGCAATTTATGATAGACTATTAGTTATTGGAATTCAACTAATATTTGCCCATCTATGAGAAAGAGGTCACATTTTTGACTGTAGAAATGGAAAAATATTGGATTTCCAAAATTTTCTCATACACTAGTGCATGCTTCATTACTCTCAGAGCACTTTGATATAAGCGATATCAAGATTATATAGACACTTGAGAATGCCGCAATTAATTCAATATGTTATCATGCAATGCTATCTAGCATGTGTTTGATTGACATTATTCACTCATGAACATGCACTCTAAAAAACATGCAGGGTTTGCTGCATGTAGGCCTAACTGTGATAGGCATGCATAAATTTTTCTTTCGCACCGATAAGCTGCATGTGTAAAAAATAATATTTTAAAGTAGGCCTGTGTAGAATTAATTACCTGGTGAAAAATGCTTCTAAAGCCTCTTACCGATTTTGACTCGAGCGGTCCTAAATGGCCATGTTTCTGTTCGGTGCCCTAAAGGGTCAAAATGTTTTTTCGTTGAAAATGGCCTTATATAGTATTTCAATCACCCATAGAGTAGGCAGGGTGTTGACTGAAAAAAGTAGGGATCTGTATACAGTGAGCATTTTTATTTGAAAATATTTTGTTTTTTTGCGGAGATTAAGTTCATGCGGTCCAAATCATTTGACCAGTTTTAAAAATCTCAATTTTTGCAAATTATTCCTGTGTTTATAGCCTATGAAGTATCGACATGAACGCAATATATAAGTCGTAGCTATGAGAAGCATGTTGGATATCAAAGGGAATGAATATTTGCCAACAAGCATCTCAAATAAGCAACTTAGGCTGACTATCAAGGGAATGCCATCAACCACATCATGATGCAGGTCGTCACGAAAAACTTGAGATTTCATTGTGCTTATTGACTGAAATTTCCATTCTCATCGACATGATTCTGTGATTCACTAAATTAATGGTTCATTTCTTGAATCTGAAAAGTAACGCGGACCGATTTATATATTTTAAAGTTATTTGTGATTATTGTCTTTGATTAGGTTATTTTACTCTTCCAGTGGGAGGTAGGCCTATAACTTGTGATATGACCACCCTTTAATCAAGAAAATACTCTTTTTAAGAAGGTTGAGGTCGTCGAGGATTAAAGTAATAGAAACCTTCGAATTGCAAATATAGGCCTAACAAACATTGCCTCTTTAATTAAGGCTGTCATGAAACGGAGGATCTGTAATATACTATTATTCCTTCTGTATTGCTATCATGATCAGTCAATTCCGTGGTAATTTCTTCAAAACTGCAAAATTTTGCATATCTCACATTTGGCATCAATATACCCAATTGAGTTCAACTCGAGTTCATTTAATAAAATCGAAGCTACACTTTGGCATTTAATTAATTCTGAGTTGCCACTCTACCTAATATACTTACATGCAATCAGCCTTTTATTTGCCTTTCTAGCAGCTACAACTACTCGAAAAGCAAACAAAAGCATGAAAACACCATTTTCGACGTGGAAAAATTCTGACCCTTAATTAAGGGCCCGAACCAAAACTTGCGGTCCTGGCCTGAGAAGGGCCAAGAGTTCTGGCCCAAACGGGCGGGGCCCTCTTGGGATTCTAAAAGCAATAATAATCAGCGTTTGCTACTGAGAAAAAAATGTGACGTTGCTTACGGTGGAGTTGCTAGCGACCCCAAATAGTAGTAATTAGTTTTTATTCGATTAATCGTAGTTTATTATAGCGAATGTTGCATGTTGCCTTTTTGTGAAATGATGTGACAAGCTATATCAAAAGGCAAAGTGATCACTTCGGCCAGGGTGGAGGAGTTACTTATAAAGCATTGGAAAATATGTTTCTGAAGTCCTTGATTCCAGACAAGCCATCGCTTGCAAGCAGGGATAAGAAATCCGTTCCCGCAATGTACAGTTTTTTGAAGAGAGTGAAAAAATAGATTTATCTTTCCGTTGTCATGCACTGTTGCAGCAATCAAATTGGTAAGCAGAAAAACCATAAAGCAATGTTGCTACTTGTAATTTTTTTCTTCAAACTTTTTTAATTGGTTTTGCAGTCTATAAAAATGCATGCTATCAGAACTGAAGTATAGGTCTACCTATAGATATTTCAAATTTGTAACGCACTACATCAGTGATATCTGTTTGGATGATACACCAATCATTTATCGGTAATAAAAGAAATTTGCATATTTTTTGTCATCTTTCGTCGTGCAAACATCAATTATCGGAGTACATTTGGCCTGTCATGCAGTCATGCTCTGAATACTATAGGTAGTCGGACAGTACATGTCTTTATAAAGGTTCAATTAAAGCACAGCATTGCCATTACAGAGATTAAAACTCTGCCATTATTCTTGAAAATGAAGAGTCTATCTGATGTAGCATGAAATAATGAAAACACACTGTGTGGTCGCTAGCTGTCCCCAAAGTAAGTACACTGTAAATCGCTGGATACGAAAATTACATACAAAAATATATACCAAAATCACATACAATTTGAAACTAACATCTGATACGAGATTCTCGTATGCTTACAGAGATCTGGTACGTTTTTCATACGAAATCTCACTTACTTCCGTATATGATTGGCATGTAGCGATACGAACTATTCTACACTGTAAATCGCTGGATACGAAAATTACATACAAACACATACCAAGTTTACATACAATCTGAAACCAACATTTGATACGAGATTCTGGTATATATAAAGAAATCTGGTATGTTTTTCATAAGAATGGCCATTTACTTTCGTATGTGATTGGTGTGTAAACGATACGAACTATGCTAACTATGATTGGCTGTTTTACGTTGAAATACGAATTCTTGGTATGTTTTATATACGAGACCCGATGCAAATTGGTATGTGTTTCGTATGTCTTTCGTATGAATAGCTTTATGTCATATGGCAAAAAATATGTTATACTACATACTACTTACAAATAACTTTTTTCCAGTAATACCAGCCGTGAATATTTCTTTGTGAAAGTGTGGTATTTAAATTGATTAGATTTTTTGTGGAATTAAAGCTGCATGTCATCTTTGCAACTTGTCTTATAGCATTCACAAGACTCATAATTAGCTCATTTCCTTGAACTAAATTGATAAACATCATTTCAATAAAACGATAACTTTTCAGCAACCATGTTGACTTATATATCTCAAACATAACTATTTTTGCGTTCCTGAATTATGATGTGTCTTTATTTTGGATTGATAATATGCTTAGTTCAAAAATTACATAATGCATAATTGTTGATGGTCAAATACTTATTGATTATCTATGAAATGCCTCGGACTTACATGTATTAAAATCGAATTCAGTATTGTTAGTTTGACTATAAAACTAACCTTATTGACAAAAAGCCTTAAATCAACATACTTTGGACATGATTGATGCTTTCTTCTAACATTGTGCTGGTATGGCTTTAGTATGTAAAGCATACCACACTTGAAATAACATGCGAAAAGCATACAAATATATACCAAGATCATACAGAAATATACCAAAAAATATTTTGGTATGCATCCTTCGTATGTGATTGGTATTGAGCGATTTACAGTGTATCTGTGATTGGCTGTTTTACAATGAAATACGAGTTGTTGGTATGTTTTATATACGAGAGCCGATGCAAATTGGTCCTCATTCGTATGTGTTTCGTATGAATAGCTTTAAGTCACATGGCAAAAAATAAGTTATATTACATGCTGCTTACAAATAACTTTTTCCAGTAATACCAGTCGTGAATATTTCTTTGTGAAAGTGTGGTATTTAGCATATTAGATTTATTGCGAAATTAAACACTATTGTGTCACTATAAACATGAATAATGGTACTACATGTATTCCCACAAGTCTGACAAGCAGCTCAAATTCTTAAATTATTATTGATAGTCTTCCTCAGCGTCTAGCTGTTGTGTATTTCTCAATCATTGATTTTACTTAATCAGCTTGAATTTAGGGCCAAATCAGATCCGCTGCACACTCAGTTTCTTTTTCAAACTTGCCAATGCTGAGCCTCAATGGACTGAAGCATGTCTCGTAACATCACTTGAGATAAGAGAGTCGCATGAAAATGATAAGATCTCACAATACAACTTATTCATCCATCATGCAAGGTCAGCCGCTGAAATTTTAGCCATTGTAGTGAATATTAGAGCAGGAGTGGAAATATTAGTTCGACAATGATCAGCTGACACCATCAGAAGAGCTGGATTGAAACAATAGAACTGATAGGACATTCACGCACGTATCTCGATGTTTTCCTGGATCTCAAATGGTCGAACAATGATGTGAGGAAACTACTTCCAATTACTCATTTTCATCCACGGAAAATGAGTACAAGCATTTGCTAAGCAAATGGCAGAAGTTCTTGTTGATAACAAAGAAATTCTCAAAAGCAATCAATAAAATCTCAATAAAGGATGAATCAATAAGCATAAGCATGATCAGTATCAGAGAGGAAGTAGGAACGTAATAATAAAGTTACCGGGAAATTAAGAAACATTCCACAGAAATTAATCTTCTCTCCTGAGGTGGGGATTTTGCCCCATGTCGAAAATTTGCACTAAATTTTTGAAATGCTTTGTATTCGTTGATGAGTTTTACAATAGTTTTTCATTTTTCTGGTGTGCTATTAAAGTTTTTCTTATTTCGGGTCACTGGAAGGCTAAACATTGATTCAAAAGTACATTTTCAAAATTGTGAATATTATTCAGGATGCTTAATGTATCATTTCCCATCTTAATGCAATGCACACATTTGATTACAATGGAATACGATTTTTTCCGTAGCCACTGCGCTTGGTCGCAACAATGGCACAGTGATATCTATAAATATTCAAGTGATTCTTTTGCCAACACTTAGCAAAAATAAGGCGGTTATTGAAGATGGCTATGTTGTTTCCTCCCATTGCTTCCCATGCAATGTCTATTCACTTTCAATAAAAGTAGACATTTGATCTTATAGCAATGTTCCTTCAGCCAATGGCAAACATTTCTGAATAGATTCTATATGTATTGGATTCGTAGTCGTAGCTAGTTCGGCACATCCGCTTCAGTAACTTTAGTAATGTGCCGTCAAATTCTGGACGCTCCATAAATTGACGGTGGAAATTAGAATAAAGCTGACGGAAAAGTGTAAGACTTACGCGTGCATTGTGTAAGCATGCCCTGAAGATAATTAAATTTTATTGATGTCTATCTTAAAACGTGATATTTTTCTCGAAATCGGTTGGCTAAATTCTACAGAGGTGCGAAATGAGGTTACTTAGCATTTACACCTCACAGAGCAAAGCAACCGTTCGTTGCATGCATGTCGGTAGTGTGTGAAAAATCCCTACGATTGTGAACAAGTTGTTTCCTATCACAAAATTTTAATGAAACGAACTTCATGCAGATGCTACTCATGGCGTTGATAATAGATGAAGACTTGGTCAAGCACGCCTGCATGATATTGTTCTTTTCATATAGCACGAACAACATTTATTAAGAGGATGTCGATTTTACCGCTAGTAAACTTGCCAATGACTTTATGCAAGATTATCAATCATTTATCTTTCTTCTACTTATAGAAAAAAGGTGCTTTAATGAAACCGGTAGCGAAAAGCATACAATAAAAATTACACATACTTGAATCGAGCACGCATCTGTTAAAAAATCTGTAAATTCAGCATTTGAAAACCACATTCCGTACCAATTTGCCTGTTCATATCTCAGCGCAATATCGTGAAAAAATTATGAAAAAGAATTTTTGTTAGATGAAAATCTGACTGGAAACATGCAAGTCTTAAACTTATCAAACAAATTTTTTGATCTCATATTATACAATGTTAGGTACTCAATGTCTTTCAAAAAACACATTCAAAATAAGGAGAAATAAAATACGATAATTACTTTTATAAGTTTTTCGTTTTGGGGTTAGAGGTGCTGACAATCTTATACAATGTCAACGCCCAGCAGGACACTTACATCTCCTGTATTATGATAAATGAGCCCCATAGCAATCAGACATTTGGAAGCTGGAGAGAAGGATGGAAGTCGCAGAGATGAGGATGCTGACTGTTGAGGCTCTTCCTTCGGATTCTCACGGAAAGATAGTCTCATGAGCGAGTTGGTGAGACACCGGTTGAAAGTCAGAGAGTTGAGAGAACCCTTGAGGGATAAAAGGTTACGACGGTTGGGACATGTGCTAAGAAAAAAAGAGGAGCATGTCGGAAGAAAATTGGAGGAATAGCAAATATTAGACCCAAGCGGACACGGAAGAATTGAAGCTGACCAGGCATGGAGGAAGAGGATGCGAAGAATAGTAAGAATTGTGGAACGAATTTCGGCACCAGTGACCGCATATAAATGAGTTTCAAGCCTGAAAAATCAGACAATTTGAGACCGCCCGAGCTTGTCCTACGTGATGTGATCATGGGAGTATGAATAATAGTTTTCCTATTGCTAAAATATTTAGCTCCATTTATAAGTACTCATATCATCTTTATTGAAAACGTTCACCAATTCCTTCCTGAGAATGCTTTCCGCCTAGCAGCAACTGTAACCGCATTAAACGTGTTCAGCATTAAACAATCATGCGGCAAATGAATGCTTTTGGTTGAATTCGGATGGTTCATGTTGAACATGACCATCAGCATGCATGTCAGAGTTGAGTGATCAAAGATCAGACATACAAATGTCAGAGAGAATGATGATAACATTGTTGACTTGATGTCGCGGTGCTATCCCCCCAGTCTGAATTGCTGACCGGAAAAAGTATATAAAAACCCGCTATTACTTTATTTCACCTTCTGTGAAAGTGAGGCAAGCAGATTCTTATAGAAGGCTCAATTCAAATTTTTAAATCAGTCTAAATCTCAGCAGAGATACAAGTGCAAAGTTAGTTTAGTCTCAAGTCACAAGCCTCGATATCTCAATATTGCACCTTCAGTTTGAATCCTGTTTAACAGCATTTTCAAGATAAAGAAGGGGAAATTGAATGCGGTAACACGAAAGCTTAGAGTCAGCTTTCAAAGATTCCAGCTGTTTTTCTCCCGGAGATTCATCGCTAGATTGCACTCTCCTCCCGGAAAATGAGACCAGGGGAAAGAAGGTAGAGCAACACCGGTGTATAATGGGAAGCTGAGAGTTAATTGCAATTTTTTGACAGCAGGAATCAATTAATTACCGGTACAATCAATCACAGTGTAATAAATTTTGATGACCTGATTCACACCAAGAGTTCATGCACGGATAAGTGATATGGCCTACAGTGTAAATGATGCATCCAATATATATGTCTGTCGACTGCCATTTGAACGTCGACCATGAAGAAGGCGTTGCGACCATGAAGACGCCAACGGACTGTCACATTTTTCATTACTTCATTATTTTATAACTTCATTTTATTTTAATATGAACCATAGAGTAAGTATAATAGGATACAGTGGTAACTCAGCATTTATTAAATCCCCAATGTGTAAATACTTTCGATTTTATTAAATGAACTCAAGGGGGATACAGTCGGAATTATTTCCAAATGTGAGATATGCACATTTATGCAGTTTTGAAAAAATTACAACGGAATTGAATGATCATGATAGCATAAAGCTGAAGGAAATGATACTATTTTACAGATCGTCCGTGTCATGACAGCTTTGGAGAGGTAATGTTTGTTAAATTGGCAACTCGATGACCTGCGCTATTGCTTTCCTGCTGAACCTCAAGAGAATCTTCTTAATCGTACGTAATCATTTCATAAGCAACCTGCCACTGGTAGAACAAAATAACAGAATCAAAGACAATGATTTCAATTAACTTTGAAAGATGTAAATGGGTCCACATCACCATTCAGATTCAAGAAGTAAAGCATGAATTTAGTGAATCATAAATTCCTGACAATGAAAATTGAATTAAAAATATGAAATTTCAACCACGACAGCACAATAGGATCCTGACTTTTCCATGAAGACTTCCATTACAATGCTGTTCATTAGATTTCCTTGATTATCAGTGTGAGCGTGTTGTATTTCTAATTCTCTGTTGTTCACTGTCTTAGGACATAGCAATCCGACTCTCGACCGCATGCCTGACATCCTATTATCAAGTGTTCTGGTGACGTTTCATGATAATAACATTTCATTATTGTGCATGTTTCGTGAGTTGTTTTATGCCATTGTTATACAGGTATAAATATCCACGTCTGCAAATAAAGTGCGTCTTTGCTATTTGGAATTCGCGTTTTTACTTACAAGCTATCACGGCCGTTTGTCTTGCTGAACATGAGCGGCTCGTTAAAGTTGGTCGATATCGTGAAGAGATTCAAGGGTGAGCGTGATGAAAATATTGATCAATGGTTCAGACGATACGAGACAGCGGTGTCTATAGTAACCGCCCCAAAGGATTTAGAGGCTGAGATGGCTCGAATGATGCCTCTATTTTTGGATGGTCCTGCTTTCGCGACCTGGGATCAATTGGAGCCAACAGATAAAAATGACTTTAAAGTTGTGATGAAGGCTTTGAAGAGAGTTTATGGACTTAACAAGGCAAGTGCCTGGCTAAAACTCAAATCCCTCCGTTTGTGGCCTGGCGAACAGATCGACATCATCGCAGATGATGCAAAGACATTGTTGAAGGTTATCACTGGCAAAGATCCTGATGAGGAGCTGGTATCGTTAGCTGTGATCGATGCGTTACCAGCTGATGTAAAGGAGAAGGTGTATATCGAAGACGGCGAAGATATGAAGCTCCAAGATGTTCTGTCTACGGCGAAGGCGCTTTTGGCAACTCGAGATGCCTTACCCACCGCAGTCGCTGCGACGATGGGTCCGCAAAACAGCCAAATGAAAGTCTCCAAGCAAATGGTTCGCTGTCAAGGCTGTCGCCGCTTTGGCCATGAGAAGGCCAGCTGTATTATCACCTGTTTCTTTTGTAACGAGAAAGGGCATATTCAGCGATTTTGCCCACACCGTCAACAACAGGCAAGTGCGAGCATGGCTGCGGCGACGGAAATCACCGGTGCACAAATCTCACGTCCAATGAATGTCAATGGGCAAAGGATGAACGCGCTGATCGACACTGGATCTGTGACTTCTGTCATTGGTGAGCATGTGGTTGGGAATGAGAGTCGGTCTAGGTCCTACATTAGTCTTCAATCTTTTGGTAGGCATAATGTATGTGCGTATACGTATGTTGTTTTGAGTAGTGTGATAACTGATAATAATGAAGAGCTGGGACCCATTAATGCATATGTAGTCTTAGAAACTGATCTACCTACTGGTATTGATATCATTTTGGGTTCGAATGTATTTGAGAGAACGGGTTTAATATTACATCCACGCGTACGTCCAGGTACTGAGCTAAAAGTAGATTTTCCCTATAGTAAAGGGCCTGTAGTTTCGGTATTGCATAGTGATGATATTCATGATAAGGATTTTGTTGCTACTTTTAATGGAAGTAGATGGTGCGTAAGGTGGAATTGGAGACAAAATTTAGAACCAGGATCCGATTGTAAGATACCGTATAATATTATCGATGAGCAGGATAAATCACCGTGTGATGCTGAAATAAATGACTGGATTAATGAGGGCATATTAGTAAGGCATGACGTAAGTTTCCATGGGAAAATAAAAAGGTACTTACCGATTATTGCTGTGCGTCAGCAGAAGGGCGATACCGTTAAAGTTCGCCCTGTCTTGGACTATAGAAGTTTAAACGAATCCATTGAGTCTCATACTGCTGAAGCTACTCCTACTTGTGCTGACACGTTGCGTCAGTGGCGGCAACTGGGGCCTAAGTGTTCTATTATTGATTTGAAGCGTGCCTATCTACAGGTAGAAATTGATCCGAGTTTATGGGCATACCAAGCTGTTAGGTGGAAAGGAAGTGACTTTCTGTTGACGAGGCTTGGTTTCGGCTTGGCCTCAGCCCCAAAAATAATGACAGCTATAGTTACACGAGTATTGCAGGGTGACCAGAAAATCAAGGAAGGTACTTCTAGTTATATTGACGATATATATGTCTCTGAATCGGTTGTCTCATGCGAAAAGGTCAGGTCCCATCTGAATAATTGGGGCCTTATAACAAAAGAGTCACAAAAAGTTGGTAAAGGAGACGTTAGATTACTGGGACTATGTGTGGACTCAGGGTTGAGATGGCGCAGAGACGGTTCTCTGCCCTTAATAGCTAACATTCTTACGCGGCGTGAAGCACATAAGTACATAGGAGAATGTTTAGGACATTACCCCGTGGCGGGATGGCTTCGAGTCGCCTGCGCGTTTGTACAGCGGTGCACTGCCGAAGATCATACTAGGTGGGATGACCCAGTTTCGGAAAAAATAATGAGTTTGATTCGAGAAATAGATGTTCGACTGAAAGTGTCTGACCCTGTCGGAGGCATGTGGGAGGTTGATCCTAAAGCTCCAATCACGGTCTGGACTGACTCCAGTTCTCTAGCCTACGGGGTTTATTTAGAGGTTGAAGGTCAGGTGGTCGAGGATGCGGCTTGGCTGCGCCCGAAGGATGATGCTACGCATATAAACCGGTCTGAATTAGACGCAGCTATCAAAGGCCTGAATCTTGCCTTAAAATGGGGTAAGAGGGACATTACGATCAAAACTGACTCCATCTCAGTTTATAGATGGTTGCAATCTGTTATTCATAAGACAAGAAATGTTAAGACTCGTGCACTCGCAGAAGTTTTGATTAAGCGTAGACTTAATATTATTTCAGACATTATCCGTGAGGAACAGTTGGCAGTACAGGTCGTTTGGATTGAGTCAAGTTTAAACAAAGCAGATTCATTGACTAGAGTGCCTAATTCATGGGTCAGGGAGAAACTAGATAGCGTTGATTACGCTGACATCAAGTTTGTTCATGAAATCAACCATTTTGGCACGAATCGAACATATGAATTATGTAAAGAGCGGTATAAAAATAAATCCGTTTCAAAATCTGATATTAAGGCCGTCATTGGCGATTGTGCAACTTGTACCCGCATAGACCCTTCGAATCGCTTTAGTTGGGACAAAGGATCGATATCCGCGAATAATGTTTGGGAAGTTTTAGGCACTGATGTAACTCATGTAGACGGTAGACCTTATTTATCCGTTATCGATACTGCTTCCAGATTTACAATCTGGCGTAGCTTAAGAAATGAATCCTCCACTGAGATAGCTTTCAACATTGAACAGATCTTCGCAGAATTTGGTCCCCCAGCGTACATAATGAGTGATAACGGGACAGTTTTCCGTAGCCGCGAGTTTAATGAGCTGTTAGATAAGTGGAAAGTTCAACAGGTCTTGACTTCCGCTTATAGGCCCCAGGGAAACTCGGTGGTTGAGCGGGTTCATCGTACCGTTAAGAGAACCGTAAAGCGTACAGGAAAATCCCTCGCAGAGGCCGTTTTCTGGGTTAATAATACAAAAGGTAAAAACGATTCAACACCTTACGAATTAGTTTTCTGTGCGAAGTCTAGAAAGCCGGATGTTACAGCTGATCGCATTGAGATAGAACGACCCAAATTGAATTACGAGGTAAACGATAATTACTTTGATAAAGACCGTAATCCTTTTCTTGTTGGCGATAAAGTTTTTCTTAAGCCTCCTTCCTCCCGATGTGATGACGTTTGGAGCGGTCCACACGTCGTGACAAAAATCATTTCGAGTGTTTCAGTTGAGTTAGATGATATAAATGTCTCTCGTCATGTATCGCATTTAAGACTGGTACCTTATTGCAGGGAATCTACCGAAGTCGACTTAGAAACGAAATACTGCTCTTTGACGAATGATAGCGATGTCGAAATTGATTCTGAGGCGGTACCCCGAAGGAGTAGTCGCGTGACTAAAAGACCTATTTTTCAAGGTGACCATGTCGTTGATTACAGATAGCAGACCTTATATTGTTTCGTATATAATATATACTTTTGTATATTAGTTTCTTAAGAAACTAGGGAGCGTGTGAGCGTGTTGTATTTCTAATTCTCTGTTGTTCACTGTCTTAGGACATAGCAATCCGACTCTCGACCGCATGCCTGACATCCTATTATCAAGTGTTCTGGTGACGTTTCATGATAATAACATTTCATTATTGTGCATGTTTCGTGAGTTGTTTTATGCCATTGTTATACAGGTATAAATATCCACGTCTGCAAATAAAGTGCGTCTTTGCTATTTGGAATTCGCGTTTTTACTTACAATCAGCATAATTTCCGCTTAGATACGATGCTTGTTAGAGGATGTTCATTCCTTTTGATATCCAACTTGTTTCATACTACTTATAACGGCGCGTCATGTCGGTAGTATTTAAATTGGCAAAAATTTAGCTTTTTCAAAACTGCTCAAATAGTTTTTGGACCGCAGGAGCGCAATCTCCGCAAATTATTGAATCTTTTCCGATAACAATTTTCACTGTATACAGACAGTTTTTTGAGTCGACACTCTACCTACCAGGGGCGTAGCGTCCATTGGGGCATTCGGGGCAGTCCGAATGTATTTTTAAATAATTTCCGCAACATATTTTAATTATGTACAATGTGCATCAGTGACCAAACGGTACATCCTATCTTAAGTCTTTATTCATCTGTCCAACGGATGCATGTATAACCGTCGGTGGTTTTATCTCTCTTCCTCTCTCAGGGGCAGTCGTCGGAGTGTCGCCGAAATTGCACCGATTGGCCAAAATCTAACACGAGCCAGTCGAGCCACAAATGATCAGCAATGGCTCGTTGATGTCATCGACAACTCAGCCAATCTATCAATGTGCAGTTCGCACGCGCCAGAACAGTTCGACGACGCCTTTCAGCTCGTCGCGACTACTGCATGCAACCCACGGAGAAGCAATCCATCTCTGTGATTAAACCCGGGTGAAGACAGGGAATTTTTTACGAGTGACACTTACACACACTGACCACGGCGACTCTGACAAACGCGTAGCTAATTGTTTACACATGCATACCTTCACCTCTTCATTCATTATTTGATCACTTTCATTATTTTTATCAAAGTGACTTCTAGATTAGAACCCACGGGGTACTTTGCATATGTGCTGCATGCTATAAGGTACACCGATGCCAGGACTGACTTTAGCCCCGGAGACGGTTTGAAGCACGCTACGCCACTGCTACCTACATACATAGGCGTCGATTTACTCTGAACTCAGGGGGGGCGAAATTTCTTGATTAAATATGGCTTACTTCCTCATCTGGGATCATAACTCATGCTCGCACATTTGTAAAACCATGTCCGCCAGATTCATGTCAACACTGCTTTACCAGATACTGCATGAGCCCTGAACTGAGCGAACGGGATATTCCGGCTTCTATCACTGAACTGAGAACTAGGAATTCGCTGTTCATGAATTGAAGAATCATAGAGTAGGTATATTAGGTAGAATGGTAACTCCACATTCATTAAATCCCCAATGAGTATACACTTTCGATTTTATTAAATGAACTCAAGGGAGATACAGGTGGTATTGTCACCAAATGTGAGATAGGCAAATTTTTGCAATTTTGAAGAAATTGAATGGTTCAGGCGCAAAAACCGATGAACGCCATTTTTGAAAAAATTGAGTTATGTACACCATGACATTCTTTATTATGATCCGGTTCCAGGTGTCAAATCAGAATTTTCGATATTTGTTATTGTCCGCTTTGATGCTTTAACAAAGATTTGCCTCTTTTGCAAAAACCGATAAACGCTATGACTAATTTTTTGCAAAAACCGATATACACCCTAAGTAGAGTTTTGCAAAAACCGATAAATCCATTTTTTGGTATTTCGAAGATCTGAAACTGTAACGCAAAAGGGAATCAAATGATTGGTAAATGCCAGTTACTTATCAGCCAATAAAATGTTAGAAACGTCACGTATTTCCCTTTTTGTTTATGTTATCGTGACAACGATTGACTGAAATCGAATTTAATCATTCAACAACTTCCCTAAGTAACAGTACGCTTTCTGATGACCTATTCTGTGATGCTCTTTTGTATCAGTGTTGATAACCTTGTTTCATATTCGCTACAAACAGCAGCTTGTAATGGAAGATTTGAATTCGATGGATGAACCTGTCGTAATGACATCAATTGGACGATATAAAAAACGAAAACCTGAAGAAACTGCTCGAGCGATCGCCAAAAAAAGGACGACATTGTGCATTGGGTAAAATTCCTGGTACTGCGTGTATTCATAACAACTCCGTGTGCATGGCTTCGACTCTTAGTGCTGAAGAAATCGCTGATACACATGGCCGACTATACACACAACCAGTGAAAACAAAACAAGATTCTACGCTGTTGTCTTATATGACCATTCAAAAAGTTCAACGTCGTCGCTATCAAGGGAATGATCAGCACGTCAGAAAAAGAGGGACATAGATGTGAAATATCATGTATTAAGGGACAAAGAACGTGTTCCAGTATGAAAAAGGCATCATTCCTCAGCATATTTTGTGAGTAGGCTACACATTTGTTTGATAGCAATATGCAGTACAAGCTACGAACGTTGATTTACGTGTACATGCAAATCTTCGTTACAGTTTATATTTAAGAATGTGACTTAACAAAATTTTCTACGTTATCCAAATCATTTGGAATCAGCAATCTGGATTTGCACAATCATGCTTTTGCCGTATTATTCAATGAATGACATTTTATGGTGGATCAAACGTTCCTCTACAACTCGTAAAAATTTCCAGTTAATGTTTATAAAGTACTTAAAAGATCTAGAAATTGATGTGAATGTAGTAAAAGTAAGCCACACTCTGATTGGACCGTTTGCTTGCGATATATATTTCTCACTACAAAATAATAATTGTGTTGTCTAGATAATTATATAGCATCAGTTATTATCAATGATGTACATGAAGGGCCGATATGCACAGAAGTCTTCGAAACAGAGCTTTTCTGATTAAGTTGAATTTAGCTTCGATTATGTCGTCATGTGTGCTGGTATGCGTGACATATCAGTTGCACCAAATCAAATTCAAATTGTGGAAGATGATATTCCGATTTCATCTCAGGTGTCGGTAAAGATCGAGTTTCAAATATTGCAAAATAGTGGTTTGAAAATGGAGTGGCTCCACCATAGAATCGAGGCGGGGCACGTAATGTAGAAGAAAAGAAGATTAGAAGAGAAGCCGTTCAGCGTCATATTGAAAGTTTTACTTGCCGAGCTTCTCACTATGCTCGTCGCGATTCACTTGGGTGGAAATACTTGCCGTCTGATCTGAATGTTGCCAAAATGCATAAGCTGTTCCGCGAGCAGAATGATGCTCAAATTTCAATGTCATATGCCTTTTATCACAGTGTCTTCTCCTATGATTTCAATCTAGGTTTCGGTCATCCTTCTAAAGATGTATGTAGTACCTGTGTCAAATTCAGAATGAGAATGAAGGATCCAGAATTAAGCGAGGAAGCAAAGCGTGCTTTAACTGCTATGTATATCCTTCATCGTCGCCGAGGAAGCAAGTTCTACGACGTCATGAATGCTGTTGTGGATACGTTCACGATATGCTTTGATATAATGGAAAATCTCGTGCTACCAAAAACCCCAATTGGGCAAGCTTACTACTCCAGGAAGTTGTATCTGTATGTATTTGGTGTTGTAAGGCACCGTGGTAAGAATCAACCACAATCTAAAAATGATATTCAGCTTTTCGTTTGGCTAGAAAACCAAAATAGAAAAGATAGCAACATGGTTGCATCGGCACTGGATTATTATTTACAGTACGTCGTTAATGAAAATCTGTCCCACTATCTCTCACTACCGGTGAGGCTTTTTTCAGATTCTTGTTATGGACAAAGCAAGAACATAAACGTTTTATCTATGCTATTTGCCGTTCGAAACAAAGTGTTCCGTGACTTGGCCATTGAGTACACCTTTCTGATTCGTGGACATAGCTTCTTACCAGATGATCGCGTCTTTGGGAGAATTGAGCAGGAGATCCGTAGGAGAGACACCATATTGCTCCCTCAGGAATACATAAACATCTTGAGAAATCATGGCAATGTCCACGTGTACGGAACAAATTGGCAATGTCGTGATTACAAGGCCGCTGCACGTTTACATTGTAAATCCACCAGGTCTTTTAAGATCAGTGATGCCAGAGTCCTCAAAACTGACGGCAAAACTCTAGGACATAAAAGGTTCTTCAGTCAAGAATTCACGCATCATAACATCCCAAAAAGAGGAAAAAGTTGGGATACGTTCGACCCACGTGTGTGAAGTTAGCACCACCACTCAGCACCGCCATCTTGAAAATGGAATGTGCCACTCAAATAAACCTAACAGATCGATGCATTTGACGTGTGCCAGCATGTGCCACTCACTATTTTGAAAGAATTCCCCCTAGTTTGGGAGAAATCGCTGGTTGAAAGTTCGACATGGCGGTGATGTGAAGTTGGCACCGCTACTAAAATTTTTTTTCCAAAATACACAATCAAAACATACGAAACACGCACAACAGATAGAAGACCATCAAAAACATTGTGCCAGCAAGTTTCAGCACATAAATCCCCGTACTTGCTGAGAAATTAGTCCCCGAAACCACAAAATGGCGGTGATGTGAAGTTAGCACCGCCACTGAAGTCTTTTTTTTAAAATACGCAATTAAAACACGCGAGACAAGTACAACTGAGAGCTGATCATCAAAAACATTGTGCCAGCAAGTTTCTTCTCCTAAGACGCCGTACTTGATGAGAAATTAGCCCCTGAAAGCTCAATGCGCTGGCGGTGATGTGAAGTTGGCACCGCCATCTTGAAAAATGCATGTGCCAGTCAAACCAACGGTCAGAATCGATCTAGATGGAGTGTGCCAGCATGTGCCACTCGTTTATTTCACGAAAATCCCACCACAATCGGTGGAAAACCAATCCGAAAGCTCAATGGCGGTGATGTGAAGTTGGCACCGCCATCTTGAAAAATGCATGTGCCAGTCAAACCAACGGTCAGAATCGATCTAGATGGAGTGTGCCAGCATGTGCCACTCGTTTATTTCACGAAAATCCCACCACAATCGGTGGAAAACCAACCCGAAAGCTCAATGGCGGTGATGTGAAGTTGGCACCGCCATCTTGAAAAATGCATGTGCCAGTCAAACCAACGGTCAGAATCGATCTAGATGGAGTGTGCCAGCATGTGCCACTCGTTTATTTCACGAAAATCCCACCACAATCGGTGGAAAACCAACCCGAAAGCTCAATGGCGGTGATGTGAAGTTGGCACCGCCATCTTGAAAAATGCATGTGCCAGTCAAACCAACGGTCAGAATCGATCTAGATGGAGTGTGCCAGCATGTGCCACTCGTTTATTTCACGAAAATCCCACCACAATCGGTGGAAAACCAACCCGAAAGCTCAATGGCGGTGATGTGAAGTTGGCACCGCCACTGAATTTTTTTTCCATAAAATTTTCCACTTCGACATTAAACCGTTTGCTCACTGGCTATACAGATATCAATGCAAATACGAATATCTCGACAGGTGAATACCGTCATGTGCCTGAACTGTTAACAGAAGGCTGAAGCTATTACTTTGTTCAAAACTCTGTAAGACAGTGAAGGCATTTGGCGAGTATATGCAATGGCATAACTAGGAAGACTTACTTTCTTACTAAAGGCCATTGACGAATAGCATGCGATTCGTTTATGTTTCCCCGCATGAAGGAGGAGATTTTGCGACTTACAGCGGCAAAACTATTGGTAATGGTTTGAATTTTTCATTTGACCAACGACGTCCCATGATTGGTCAGTTTTCGGTTACCATATGATCAATATATCGATAAACATTTTCATTTGTTTGCCGTGGAAAATATATTCACGGCATTGATATCTGTATAGCCAGTGAGCAAACGGTTTAATGTCGATGTGGAAAATTTTACAATACCTCCATTGAGTGGTTCCAATTTTGAAAAAAAATTCAGTGGCGGTGCCAACTTCACATCACCGCCATTGAGCTTTCGGGTTGGTTTTCCACCGATTGTGGTGGGATTTTTGTGAAATAAACGAGTGGCACATGCTGGCACACTCCATCTAGATCGATTCTGACCGTTGGTTTGACTGGCACATGCATTTTTCAAGATGGCGGTGCCAACTTCACATCACCGCCAGCGCATTGAGCTTTCAGGGGCTAATTTCTCATCAAGTACGGCGTCTTAGGAGAAGAAACTTGCTGGCACAATGTTTTTGATGATCAGCTCTCAGTTGTACTTGTCTCGCGTGTTTTAATTGCGTATTTTAAAAAAAGACTTCAGTGGCGGTGCTAACTTCACATCACCGCCATTTTGTGGTTTCGGGGACTAATTTCTCAGCAAGTACGGGGATTTAGGTGCTGAAACTTGCTGGCACAATGTTTTTGATGGTCTTCTATCTGTTGTGCGTGTTTCGTATGTTTTGATTGTGTATTTTGGAAAAAAAGTTTTAGTAGCGGTGCCAACTTCACATCACCGCCATGTCGAACTTTCAACCAGCGATTTCTCCCAAACTAGGGGGAATTCTTTCAAAATAGTGAGTGGCACATGCTGGCACACGTCAAATGCATCGATCTGTTAGGTTTATTTGAGTGGCACATTCCATTTTCAGGATGGCGGTGCTAACTTCACACACGTGTTCGACCCTCGTTTGATGCCTATGATAAACTGTGTTAATGATGCAAAACGAAGCGATGTGCTAAAACTGCTCAGTGAAATAGGGGCAGATAGGACAGTCACGCAGTTTTATCAGGACGCTTTGGCAAATGAGCAGTCTGCAGAAATTGGTGCTCAGGACTTGGAAGAAAGTAGTGATGAAAGTTGATTTGACTTGGTCGATTCATTCTTCGATCCATTTGCAAGATTTGCATTTCTAATAATAAGTAAAACTAAGCAATTTTTTATATGAGTGATTATGAATAATAGAGATTATGTTTGTGTGACATTTTGATATTTTCATTTCCTCGATGCTTTTGCAAAAGCAGATATCAAATTTTTCCTCGAATTCATAGAACCCTGTTAGTTTAGGTAAGCCTACACACTTTCAAATTTTGAAATGCTATTTATAGCAAGTGGGAATTGAAATTTCGAAAACTGATGTCAGAGTCAAAACTTTCATGCCCTAGAGACATTATATCAATGTTTTCATTGATTTTAGAAAACCTTGTGGATTTATTGTTTTTTGCTAAAAAAGGTTTCATGGATAAATCGGTTTTTGCAAAATATTTTTGACAAAATAGTCTCTAGGACCAAAAATATGAAACCATGATTTGCCAATTTTTGAGATTCATTTTGAATAGACATTACAATGTACTAGAAACTGATTTTGATTTGTAATAATCATTAATAAATGCACAGCAGAAATCTTCATTTTACTCAATTTGAGAAAAATGGATATATCGGCTTTTGCGCCTGAGCCCTTCAATTACAACGGAATTGAGTGATCATGATTGCAATGTAGAAGGAATGATGGTATTTCACATATTCTCATGACAGCCTTGGAGATTTAATGTTTGCTAAATTAGCAATTCGATGGGTTCTTATTACTTTCATGCTCAACCTCAAGAGGATTTTACTTCCAGTCACGCTTGCAGTGCAGCCAACGGTTCACAACACACAAGTGAACAAAAAAGAAAGATCGGCCGATACCACTTTTCGGGTTTTGTGCTCACAGCGGTAAAGTGCCATGAGCATGTCGAACATGTCAACGTCAAACGATAGTTCGACATTTGACAGATACATTCTTCGCTGCCTTCCTGACATCCTGATGTATGAACCGATATCCACATCAAATGTTTAGGATTTTCCATTAAGTCCCAATGTATCATATATGATACATTGGATTTCATGTCTCTATTTTGTAATACAATAATGCAGGGTTCTAACGTATCATCAAAACTACTTCTTTATATTCAGGATAACACTAAATTATTTTTTGTTGGAATAATCAATATACAATGAATACAGAAAAGATAAAAACACATCTTATCTGTAAACGAGAAAAATGTGTTTAAAAACTCTTCATAGAAAGTTGACACAGATTTCAAGCTTGAATGCATTTAACATAAAATATATTAATTTGATTCGTCTTAATTACGAATATATCGTCATAGTGAAAAAAAGATTTTGCATTTCTTTAAACTAGGCCATTGAAAATATGTATCATATATGATACTGTGTGACTGAAAGGGTTAACAAGTTGTTTTGAAACTTCGAACAAGTTGAACCCTTGTAGGGCGAAACTCAGCGTCGTCGGATGATAGAAAGGATTTTTGTGCTTAAATGACTCATGTCTAGGGACATCTTTCTATGCTGGCACTATGCAATCTTCATGATTCTTGCATTATTATTGTGGAGAGTTTAATGCCAAGTTATGTGCACTCCCTGCGAATTATTGCTAATGTTATGGACTGTTTTACATGGTTTCTTTAACCCGTGCATATTTACGTAACTCAAGGAATTAGAAATAAGATATAAAATATCTCATTGACAAACCGTGTTACAAAGGTTTCACAATTACACGCATAAATGACGTGCAAATGGAAATACGAGGCCATAAAGCTAAATGTCATTGATCATATAACGGAGAGAAAAATGCTCTCACATACAGAAATTGCTACCTTCAAAAGAAGATTAAATATGAAATTTGTCCACTTGGGCATTTTATCATAGTACGTAGGCATTCGAGATTATTGTCTACTTTATTAGTAAAGCAATGCCTGCCTAATTCCCCTGCCAATTTTAAATTGATCGATTTGATGAAATAGCATAAAAGCACTCACATGAGAGGGTCGAAGGAACGGAATCGAAGACGTGGAAGTAAATGAGCTGATTCGGTAGTTAAGCTATAAATCAAGCGATGACTAAGGCACGTACAGGTGATGCGATGACTATGATCCTCTTTTAGTCAAAAGCCAAGGAAATTAGCCAAACTTTCTACATTTCGTTTCTCAAGCGATCGTCTTGAAAGAGAACAGTGAAACTCATGTTTACATAGTGGATTATTTCCTCGAAACCTTGAAGACCCGCCTGCCAGATTCATCAAATGTAAGCTAATCATCTCAAGATGCAGTATGACCAAATGGATTTCGGGTTTTAGTCATTGTTCCATTATGCAGTTCTTGGTCAAAATCCCGCTGGCGCACAGATGTGGACGTCACTCGACAAGTGTTCATCATATTTCAGGCGATTATCTTCAGCTAATAATCGCCTTAAGAAATTTGCCATCTATTAATGAATGTTTACATTTTACAATGCGCGATCGGAAGAGAAATTCGAGGCGTGCGATATACATTAATACCATATATGATGGATAAATTCGCCAAAATGCGAATGATCAATTAACGCGGACGGTATTTCATATGATAAATTGTTGATCTGCAAGTGGGGACTGCAAAATTGTGCAAGACAAACAAAAATCCAGGGGGGGCGAAAACATAGTCTCGCCCCGGACAATTTTTTCAGGGGGGGGGCGACCGCCCCTCCTGCCCCCTGGGATCGACGCCTATGCCTACATATACTTACTTTGTGATATGAACCAATAAATTGCTTTTAAGCCAAAAATTTTTTCACACTTGCTTTTATGATGATCTTTTCCATGTAGCTCATTTATCATTGAACTGCCACAAAATTCGCTGAGGTATCCTACAAAGTTTTGATCCAGCTTTACAACCTTGCAAACGAGTTTCCATCGACATCAAAATGTGCCACACAGACAATGGTATACAAATCGTCAATCAGATTTACTTTCTCTGATACACCAAAATCAATGTTGCCGTCAACATTTTCATTGCCTACAGGTTAGTTGGAGTCAGAGTACATCAATGGGATATATTATGCCAATTGCGAGCCTCTTTTAAATAAGAAATAACATAAAAGTGAGTTATCAAAATGAAACATCTATTGTCGGCACTCTCATGTTCTTGTTGGAAATTAGCAGTTTCAATGGATGACTTCACTTCCAAAATAAATTAAAATCATATTCTAGCAACAGACAAAATGAAAAAACATCCTCGGCTTTAAGTGCATCCATTTGAATATTAAACTATAAACTCATTCGTATGCAGTTACACTGGATGCAGAAACTTTTATTTGGACACAAGCAGGCATAATGGATGATTAAAGAAATGAAGTTTTTATTGGTGAGAAACAATAGCAAGGACTTGATAACGTGATGAAAAAGTAACAATCCAACTAAATCCATAATGCGATTGAGAAAATAATGAATTCAACTCTATAAATCAGCTCACGGTGACAACCTTCTCTTATTCAAAACGTGCAGGGACAGCTATGAAGTTGGCTTTGTTAAAGTATTTCTTGCAGACAGATATGCTTACAATGCTTACGGTATATTTTTTATGCATTGCATGCTCTAAACACTATCCAGACCGGACTGTGATGTACATGGAGATGAAGGAGAGGGGCATTTGGTCCCCTCCTTAACTTCTTAACTTTCGCTTCCAATGTTATGATAATTCAAGGTACACATACAACAAAAACAGTGCGTAACTTTTTGGGTTACCGCATTTCTTCTAATAATCGCCCACATGAACTTATCTCCAATTCATAATCGCCCACCCTTTAATAACCGTCTACTCCAGTGGTATTCACACTTTTTACTTGGCGCACTACTTGCAAATGCAAGCATCCCAAAGAGTACCAGCAGTTTTATTCGAAAGAATGACAATGGGTATAAACGACTAAAAGCAAATTTTAACAGCATACGCTATATTTAAGCAAGACGTAATTTCTCATTTTCTCACATGTCTTATTACATTTACATTTTCTTATTTATTCACATACATGAGATTCAAATTTCATGATTTATCAGGATTTTAGTACACTAATAATAATAATAAAATGATGATATTGATGATAATGGTACTGATATGATAGTTATTTACGCAACTAAAGCACATTAAACTGGAACTCATGAACGATTATACCTTAAACTTCTGTTGATTTTATTCTTCATGTACGTATTTCCTAATGCGTACACCCTAATGCGTAATCCTTCCTTATACTTCCTTAATGCGTAACTTACTCTTACATTGTTTCCATGTAAAGGGCAACGAAGACTGACGACAGATTCTACAAAGGAGAAGTAGTGATCACACTATATGTACGAGCCCTGATGCTAATTTTCCACTTCCTATTGTGATTCTGATGAATCGAATTAAAGAGCAATCAGATTTCTGTTTGGAATGTCTCACTTCATCCTCCTGAAAAATAGGACCTCGATTGTTAGATTACAGGCCTAAGTATTCGATCAGCATGAGTACAAAATTCAAAATTCAAAACGTTTTATTTCCAAAACTGGATTTACAAAATGACGAGATGATGGGATCGATGATAAAATATGTACAAATGACGTTGAATGTCACAGTCTGACATGGTGATGCAATATATGAGAGCAAAATGATAGTAATAACAATTCTACCAAATGTTGCAAATCAAAAATGTTGCGTGTCTGGAAGAAGAGGATGTTCAGTATTAAAGTTTCTTACCACCTATAATTATTTATTTTTGACAATGCGTAGAAATTTCGAGTTTTATTTTGAAAAGATTTTTGGTTAATAACTATCCACTCGACAATCACATCATTAATAAGTTAATGTGGAGAGCCGGTCAAAAATATGTAAATAAACATATAAACAGATAAATTGTATAATAGTCAGTATGGATAGATAGCGGGGAACTCACCTGTAATCAAATTGACAAATAAATTAATGTTGTGAATAATGCGTGTAATCAACCGGCTCTCCGTACGTTTTTCATTTCATCAAATAGACAATCAAGTGGCATACATGTATAAGAATGTGATAACGTATATATATTCAGTTACATGTACACAAATAATGGATACCCTAACATGTGATAATTTTATGGTATGTAAGATTTATATCTATGTACTTAACCGTTGGAATTTATATTCGGATACATGAAAATTACAGTATGTTATATTTATAGTATTTGCAACCAATTCATTAGTAGTAAATGTTTTTATTCATTCATAACTCAAAAAGAATTTACAAATCATCGCCCAACCTCCATTAATTACCCACTGCATATTGAGAAGAATTCGATAAACATCCCTGGACGATTATTAGAAGAAATACGGTATCTCTCCCACGCTTTCAAATTTGTCTAAAATCCGTCCAAAACTCCGCCACAAAACAAAATGTTGCAATAAGTGCAGTAAAATGTTAAATGAAAGATGTTTTATTCAATTTCAAATTTACTGATTTTACATGTGATGTACACCTATAGGAGCAGCCTTTATTATGCTTGCTGGGATTTTTTCTACAATAGTGAACTATTTGTAATATGCCATCCCATTTCTATAGTGGATTGAACAACGATTTTTTTATTGTAGCAATCAGTTGATAAAGCTATGAAGGAATTGTAAAATTTTAGACCTGTTCAAAATCGACGACCGTTCCAATAATGGAACGTTGTAATATACAAAAGATGCTCAAAACCTATTAGGAACGAATTTCATACAGCTCCCTGTTCAACAACATTCTTTTAGTCATCCAAATAATACAAATATGGGCACCAGAAGTAGCAAGATTTTACACGGATTATAATAATTGAAAACATAAAAAACTACCTTTTTCGTAAAAATGCTTTGTAAACTCTAAACAGCAGTTGAGTTGTAGTTCAACACATTTTCAATAATGCTGAACCATCAATGCAGCTTTGAATCGAAACATGGCAGAATCGTTCTCCTTATGTCATTTCCATAATCCAAAACTGGAACACTCGGTTAATAAACGTTAAATCCAATGACTTTTTGTGAAAGTTTGGAGACGCAATAAAACTTGAAAGTCACAAAAGAGCAAGTCCGGGGCTATATTTTAGAGGTCCAGAGACCACAGCAACAATGCACGCGACAGGGAAGCCTAATTGACTCCCCCCGGTGTGGTGAGAGTTAATGCACATTGTCAAGGCTAGATACCAAATTGCCGCTAAAAATCAAGTATAATTTGCTGCGAATGCTTCAGCGCTATATTTTAAAATAAAATTTGTGGAAAAACTGAAACAGACAAAAAGGCCGCTTAAAAAAAGGTTAAAGATTTCTCCTGAAATGATTCATACAAGCCATTTGGGACTGGATAATAATTGACAATGAATACTAATGATTGGAACATTAAAAAAAATTACTAACATAACTGATATCATAGAGTAGGGATATATAGGCAGAGTGTCGACTCAAAAAAGTATCTGTATACATTGAAAATTTTTATATGAAGAGATTCAGTTTCTTATAGAGATTACGTTCCCGTGATCCAAAAGATTATTTGAGCAGTTTTAAAAAAAGTCAAAATTTTACAAATTTATGTACTACCGAGATGACGCCCCCATATAAGTAATATGAATCAAGTTGGGTATCAAAAGGAATGAATGTTTGATAACAAGCATCCCAACTAAGCGGAAATTAAGCTGATTATCAATGGAATTTCGTGAACCGCATTATAATGGAAGTCTTCATGAAAATGTCGCGATATTATTCGTGCTTTGTGGTTGAAATTTCAAGTTTTTAATTCAATTTTCACCGACATGATTTTATGATTCACTAAATTCATGTTTCATTTCTTGACTCTGAAAAGTAGTGTGGACCCATTTACATCTTTCAAAGTTAAGTGAAATTATTGTCTTTGATTATGTGATTTTGCTGTGCCAGTGGCAGATTGCCTGTGATATGATCACACTTAAGAAAATGCTCTTGAGGTTGAATATGAAAGCAATAGTAACCCATCGAATTGCTAATTTAACAGACATTAATCTCCAAGGCTGTCATGGCACGGAGGATCTGTAAAATACTATAATTCCTTCTGTATTACTATCATGATCAGTCAAATTCCTTAGTAACTTCTTCGAAGCCTAAAAAAATCCGCAACTTATGTCTACGTCTCCTTTCAATCTTGCCTCTTTTTTTCTCTAATAATCCCTGTTTTCCGCCTCCATTGTCGAGGCTCTAATTTCTCCCACGGACCTAACCATTTCCCTCATGGCTGATCTATCTTACAACTAGAAGTTACTGAATGTCTTTGATAATGATGAATAAGTAGATAATCTGATTGTATAGATTTGCATAACATCTCCTGACACTCAGGAATTTACAACAATAAAGAATATTTGAATCATTTCATAGTATTTGCTGCAACATTTCATGGATGATATACATTCTTTAGTTTCAACTTTCCTGAATTGAAAAAATTAGACTTTTACCTGATCAGATTGAGCATGCAATGTATTTTCTTATGAAGCTAGCATACAAGCATCACTACTCACTGCTAATTGGTCACTACAATATCCATTACTTCGGCGGTCGGTGAAAAATCAACTCAGATGAGTATCAATTGTTTATAGCAGCTTATTCGCCACCTGCTGCTTTGGATTTTAAACGAATTTATAAGCAAAATAATGGCGACTTGCACATCTTGCGACAATTTTACCACGAGAATGAGTAAAAAAATTTAGCCACAAAATCGCTAATTCACCAGATGATCTTTTGATATTATCAAGCAACATTACCACAGGGCAGGAACATGTATATTACAGATTGAGGATGACCGACGGGTAAATGATTCACTGTCAAGATTAAGGGCAGAAAAGGGAGATCTGAGATCCCTTTTTCACCAAGACTCAGTCAGAAGAAGGACTGAGATTCTTGTGCTGATACCGCATATCCACAACATCGAAATCACGTGAATTTTTGTAAATACTCCAACTGTGTAGTCTAAAGTCAATATCATCGCGTTTTGAGTTTGAATTACATTGGGAAGTTACTGATATGAATGTCATACAGCATATTGAAATGTTGTGTATGACTTAAGTAGACATAATGCTGAATAACACAACAAAAAATATAATTATCTCAAGGAAGGATGTGCGTATAACATTCATAGTGACAGTCACAGAATAACATGATTACACAGGTTTTATAGTCTGATAAATCCATTGATATACTGTAAATCAGGGATGCGGAGTCCAATCATTTTGACAGGACTCCGACTCCGAGTCCGGGGGTTGATAGGACTCCGGCTTTTGATAGAACTACGACTCCGACTCCGGGTGGCAAGTATATAAAGCCTAGTCTTTTAAATAAGATGGTAACCTACATCATAGATCATTATAGGCTTACCTGAACCTATTTTTAGAGATCATTGTTGCATCAATTATCAATCATTTTCGATGAAAGTTTATGAAATGCAGCTTGAAGTTGCATGTATGCGACTCGGCTCCTCCCATCTTGTTGATGTGTGCTGCACACGGTTTTTCTCCAGTCTCTACCAGGCAGGAAAATCCCATCTTTCTTCAAAAAATATGAGTACACTCTTGATTTTAATATTCGCTTTGGAGGAGACATAACACACGATCACGATTAGCGTGAGGTAATGTTCTCAAACAAACTAGTATTTTATTTTTGTCTGTGACCTTTGGTGCGTAAATGTGATCGAGACTAGGAAGGCTTGTCTTCTCTACTAAATCATCGAGTGAAAAGACAATCCTTTTTTCACTATCATGGTTCATTCCCTCAACTGTTACAAGCCTTGCATGCACTGCTGTCTCTGTACTTTGACGGAGAAAACTGACATCAAGACAGTGACAGCTATGTACGAGAATAAATAATTTAATTGCATTATATTTCCGGTCTAGCCATAGGCCGGAGTCCGGGGTCCTATCATTTGACAGGACTCCGGGACTCCGACACCGCATTCCTGCTGTAAATGTATACATTTTGCATATTGTAAGGTCAAGATTTTATAATTCGGAATTGTGGGATGATACAGAGGATTTAGTGACTCTGACCTACGTATGTAGTGTGAATTACGCAATGTGCTCAATACATTGGGAAGCAACATCATGCGGAGAAAAAATATCATCGTGTTATTGGGTACGTAAAAACATAGTGCATGATGAAACTTTAACTGACTTAATTTCTCTTGAGACAACAATTTAAATTTCCCTTTCTGCTCTCTTATTTTTAGGTTTTATATGTTAAAGCAAATTTTAATCTTATAAAGTTGTCGAAGTCTTGTTGCGTTAACGACAGTCTGGGATATTGAACTGTTTTGTATTAATAATGAGTGAAGTATATTTTGACATAATTCAATAGCAACTTTAGTAGACATTTTCCAGTCTAACAGCATCCCTACTTTCCTTACCGCATTACCTTAATTTATTATTGATGCAGTTAAATTTAGACGCAAAAGTGTTCCTCACATTAGTGCCACCTTTGAGTGAGCGATATTCATTTACTTAGCTTTAAGCTACTGCAGTAAATCTTGACTTGTAAAATCATTCTGATGCTTTGCTTAACCAATTTCTTTAATGAAACGAGAAGTTAATTTTGTAAAACTGACATCTTAGATATCCTAAAAATTCTATATCGATAAGCACACCGGGAAGTGCTATGGTGAGTTGGCAGGTTACACCGGGTACAATAAAATCATGGATTTGCCGTTTATTAATGTATTTTCTCGATAGAAGAGGTGGAAAATTGTCTTACCTGAAAATAATGTCCTCCTCATAGACTTCAACTGCGTTTTTCCGCAAGCAAATGAAGCAGGGTTGGCCGGTAAAAACCACCCTGGTTTTTACCACCTGGTAAAAACCACCAGCTTTTGTCACCATTTTTCGGCTATAACTGGCAAAAAACTGGCTAAAACTATTTTTCCAGCATTATTACTTACGGTTTTTGAGTACATACAATATAAGGGATCGTCGTCACTCCTTACTTTATTGATGAACGTTAGTCGCAATAAGTTCACTTTACTTTTTCATCATTCAATAAACATTTAGGCCTGTATTTTCACAATTCAAACCTATCAATATCGCATTTCAATCAAGAATATGTTCCAAGTATAGGTGTAAGAATATGAATTTTCATAAAAAATATTGTCATAAAGCTGTTGTGCATTATTCTTCTAAGTGTGCACGCATTTTGTTGCTTTGCGAATTTCATTCATTGTAAGATGCAACAGACGTCCATCCTGGAAAGGGCAGAGCAATCGTAAAGAAAGACAACATCGTTTGTTGTTCGTTATAAAAACACATCATGTGGTTCCATCACAGAACGAATGTCATGTTTTGGAAGATGAGAGTTGCAAACTGCAAACCCGCATGCACCGTAATACTTAAACCCCAACTTGCTGTCGATCATTTCGTGAGGAAATAGACTGATTTTTCAGAATTTTAGTTTTAGCCAGTTTTTGCGGGTTTTTACATGGTTTTTATTTACTTTTTATTTACTTTTTTTTATTTTTTACTTAATGGCAAAAACCAGTTTTAGCCGGCAAAAACCCAACCCTGAAATGGAGTGAGTTTTTTGTTGATAGTTGAATCAGCTACACAAATGGGTACCGACTTAGGTCAATATTTTTACATGGGCATGTAGACCTATTGATTGAAATGACGTGTTTGAAACTGGCTCATTTGCCATGGGAAACACGCAGAAACGATGTTAAATATTTTCCAAAATAATCATTTTTTGTACGAAGCCTTTCAGCGGCCACCGACAGTCATCGTCAGGCGAATTAATCATGCAGCTGACACTCATGAAAACTGTTCACAATCATGCAAAACAGAAATACATCATAGAAAGATCTTGGATTATCATAGAATGATAAATTAAAAGCAGATTCAAGAAATTGCTAAAAACATTCTACAGCAAAACAAATAACAGTAGAAGCAAAGAAAAAATAAGCAATTTTTGAAAATGTTAAGAAAACCAAAAAATTTATCAAGCCTTCCACACATCACTCAAAGTAAGCTTAGTTTTGTTTTCAGAGCGCAGTTTATGAGTCGAAAGCGATTCGTTAACGAATAGTTACGGAGAGTGTTGCTTGGTTGGAAGAAGCAGCTGTTCGATTAATGTCCAAAGACTGACGGCTTCGACTTTGGCTGATGTCTGGACTAGAAATTCGTGGTCGTTTTGGCATCGAGGAGTCAGGTAGATAAGTCGAAGGTAATCCAACCCGACTCGACTTCGAAATTGTCCTACCCGAACCCGACCTGAAACCATACTTTCTGGTTTCGGGTCGTTTCGAGTCGGATTCGGGTTCGGATCGGGTTTCGGGTAGGATCGCTCATCTTAAATCTAGAGAATCGATGCGCAATTTCTTCGGCATCATTCTATGTCAGGTTCTTCAAGTATAGCACTGCTTCGTGCACACTCATGTAGCTGAAAAGCAATTGAATATTTGAAAGCAGATAAATTTACTTGTGCCTAAAAATGTCTGTATTTGAAGTCTACTGATAAAACTGAGCTAGGAAAAAATTCTCTACGAGACGAGTCGCGCCAGAGAAGCACAGTGATACTGTGGATAACAAGGACCTGACAAGATTTTTATGCGCACTGTTCCGAGTTCGAGAATCTCTAGCAAAATGATCAACAATACAAACCGGGAACAATTTTATACCACCTTTACTAATTTAGTCAAAGAAAGAATTTCGGCTATCAACAAACTAATATCTTTATAATTCTTCATAAAAATGCATGCATGTACGTATTGCAATCAGACGCGCAAAATGTCGCAGGACTTCATGCATCATAACGATATACAATATCATGACAATATTTATTTAGAAAATTTCATGGTGTTGTCCAGTGTCAGCTTTAACTTGCATCATGTACATGTAGATAATTGCTGTATCCGAGGCGACACAACTCATACACATAAATCAATCAACCTAATGAATGAAACCCTATCAACTCCAGATGGCCATGGAAAGAAAATACAAATGAATTCAGCTTCCTTTACATTTGAATTTCAAAGTTGCCACCCTGAAATAAAGGTGATGAATATATTTTCAGATCCAAAGATGGCACAATGAAAAAATACAAATTCCAGAAAAGGTACCGGGTATGTCATACACGTGACAATTTTAACTTTCATGAAACTGTCAAGACATTGGAGTAAATATAATAACCAAAAAACATCAAGGACGTTGAAAAGTATGTTTATTATAACTAGCGTGATTTGAGATTGGTTAAATTACTGATTATGTTTTACAATGCATAATCTCGTAGACTTGGAAAATACGAAGTGCTAAATGTTTGTTTTTGTCGTGCACTGATTTCATTAAAAATATTTTCAATTTTTGATGCAGCGCACGTAAATCATGCCACTTAAGGAACAATCAAAATTAGAAACTATCCATTTAAACGACTGGACTTGATGCGGTAAACAAAATTTCTATAAGATTGTATAAAAGACATGTAAAAAATGAATGGTCTATGTACAGCATACAATATCACTTCCTACATTGGCGCTATCACCGACAATTATGTCTTCTTGGATTCGACTCGCATTTTTCACGTTTAAACAATTCAACCATTTCGCTTGCATTTATCGTATGGAAATTGACGTAATTTGAAATCATTCTGTGGAAGTAAGATCTGGCTCCATGTAGACGAATAGGCAAATTAAAACGCATACTTTGGATTTGAGAGATTTGAGCAATTTCAGTGAGAATTCCTGTATAATAAACGTCTTCTAAAGGAAAAAGGTTTCCATTTTCTTTATCTATCAGAGCATAAGGGCATACTAATTTTTCGATTGCTTTGTAGGTCAGAATATATGTTGGACCTTGTATGTATTTCGGGAATTGGCCAGGTTTGTAGACGTTGAAAGGAACATACCAGCGATGTTTTGGATCACGTATGACAACACTTCCTTTCAGCAGTTGACCCTTGATCGATGCTGACGTCACTGGTACAGTCTTCGCACATCGGTGTAAAACATCGACGTTCACATAATTGTCCGTATCAATTTTTGCGATGTATTGCAAATTTTCCCATTTCTTAGATAATGTCCAATAAAATGCACTGAAAACTTTCCATGTAAGATTTCTGTAGCTGTCTACATATTGTGAGTCATATAAAAGGTCACCGTGAATTCTGTGTTCAGAAATATATCGACCGATTATCGTCCGATTTGATGGGCGACCAACCACGAAGACGATTATGGCACGATACTTCTTTAATGTTGCTTTCTTGCCCCATGTTTCTCTGATTATTTGGCGAGTTCGAAATTCAGTAGGCGCACTTGGTGCAACGATAAGAAATTGAGTGTTTTTCAAATAACTAGCATTTGGTTGAAGAATGTATTGAGTTGTTCTATATTCACATTGGTAAGTTATAATTCTCCATTTCAAATAAAGTCTATGCTCTAGAGAGATAACGATGATTAATCCCAACATAAAGATAAGAAGCTTTATCGTTCTTGGCCACTGCTTGATAAGAAATCTAGCACCTGAAAAAGAAAAAAGCAATAATTGATCATTTGTAATGCCTATTGTACAAACTGCAACATAAACAAATTCATTTACTTCTTCCACCCGCCAACCAGACTACATGCGTAGTTTCTTGTTTATTTACATTGGCTCTTGATCGATTTAGGGAATTATTTTACATTCATTGATTTCCTTGATACATCAGCTTGGATTCTATCATAATGTTCACTTGGACTTTAGTAATTGCCGGCGCTACCTAGTTTTGTAGCGTACATGTAGGCCTATTGATGAAACGAATGTTCCATTAGACGAAATTCAATTTAAATTTAATTGTAAAATCAAAAGTAGCTAGCCTTGACTGAGTTGTGCGTCAGAGATAGCCATACTCAAACTGCAATGAAAGCAAGACTGCCCACATTCATTTTAGGATGAAAACTATTCATTTTGAGGGTCAAACATGTTTCAAGCAAAATTGCTCATCATCAGTGACAGGAGAATCAGATATTACAATAAACTGGAACGTATATACAAAAGATGGAAAGTGAACTACATTCCATCAGTTCATAGGTCGTCGGCACATTTGTAGTGCATGGATTCACCTGCGTCACAAATTCTAACTGCGTCACAAGTTGAATATTCATCAAAATTTCGTCAATATTTCATCAATGCACTTCACCTTCCTTCTTTTGTATTATAAGCTCCATTTTATTGTAATATCTGATTCTCCTGTCACTGATGATGAGTAACTTTGTTTGAAACATGTTCGACCCTCAAAATGAATAGTTTTATTCATACTTAAAGCTACTACCAGTGCTTTAAAAGTACTTTTTGCAGTTTTCTATCAGTACATTAAAATGAAATCTTGATTGACTTGATAAACTGATAAACTTGTGACCCTTAGGTCTATAGAATACCTACAGATACAATATGTAGCACATTATTTGTCACTTCTTATTTTTTTTGTTTTTCAGCTCTAAAAGCTACAATTTCAATCTGCTTTGACTATATGAATACATTCAAATTGCATCTAAACGCATCTATAGTGATACTTTCGATCAGGATGTTCACAAGTATGGTTCAAATAGACGTACACTCAGATGGACAATAGAGCTTTTTCTGAATATAGTAGTGGGAACAACTCTTATGGCATTTTTCTTGGTATCCATCCTCAATGGGAACAGAATAAGACTCACAAACGGTGACTATTTTTGATCATGCTTCCACATCAATTTGTAGGCATTCCAGAGCAGGTAGGAGGCCATTAGCTGAAGTCAATCATCATGTGTTCAAGACCATCTCGTTGGAAAATTAAAATGTTTCACGTGTGGATGGTACCGTGGACGAAAAGAAATTGGCACAAATACAATTCTAGTGTGTGATTTGAACACAGCTTCAATTTTGCAATCCAATCTGGCATTTTTAGTTTGAAGTGAGCCTCTGCAGCACAACACAAGGTGAAGATATGAGTAATAAATAGTCAGTATGAGGTTTGTAATACATAGGCCTAATCATTATTCTTTGTTGAGTTTTCAATCCATCTGTGTAATGACAAAGTTATTTTATTCATATCAGTTTATAAATAATCTAAATCAATGGGTCTTAAGATAATAGAAAATTACTTTAACTAATGATAACTGATGGCAGTCAAAAGTCAAAAATGTTTATTTCCAAGAACATTGGAAAACAGGAGCATGTGCGCTCACATAATATCCACAAAAACATAGCTTGATGGCAGAAAACAGCGTGCGGTCGGTGTTGTTAAAACATATTCTGAACAGGAAGGAGAGGAGAATTGACGAAAATAAATTCCAGATTTCATACTTATTGATTAGTGATTTCCTTAGTTATCGTTCGCAAGTCGTTTGCTTTTTTGAGAAACCTCGCGATGGATTTTGCCAGTTTTGGAGTTAAAATATTTAATTTATTGAATTCTGTTGTATTGCTACAGTTGCATAACAAAGGCGTTGTTTCTTGTCGTAAATTTTGATATAGTGAGCATTCTATCATGAAATGATACAGAGTCTCCACTTTCGAATCATCACATAGCTCACATAAACGCTCTGGCAGCTGCAAAAATTCATTTCATGAGGGATTAAGGGACCTCGGAGGTTGCCGACCCATGCGTTTAACTAACGGGAAGACATTGAATCATCAGTAAGGAAGAATACGAATGGACATTCCCGGAAATGCTTCCACCAAGGCCAAGAGGTGGAAGAAGTGTGCCCCTCCATGTCTCTCCCTTGTTCCACGATGACTGGATATTGGTGAAATCAAATGTATCATTTGTACTCTTGATCTCTGACTGACTACGTTATGTTGTGAATACAAATTGTCTGGTGAATACAAATTGTCTTCCTTCCATGATAAAATGGGAAAAGGTGGAGCCACTGACTAGTCAGTGGGTGGAGCTGACGACCTTACGGACAACCGCATTAAGACTCTACTTGTAAAAAAAGAAAATGTTCTTTTATATTCCCGTGCGTGATGAATCTTCAACATGACTGAAGATAAATTTATCAAATCTCAACAGATGTAGCCACCACGAGACATGTTTCGGCCTGTTGGGCCTCATCAGTCGTCGGTAGGTTTAAACTATGAGTGTAAGTGAACATTTAGATGTATGTGGACGAAAATCTTTTTCTATTTTCCCTTTTTATAAGATGTTTTCTGATTGTGATGTAGAAAGAAAAAAACAAAGAAAGATATTTCATAGAATCCTTTGATCCATCACTTACCCTCAACAGAAATCTATGCTGTACATAATCCTATCACTTTGAAGATAAATGTTCCAAATTTCCATGTTATTTCTAATGACTAACTTTATAATGTATATTTCAAATTTTGTAAATATCATGTTATCTGAATCTCATTACTTATAAAGCATTTGAAGAAGAGAAAGCGCTTATGCTTGTAAGTAAAAGTCGTGTTTTCATGTTCAATTTCATTATATTTTTCTCCGGTTGCTGAGTATAGTTATTAATAATTTTCTTGTTACATGTGCATATCTTGCTGTGGGGTGGCATTTGGCATGGCGGACGAACGACAGCAGTCATCATCAAAGGCACGTTGACTGGAGAGAGGTATCTCAATGAAATTGTGCTCCCTGTTGTTGCCCCAGTGGTCAGGGTGGAGGATCTCGTCTTCCAAGACGAGAACGCAAGACCACATCGCTCCTCGGCTGTCATTGCCACTGTTAGGAGATTGAACATTCAAACCCTTGACTGGCCTGCACGCTCACCTGACTTGTCACCCATTGAACATGCCTGGGACGAGCTTGGGCGACGAGTGAGAGACCGCTATTCACTTCTACCAGTGTCCCTGAAGATTCTCTCTGAAAGACCGACAGAGCAGTGGCTTCTCCTTGAAACATCCTTCATTCAGAAACTTTGTGAATCCATGCCATCTCGGATTACTGAATGTATTGGAGCTAGAGGGGGGCACACGCGCTATTAAAGTTGAATCTGCTACATGCGTTGTTTTTCTGTGCTAGCGACTTGTGGGAGATTGATTGTGACTTATCACGGTATCATCATACACATTACATAATGTATATATAAGTCAAAAAATGTCAAAAAATGAAAGAAGTAAATGTTTCAAAAATTTCAAAATTTGTATATATTTTATATATAATGATTTTTTTTCACCAAAAAAAAAAATTTAAGTTCCTATAAAATCATCATTTTATTTATATACCGCTATTTTTTATTTTTACTGTTTGCTTTTGCTTATATGCATAGAATAGAATTTATTTTTTTTCGAACAACAATTCCAAGCACATGAAACCTAAAAAGGATCATCCTAATTACCAAAAAAAAAACCGTTACGGCAACATTTTATGAACCAACATACAGTCTGGTGGACGGAATATGATCGTGAATTTCTTGGTCACGGAGACAGCAAATTTTCTTTTTGGAACAAGTGATGTGCTATGGAGTTGTTCACATCAAGGCGTGCGTTTATATGGTCTGGTCACGCCTCATGATCATCTTGCATTCGTGACATTTGACCATCTGTAGTGAGCAGGTAAAAAATATAATAAGAAAGGTTTTTTGTCGGTATCTTTCTGTGATATTCATGAAAAAAGTAATGATGGAAGCATAAAAATAGGATACGAGTACAATCGAATTCTACAAGAATCACAATGAAATTTAGTTTGAATATTATGTAGAACTCAAATAATGTTTGCACTCTCAAGTTGAAGTAATTCGAATTCCCTGCTTGGTTGGAATGACCCATTGAGGAATATTTGAATATCACATATGCTCAAATTACCTGTTGAGTTGTAAATATACGTGCAAAATGGAGGAGTACTAAGATTTGGTTTTGCTTTTCTCGATTTCTGAAATAGATAAAGGAGAATGTATAGAATAAAATTTGTACTAGAAGGGTGTGACATTTTTACATCAATTAAAAAGTATTTTATGCCAATAACTAATAGCTGGAACAACTGATGATGACAAGCAACGCAAAATTCTGCCGCTTTATTGTCAACATCACTTGCAAAATAAAGGCAGCTAAAATAACAGCTCCTGCAAAATAAAAGCATTTTATCAACACGGCATATGCATGCATTTGAAAAAATATGATTACTAGACCTCTAAATATTTAAACGATGTACCTAAAAGAGAAGGGACGGATGTTGTAGGCTATCGGATGACATCAATACATGGACGGAAGCTAACGATGAAATATTATTTAGAAAGGATAACTCCAATGTGGCTATTGTTAATTGGAACTGCCGAAAGAGCAGGATGAGGGAGATTATAATTGTAATTGCACATAATTATGTAATTGCTTCCATACTGCGATTTCAACTAGTTATACTTTCAAATTGAAGGCTGCATCGTTTGGAAAATTACGTTCTAGGAAATCATGAAAACGGAAACTACTTTCAGATTTGAGAGAAAAATATGAAACTGCTTTTGACGAATGCTCCTCTTGGTGTTGGCCTACATTGTGCAAGTGAGACTTGTAGTAAAAGCTAATTCGGAGAGACTCGTCGTAATTTGCACACGTGGATTATCGAACACCTACATGTAAAGCTAGATCACCATGAATTTAATGACCGAAAAGAGGAAATTTCACAATTGTGATTGAGACATTATATGCGAAAATTTTCTGAATCACTGTGTTTTAAATCTTTTATCAGCAAGAATCAACTGCAGGACAACCACTCCCGAAGCCACTTCTACTTTATTGATCTCTCAATGATTGCAGATTTGCATGTAAATTGACCTTTTATATCTGCACATTGATGATGGTAGCCATCGATGTCACTAAAACATGCTAGCGAATAAATTTTACTCAATGTATTTTTGAATTGCACACCATAAACTTTCGTCCGTGTTTTAAGATTGGTTGCGAAGAGTCTAATTAAAAAATCTAAAAAATTTAAAGTCCAAGTAACTTCGCACTTGTTCGTTTTATGATAATTCACCGTTTTCGTGTAATTTTGGGATGGAGGCACACAGGAAAAGTCATAAGCCACTAACAAGTATCGTTCTCGCGTTCACACTAGCACGATATCTATGACGATAACGATAACGATGCATATTTTTCCTAATCTGAGGTAACTGTCACTCCATGGAAGGTCTGGTGACTGCAGGGAATATATCTGGTGAACGTGGAGAACAGGTCCATTGACAGCTGCAAAGACTGCACAGCGGGATTCCTTTTGAGGAACACGTAAGTATGAGATCACGTGCTTGATGGTTGTGTCCAGCAGAGTTTGGAACTGAACGGTGGCCGGCGTATTCAAAACCGGCCGGTCGGGCATGGGATGGTGGCTGGCGTCTCTAATCCGGTTGGTTAAATTCAGATCTTTTTAGGTTGCATTGATGACCGCGAGCTGATGCAAAAGAGCATTGAACAAGGAGCTCGCCAAACTTGTCATACATTTTTCATTTCAGTGAGTGTCCCTCTACAACGTCAATCAAGATTTATCGTGTGCCGTTAACGTATCAAACAATTATCCACGATTCACTGTCAGATGTACGGGTAGTAGGCCCTAGGTTGCATTGAAATCTATAACTCATTGCATCTCTGAGCTCCACGTGTTAGCTATATAAACTATCCCATGCGGTGAAATTATTCAAGATTTGGGATAATTTTACAACAGATAGGTTGAGGAACACGCAATGCTCCCAAAATTCATACAGGCAAATAAAGTTTCCAGAATCATACATTCTATAAAGTACATGATTCTGGAGACTTTATTTGAGACAAAGTAGGGTTTGAACTGCATGTATAAGTTACCGGTAATCATTTTGTAGCTGTTCGAAGAACAGTTTGCCGGACCGGCCGCCGACTGCTTGGGGTAGCGATAGTTTGGTCTGGTTACTTGGCATCAGGGCTTGTTCTTGTTGGGTTTCTGGCCCCTTACGAGCTCGTGCTTATGACTGAGGGAGACAGCCCTGTGACTGGCAATGTGTCTTTGAGACGCCAGAGTCGGCGCTAGTGAGCACGTCCCTGATAATGTGAGGATTGCTGACAGGGTTGTTTCTGTTGGAAGTCAGCATGACACAGGTGCAAATGGAACCGATGATAAGGAACTTGATGGGGACCTTCCCACAAGTGCAGGTATGTCCCTTGTTGGCTTGTTGCATGTCCCTGATGATCCAGTGGCCTTGTGGTTAGAGAGCATGCTAGCACGTGGGAACCGGTTGGAGCCTATCTACGACTGATGAGGCCCAACATGCTGAAACACGTCTCTTGGTGGTTGCATCTGCTCAGATTTGAAGACTATACCTAATCCAGCTCACTCGACTTTTCTATTTGTAGGTTTTACGATTTTCTGACGCTTGTTGTTTCTTAATGCCAACTCAGTCAACGTGTTCTTACTTTTTCGAAACCTTGATGAATGTTGTTATAGTCCGGCAGCCAGAACGAGTATTTGCAGGGAACGAGGCTGAAAGTGAGACTTTCACAGAATAATGTACGAGTACATCCTATGTCTACTGCGAATCGGCATGTCTGCCGAGTTCTAGTGAGTTCCTCTTCTTGTCAGACAAAATCAAAGAAAAAACATGTACATCCAAAGGGACGCAGATTGCAGTTTTTGGCTAAAATGAAATTTTGTATGTTTTCTCTACTTAAACGAAAAGCACTAAGCTCAGTGTCATAATTTTTGACATGGAATGTCTTCAGGTCATTTACTTTCATCTTCATGCACCCCTGTCTATAAAGCTAAACACATTTAGATTTGGCGAGCCTTTTAATGTCGGCAAACACAAACATTTTGAGCAACTTTATCCACATTCAACCACATTCTCACATACATTGTCGATCACAAGCTTCATAATATCACATGCATATCATAGGAAATGACCTGAAGACATTCCATGTCAAAAATTATGACGCTGGGCTTAGTGCTTTTCATTTGATCAGAGAAAACATACAAAATTTCATTTTAGCCAAAAACTGCAATCTGCGTCCCTTTGGATGTACATGTTTTTTCTTTGATTTTGTCTGACAAGAAGAGGAACTCACTAGAACTCGGCAGACGTGCCGATTCGCAGTAGGCATAGAATGTACATCATTCTGTGAAAGTCTCACTTTCAGCCTCGTTCCCTACAGAAACTCGTTCTGGCTGCCGAACTATGAGTAGCTTTTAATATTCATAGCCTCATGCAATCATAATTATGTGCACTTGCAACTTCTAGGATATACATGTAAGTAAAACTGTCATTCATCAGTTTACTTTGGTAATTTAAGTTGCTGAATAATGAGTATACTTTCTTGTAAATGCTACCCGGGAATCAAAGGCGTGGTATGGTTTCAAGGGTCACAAAAAAGTTATGCAGACAAGTCATAATATACAATGCAATGATTTGCAAATACGCTGACACACGTGCACAGCTGTATGTGACCAGATAATGATGCCAAGTGTTTTTTCGATAGAATCTTACATTCATGTAAACATGCAGGAGCAAGTTATGAAACAGAAGTATGTAGAAATTACATTTTGAGGAAAAACAATCACAGTTATACACGGATTTACCATAGAAATAAACTGTTTACCTGAAGTTCGCTAGAATGGAAATTGACTCAAGGTCGCGGCACATCCGGGGGAACTAAGTTGGGGCATGAAGAACCAATCAAAACCTTCGATTTACTCATGTGACTGATTCTAACCCAATGATACAGACGTTGGCAGGTGCATCTAAGTGAAAATGCGTGCGATTTATGTGCCGTTATTGTGCATTGCATGAAGCTTAATTTCCATTCTAGAGGTTTTATTGTTGTCAATTTCTATGGGGTTTACCGTTTCTTTGGGTGCATTATCTTCTCTATAGACAAACCAGATCTGATGGAATTGTGAAGGTAGGTACTAACAGGTAAGAAAGCACGAGAACGACGGGATGACAACTGTAGTGGGGCGAGAAAATGTTTCAGCTTTTGAGGAAGCATATCATGCAAAATGAGTGTTGGAGACGACATACGATCAAAAATATGTAAGGCACTTTTTCGTCGACAAATCAACAGTGAAGTAAATTTGTTGCAATTACAATTGCTACCGCATATAAAATGAGCTTTCTTGTTCACTCTTTCAATCTGCTGCGTCAATCTACAAATCAAACCAACGAAAAGAGGTCCACAATACTCTAAAATTCCAAGAGTAAAAGAATAATAGAAAGCTAATATATTATCTTTTGATAAATGAGATCGCAAATTTCTTGTAATAAAAAGTCTTTAAGCAGCCTTCTTAGTAATGATGTCAACATGACTATACTATATTTGATTACCTCATCGCACATAACACCATTTCAGATTTTATATTCCGTTAATCAGGAATCACAGCCGAAGCACCTGACTTTTTGGATAATCGGATCGAACGGGTCGTGATGTGGCAGTATTAGATGCCGGTCACCATTTCTTCATAATGGCCATTCGGATAAGGGGGTTATCAGATCCAGATCACGAAATTAAATTGCCGATTTGGGCCCGGATCATGCCCTGATCTGATCTGTCTGATCCTTTTTACATTCTACGTCAAGTCGGTCACATGAACAACTGTATAAGGTCATGTTTTTGATATCCTGTAAACAAAAGCTATGGTTGCTCTGATTCGTCAAAAAGCCAAGTCGAATAAATGCATCTTGTCATTGGGAACCACACATGAGGAAAACTTTGCAGTTATTGACTATGCGATTTTGCAATTTCCTTGAGAGATCATTTTTTAACTTTGCTATGGGATTGTTTAAGGGGTATGGATATTAAGCCTACTTTGGCTCAAATTTTTTAATCACATCACGCTATCGAAAGTACATTTACTAAAATTTGTTCGAAAAATTTCTCATCCAGCAAAAAATGACTTTCAGCTTTCTTCATGTAGCCTATTGAGATAATACTGATGGATACTTCTGTGATGCACGTGCGAATAGCGGTAGAATTGATGCATAACACTCAGAAAAGAATTTGGTCATGCCACATTTATGGATATCACAAAAGTTTGTAACCGTGGTTATCGCAAAATTCCCTTTAGAGCATATTTTTACCTATGACATGCGGGCGCAGAAGATGCAGTTTCTAATTGCTGTTACTCAGATCAGATGTCCTTGCATTTAATTAACAACAATGAAATTAAATAAAGGATAGGTCAAATTGCCATGCAAAAGACGTGCGGCTGGTAGGATTGGAAGTAGTAAGTAAAACTCCACTTCTGGATAGCGCAAGATGGCCGCCGTCGATGACGTCCCCCCCCCCTCCTGTCCGTCGAGTCGGTCGTGGTGTGCCGCCGTGTTGCTTCGCGTCTGACGTCCCCCCCCTCTGGTCGGCCGTCGTATAGCGCGCGGTGATGTGCTGTCCAGGTTGGCGTGGTGTGCCGGCCAGGTTGGGAGGGTGGACTGTCGTAGCTCACCTGAAAAAAACCTAAGTGTCAGAGTGGCTTTGTATGGGTAAAATTTTGAAAATTTTCCAAAGTCTGTCATTTCGACCTGGGACCTTCACCAAAACATTTTTCATCAAATTTCACTGACCCCCCCCCCCCCCCGACAGCAATCTTCTAACTTTGGTTCTAGTAGACGGATTTTGTCTTACAGCTACTCGTTTGAAAGAGGAGAAAAAACTGCTCGACGACATTTTTGCCGCGAGTCAATCGGACCAGCCGTTCAAAAGTTAGAGCTGTTACAAGATTTTAGGTCGGAGCTCACCTGAAAAAATCCTAAGTGTCAGAGTGACTTTGTATGGGTAAAATTTTGAAAATTTTCCAAAGTGTGTCATTTCGACCTGGGACCTTCACCAAAACATTTTTCATCAAATTTCTCCGAACGAGGGGGGGGAGGTCAGTGAAATTTGATGAAAAATGTTTTGGTGAAGGTCCCAGGTCGAAATTCGGAAGTTTTAAATTTTTCAAAATTTTCACCACACTGGAGCTCTCACACTTAGGAATTTTTTCACTTGTGGCATGTTACATGGACATGTGCTGACTGACCGACTTCCCGTGGTTATATGAGAATGTTTCAGGTGTCATATGATAGAGAATGATGAGACGAATCGTTTGCAGGAAACCGCATGTCGCTACGATGAATACTTTCGAAGATAGAGCCATTTTAAGTTTTCTTCCGAGCATATATAAACCCCCGACAACGTAAGTCTCGTCACTTCATCGAAAGACGAGGTAAGCGACGGTCGTCGCTCTGACCTCCCGATATCGGGTGTTTCAAAGGACTCTATCTTTTGAAGTAGGCAAGCTATCTTCTTACTTCAAAGTTTGTGTGATAGAGTTTGATAGTGTTTTTACTACTGATAAAATTTTTTAAAAGTAGTATGAGTAGTAAAATGCGGAATTTTTTAAAAATTCTTAATTTTCAGTTTTTTCAAAGTTTTAACATGTAGACTAAGGTTTTCAAGTATGCTGAGTTCAAATCTGCTATCAGATTTGAAATTTAACTAAGTCTAAGGCAGCTTTGAGGGGTTCGATCCCAGCTACTGATCACTACCTTTGACTCGGCGTTGCTGTTACCACTTCGGGGCAGTGACAATGATGTCTTCAGCTGTAAATAGCGGGTATCGGGGAAGATCTCTCACTTCCCTAGTGATCAGTACAAGGCCTTCGGGCTGTCGACGGGATCGAGTGCCATTCACTACACTCAAATCTATCATTCCTCACTAAGTGTAATGCTTTAGGAATATGACTGTACTACATGATTCCAAACTTATACAAATTTCATTATCTTACAGTTAACGATAAAATCTCAGGCATGGCAAACGACAAAACAGAAAATTTCATATCAAAATGTGTACATGTGGGCGAATCAATCGCAGTGCGGACGCCAAGGCGCATGTCAAGAAGGCAGGCACCGACCACATGATTATCTTGAATAGGGTTGCGTGTGTGAAGTGTAAAGTGTTGAAGGGTGATGAGGATGAGGCGCGTTTTTACAGAGTGCATGCTGACTGTAGTGGAGGTTTGGTGAATGACTTGCGATTCACGCAGTTGATTGTTGAAGAGAGGGAGCATATGTTGGCGATAGAGCGAGACGGTAAGGTGGGGAATGTTGTTGAGAATGTTGTTGAGAATGATGAGTTGGCAAGAGCAGTTGCGTCGTTGGAGTCTGAGATTGAGCGAAAGAGAGTGCTTGAGAGTGATGATGAGGATGATGTGGATTTAGATAGGGAGCGTGTGAGGAAGCGTGTGAGGAAGTTGAGCGCTTCGTCGTCGGAGGTGTCAAACATTGTCATCACCGACCCCCCGCAGAGCTCATCTTCCCCAAAAGTGAAGAGTGGTGGGATTCGTAAGCAGTCGGCGAGGTGGTTGAAGGATGAAGAGAAGAGGCATGTATCGCAGCAGATGGCGCATGATTTGTTAGTGAATAAGCATGAGAGTTTGAAGAAAGTGAAGGATGAAGTCGTGAAGGAGTTGGATGAGTTGAAAAAGAAGGAACTGAAGTCGAAGGAGGTAGCGGATGAGAATATTCGAATGAGGCGTAGTGTGACTGATTTGAAGAATAAGACGCGAGAGTTGGAAGAGAGGAATGATGACTGTGAGAAGAGTGAGAGTGCTGCGGAGAGAAGAATGAGAGATGCAGAAGCGAAGTTTGAGGAGATGATGAAGGAGATGAGTGTGTTGAGAGCGAGGAATGTTGAGTTGGAGAGGAATGTGGCTGGGCGGGTGATGAGAGGCAGGCGTTTGAGAAGTTGGAGCGCATGAGGGATGAGTGGAATCGTGTGAATGAGGATAGGTTGTTTGAGTTTCACATCCCTATTCGGGATAATCATTTGGACGTTCAAGTTCTTGTAAATCAGAATTTAGATGACTCCATCATATGCTACAACGGCCATCCAACCAAAAAATGCCTACATGCCAGCCTGAGAATGCGCGGTCATCTGCACAAATTCTCTGTTAGAAAGCGCGCGAGACTACCTAAGGATGGCTAACTTGGTAAGTGAAAAGTAAATAAGATAGTATATCCTATTCTAATACATATCATTTTCATTGCAGATCTTTGCCCGCCTGCACCACCCCATCAATTCACTCCAGAGAACGAACCATCGGCTCTCTTAAGGGCCACCTAGGGGCAAAACATGATAGAACCTCCACGCGGTTTGCCCTGGGCAGTCTTCGGACTGGCGAATACTATCATTAAGTTGAATCTGCTATCAGTCAACTTGAACGTTGCAAATGAAGTTCGGTGTATTACTTCCTTTCGACGGGCGTTCCTGTAAAGGGCGGTGGTGAAACCCGTAGCTATGTATATCGCAAGGGACATTCGGCAATGGTCAATCTTGTTTAACCTCTCTGCGCCATGTTTGCAAGTGATTGCCTCTGTCTCAACGTAGTATGCATTCGCGCCAGGGCGACATCTAGCCAACTGTCGAAGGTTGCCTAAAACTTTCCATTGCATACGTTATGAGAACCATGAGTTCTACCTGTCTCTATCAATGAGACGAATTGATGAATGGAATGAAATGGGAGGACACTCACGTGCCACACGCAACATAACACACTTCTCTCTTCCGTAGTCTAACAAGGTCTTTACACATGGATCGCAGTCGATTGCTATCCCTGTATCAGAAGTGTAAGCCATCTTAATTTTATTTGACACTATTTCATCTATCATCATCGCCCATATGAAATGTTTTAAGATTTACAAGTTAGACTAAGCGTGCTACTATTTCCAAATGAAAAAGTATACATGGTTAAATCATCCACTGAAGCCCCATTCAAGTAAGTCAGTATGAAAGCAAAGATAATACGAAATAAAAATTTATTATTGCATGTATTTCAAAAGGTCTTCATCGTCAATATCGTCCCAGAGTCTGGCTTCACATAGATAACAAAAACAGTTCACTTGCTTTAATCGTTCTTCCACTGCGAGCCTCACTTTGTCGATATACTCCCACTCCGCCATAGTTCGTGGCTGGGAGTTAGGGTGTACCACTCCCATAATTGGTGGAGGAATTTGGTGCTGGTGATCTCCATCACATCGTCAGTATCGTACTGGAGATACTTCCACCTCACGCCTGTTAAGTCGGGACACTCCTTCTCACATACACTCTCTTCGTCGTCCGCTGGCAATGACAACTTTCTGATATTGTCCAGTCGGTACACCTTCTCTACCTTCCCCTTCGTTGGAGCGTTTGGTGCAACGAGCGCCTTTGGTGTTGAGCATGGAAAAGAGAATTTTGTGTTTGGTGTTGTCGGAGGGCTTGTCATGTTGACTGTGAATAATAACTTTGAAATGTTTTCTAATTCTTAAGTATCAACAAGCAACCAATCAGAATGAACAGCCAATGAATGATGAATATGAAAGTATATATGTAAAGCGACATTCGTGTCATTTCACTCTGTCTTTGTGACATATAAGTGAAGTGTTCTCTGGCGAATTCTATATTTGAGGCGTACAAGTGAACTGCTCTCTCGTGAATTTCAAATTTGAGTGAAGTCTCTATCTTGTTGAAGTATCAACCTTAAACTTGATTTCGTTGAAATGGTAAGTTGAAAATTTCTTCACTCATCTCCCTCAAACGTGTGGCTAATAGCATCTTTCTCAATTTCAGGCATCAACTTCATCACCAACGCCCTCCCTTCTCGAGGAAAGTTTAGAGGTGTTGAGTCAAAGTAGGTTGTAACAATACACTGAGACTTGAACAGAGATGATAGAATGATTTCTCTTTCAGGTGATGTGAGTTCCAGCTCAGGACTCTCGCGACAAGGCAACGAGTGGGAATGTGCCGACTGCGGACATATGTTTACAAGGAAGCACAGTCTCCTTCGACACATCAAACAACGTGTGTGTCAACGCAAAGCGGCGTCAATCTCCGGAGGTGAAGTTGATTCTGACGATGACATCTCCTTTCCTTGCGATTTGTGCCCTCTTTCTTTTGATAGTCACTTTCAGCGATCTTCGCACAGACTTCAACACACGCATGCAAATGATCACTACACCAACGGTACCTCTACCATCTCCCTCATTAATGTTTCACATAATAATTTAGTACGCGACTACTGCATGGAGTCCAATACTCAAATAGTAGATTTTCCTGAGTGGCTCCTTCAAAATTCTAACATTATCGAAGCGCTCTTCAAGAATTTAGACAATTTTAGAATGAAGGCGCTCATCTACCTTAAACTAAAATATATTAAGATAGATTTTCAAACGGGTCAAGTGACGGAGAGAATACAGTTTCATGTTCCTTCCTCTTCCGCAACCGAAGTTGTAGACTACGAGTCTTGGCTAAATTTTCACATTCAATGTTTAAAATCAAATGTAGATAAATTCAATCAACGCGACAGCGCTCTCATTTTTGATGGTGTGGACTCAGCTATATTCAAAATTTCCCTATTAGAAAGTCATGCAGCTCGAGGCACATTTAAACTACCAAAAACGTTGTATAATAAGAAAGCTGTCATCAATGTCGATTGTAAATCACAGTGTTTCAAATATGCAGTCCTATCCATCCTTCACTATAATGATATCAACGCGAATCGAAATCATACCTATAGCTATAGACAGTGGGAGGATGAACTAGACTTTGAAGGTTGTGATAGTAACAACATGAAAATCAAAGATGTAGAAACGTTCGAAAAACATAATAAGATTAAAATTGTCGTTCACGTGTGGGAGAAGGGGTTGAAGGGTGCCCGCTATAATTCACGTTCAACTTGTTATGAACGTGTAGTCAACCTCTAATTAGTAAAACAAGATGATAGCGAGGAATGGCACTACTGTGGTATTCCCAAAATCTCTCGCTTGTACACTCACTTGGGCCACTCTAAAAGAGGTGAACATTTTGTATGCGACCGCTGCATCCGCTTCTTTTGGAGTAAAGATAAATTTGAAACTCACTATGAATGGTGCAAGCGAGGTAAATTACAAATGGAACGCATGCCCAAAGATAAAATATTTTCACATAGGGATAATGGTGACGAATTGAGTCCCCTGCGTGTCATTTACGCAGACATAGAATGCTACATTGATGATATCATCCACAAGCCAGCAGCCATATCCTGCTATGAAGTATGGCATGACCACTTTAGGAATAACAAAACAAAATGCATACTTGGCAAGGTGAAGATTGCATTTCAAAATTTCTAGAATTTCTCGATAAAGCTGCTAAATTTCAACAATCATATGATTCCCAATTGCAGCGTAAGTCACTACATATGTCAGATGAAGACAAACAAAAATTTGAAAGTTGCACATCGTGCCCTAAATGTCATAAAACGTTTGACGACGATAAAATTAAGAAAGTGCGTGATCATGATCACATCACTGGTAAATTTAGAAACGCACTCTGCTCCAAATGTAACTTTTCACTTAGGTTGAGACGTCGCGTACTACCCGTCATTTTTCATAACTTTAAGGGCTATGACAGTCATATGCTCATAAAAGGAGGGTTGAGCCAGATGAAATCGTGGCAGTTTAAGATAATAGCGCAAACGAGAGAAAAATTCATGGCAATGACAGCAAAAGTACCAGTAGATGAAACTAAAGAAAATAAGACAGTCTTCTTCGAAATAAGATTTTTAGATTCATTCCAATTCATGTCAGCGTCACTAGCTTCTCTCGTTCGTAATCTCAAGTTTCTTCCCCATAGTCAAACTTTGAAGAAACACTATCCAAACTTAACGGATGAAATAATCACTCGCAAGAGAGTCTTTCCCTATGCGTATTTTAGCTCAATGTCTAAACTAAATGAAACAACCCTTCCTTCCATTGACAAATTCCAAAACGATTTGACGGGTCAAGATTGTCCAGTAGAAGATTATGAACATGCTCAAGACGCATGGTTAAAATTTGATTGTAAAACGTTTGGCGATTATATGATCGCTTACTTAGAATTAGATGTCATTTTGCTGGCTGATGTCTTTCAGGAATTTCGACGAGTGGCATTAGAAGAAGACAAATTAGATCCTGTCCACTTTGTCAGTCTACCAGCCATGTCCTTTAAATCAGCCTTTAAAATGACTGGTGAGACCATTCATCTCTTACAAGACCCGGAGATGTATAATATATTTGAGCGCGGAATACGCGGTGGTCTCACATTTGTAAATAAACATCATATAAAATCTGAAACAGTAGGTGATGATCATATCCACCTAAAGTACTATGACCAAAATAATTTATATGGCAGTTCACTGTCTAAACCACTACCTCATTCCGAGTTTAGTTGGTTAAATCAAGATGAGCTTGAGTATTACTCCAACCCTTCAAACATACTGAAGATTCCAGATGAAGGTTTTTGGGGGTTAATATTTTGAAGTGGATTTGATTTATCCAAATAGCATTAAAAATAAAACTGCTGATTTCCCACTCGCACCTGAATCTGGTGAAGTGACTGAAGATATGTTTTCACCATTCATGTCACAATTTCAAATGAACTTAACAGAGTGTGGACAGCCAAGGTACAAACCATGCCGCAAACTTTTACTCACCCAATAGGATAAGAAAAATTATCTCGTACACTTCTGCATACTAAAATTCTATTTAGAAATGGGCATGCTTCTAAAGTCAGTTCACCGCATTATCAAATTTAGACAGAAAGCCTTCCTCAAACCCTACATAGATAGTAACAGTCAAAAACGTGCACTTGCCCAAAATAATTTTGAAAAGGATTTTTATAAATATAAGAATACCAGTCTTTTCGGAAAGACCATGGAGGATGTTAGAAAACGTATGAACTACAAACTAGTCGTTGATGAACAAAAATATCACAAATTGACCTCATCACCTCTTTTCATTGATGGATACATCATCGATGAGGATCTTGTAGGTGTTAAAATGATAAAATCAGAAGTTGAGTTGTGCAAACCCATCTATATTGGGCAAGCCGTTTTAGATTATTCCAAGCTTGAAATGTATCAACTCTTCTACAAAATATTAAAACCATGCCCTCTCGTAAAAGAGGTTCGCTTGCTGGGTGGTGATACAGATAGTTTCTTTTTAGGAATTACCACTCAAAAAGATTTAAATTCTAATGAAGTAGGCAAGTCATTAGAAAAATATTTCGACACATCTAACTACAATCCCACTCATCCACTCTATTCCATACAGAATAAAGCCAAACTTGGTTGTTTTAAGGATGAAACAGCAGGAAAGGAAATAGATGAAATGATTCTCCTCCGTCCTAAAATGTATTCCATGAAATTAAAAGAATGTGCAGATATTATTAAGCGTGGTAAAGGTATATCAAAATCCATTTTTCACAAAATGAAACATCGGTCCTATAAGAAGGCCTATAAAAATAAAACTATAACGTTTGTCAATATGACAATCTTAAAATCTCAAGTTCATACTGTGAAAACGTACACGTTCAAGAAACGAGCGCTTTCAGCATGGGAGGATAAGAGATGTTGGATAGGACATAACACATCTCTTCCACATGGACATCCTGACACAAACATACCTCCACCCAAAAGAATAAAACTTACGCTACCACATTCAGGAGATGTATTGACATAATCAACTTTAACTCAGTATTTTGACGTTGCTTTTTGTAGATATACATGGTTGTTTTATGTATCGCATCAGATCGTTTCTTCCTTGTGAATATATGCCTACAGTCAGCCCATTCCCTCTTTATCTGTAAAAAGACTTTTTCATACACATATTTTTATTTTAATAAACATATCACAATGACTTCACTTTGTTTTCCGAAACACTAAAGTTACGAGGGATTTAGTATCTTTCACATGGATGCACTCTTGTAAACCATTGGTAATTTTGATAGCAATAGAGGGTATAGTTTGTTTGACGACGGGATGATAGAAAATAGATTGAAACATCTTCTCGACTATTCCATATGAAGCGTCTTTATCATGAATGAAATCACGTAAAATGTATTCTTTTTTCTCACCAACAGAAATAGGAAGAATCAAATCACTTTGAATGTAAAGGTGCTGTTCATGTTTATCAAGTGTCATTGGTGTTTCTATACCAATCGTATGCGCAGCAGTAAACACAGTTTGTAGCATTGAAAAACCAAAGAGTTTTTTCAAATTTTTACTCAATTGACATTGAATGTCATCGCCCAGTTTCAGAACAACGCGTTAATTTTAAATTGAAAACGAAATGTGGTGTGTCTTTACATCATATTTACTTTTCATCACATGCTTCAACTTCTGTTGTATATAAGGATTTACTACATGAATGAAGCTTTCAACTGTATGATATAGACGCGGCATTATATTGATAGCAACTTTAGATTCTTGATAAGACTAGTAAATTTTCTTGATGCGATCACCATAGATGTCAACCCACCATTCATCATTAACTGAATCAGCTTTTGTGTGATATTCATGAGAAGCATACACCAGACCGCTTCCAATAATAGGGGTTGGATGTCTTACAAAATGACGCAAGGTTGGAGAGAAATAAACTGTAAGTTTGTCATTATATTTCTGAATAACCAACTTATTTTTGTCCGCCATAATTTTCTCTCCATACTTCTTACCCACAGTCTCATTCCATCGTTTTACTAATTCAATAAGTGATAAAGGTTGAACACCACGCTTTTTCAAAATGATGCGTTCTTCGCATTCTACAACATCTTCATCAAATATTTTAAATTTATAATGAAATTTGCTGATTCGATTTGAATAAACTTTTTTAACATTTGCAGTAGCAATTGACGTTAGATGTAGTCCATGACCAAAACCGAGATGTGGATAGAATTCATTATCCAACCTCAGTGTAAGACCTTTAGTAAAAGAATGAAAGCGAAGGAACTGTCTCCCACTCCAATGATAGATAGTAAACTCATAAACTTTCTGATCCTTATTCTTCATGATGGAAGTATTACCACTGTTGAATGCCTTAATAATTTTCTCATTCCCAAATGTACCATAATAATCTGATTTTATCTGAATCCATTCATAGTTCCACTTTCCATCTGACGTTAAATTGTATGGGAACTGGAATGCATTATTCATCGTTATTTCATCATGGGTGCGAGGAGTAAATATCATTTCTTCCAAATCATTCACATTCTGAATATTGCTATCATAGCAAATACTAGAAACGCCAACCTCCCATTCACCTTCTAAATGTAGTGGGCGATTTAATTCTACTCGATAGTCTGATGGTTTATTTTTGGGAAATTTATTCATAGAAGCATTACTGGGCAAGTAGATTAGAAACGAGTCCTTATTTTCACTTTCCATATTATTCACATTGGAAAAATATATTAGCATACTTTTGCATTAACTCTTCATTCGGAAATGGAGTGGGATACTTGTCACAGCATCTTTATGAAAAGGAATCAACGCACCAGCATCGTCATAAATTGCAATATCAATTTGTGGGATGTAGTTTGATTTCAGCTTTGTATAATGCACTTTCTTGAAAGTATGCTCAGATAAAATACTGCAGCTTTTTGGCTGGTATGGTATCATTGCTAGCAATGGAGCTTCAACATCTCCCACACGTACATCTTCACCAATATTGGAATATATCTGAAAATAGTTAATATGACGCGATAGTGACATGTCTGCTCTAACTTTGGTTAGAGTAACACTTTTAAAGATATTTTGATCAAAACCCAAAATGTCCATTAGAGTTTTATCCATAATTAGTTCAATACCTTTTCCACTTTTAGTGAGAGACAAAATACCTTCTTTTTCAGAAAATGAAATTTGTTGGTCATTAATCACTTCATTTAAATAATCTACAACCAATTTAACTGAAGTAATAATGCGAGGCATCAACACTCTTGTTTCATGTAAGACACCACCGAAAGGCTCTACACACTTTCTGTATAAAGATACGGTCCATTCTGTATCAAATTGATTTGACCTTTCACATGGTAAATGTTGCATATCAAATTTTCCATGAACAGCTGCAGAACGATGTCGTAAGAACTGATAAAAATCTTTTGAACAAACTAATACTAGATCATCATCATTTAGTTTACTTATTGCAATATGATTAGATGATTTGATATAGGTCAATGTTGCCACTTGTTTACCATCAACTCGAAGGAGATAATTAAATTAATTTCTTCAATAATGTTTCAGGAGTCATGTTTGTCTTTCTTGGCTTAATCACAATCTTCTTCACCAACGTCTTCTCATTTTTTGGAATAAGATCTACATAATAAGCTTCCTCTCGATATATTAACTGTTTATGACCACTTATGTGGTAATTAACGTTATAATTATCATAACTTGTTAAGGCGCTAGCGAGGTAACCTAAATCATTTCTTAAACTTGGACTTAAACCAACAATCCAATCTTTCTCAACTACATGATGTACATAATTATGATCATCATTGTGCGGAGTAAATTGGGCAATATGTTTACACGCTTTATTCAAGAAATCATAGATAAACTTTTTACATGATAAGAGATCTTTCTTTGGCCACTATGGAATGTATAGTCGGCAGCCCTTTTCACATTGGTAAGCAGCTGTGCGTCTCATATTAATAGTCATCACCTCATGATCAAAAGTATAGACACAGTTGCTATGAAGAAGTTGAGTGACACCCACTTCCCACTTTCCATTTAGCTGTTGTGCATGATCAATGGGAGTAGAAAAAAGTGCGGCTGGATTACTAGCAAATCTATTTGCAGCCGCATTGCTAATCAAAATATGATAAAACGACATTTTTATATTGCTGATCTGCAACTTTGCATAACATCATGAAGACTTGGATTTTGGACTCTCTACAATATATCAGAGTTGATCGTAATGGAAACGTACATTTCAAAAATTATCATGGTCATACATCAAGAGGTATTACATTAACATGGCGACAATTTTTCAACCTCAATGATATCATGAGCGATTTGGAATATTTTGAAACATTAAGATTCATCTACTTGGGTGATCAAGTTTGGCTTCAACATTACAGAAATGAAATTCAAATCTACCATTCTCATTCCGCAAACTGTTTCTCATTTCGCAAATACAATTGGGAGAAGTATAGAAGATACATACATCGCTCCATCATGACATTTATTCGTCGTGAGTTCATCGCCCTACTATGCAAATCTTAATCAGACATGACTACCACGCACCATGAGTTGGAAATTAGATTCCCTACAACGTATTGAAACGGATCATAATCGAAACGTCTATTTCAAAGATTCAACTGGAAATGTGAGAAGAGAGTTTGCTTTATCTTATCGTCATTTTCAATCTCTACATCATATCATGAAGGATTTGAAATACTTCTATATGAAAAGACATTCACGTATTGGAAATCGCATCTGGTTGCGCGTCAACAAACGGCGAATTCAACTCTATCATTCACAACTCCATACTAACTTCACATTTCATCAAGGTAGTTGGGAAAAGTATAAAAGGAAGGTACATCGCTCAATTGACTCATTTTTTCATCATGAAGCGCCATCGCTACACCATCGTCAACATTCTCCGTCGCTTCAGACTCTACACCAAAATCGATCTCACAACATTACACCAACATCTTCCAAATAGCAAGCATTACCCGGGCAGTCCTCAAATGTTAGTGGTGAAGATGAACAATTCACGGAATCTTCAACTCTTCCCAAATGGGACTGTACAGATTCTCGGCGCCCTTTCTCATTCATCGGCGCAGTCAATGCGCTTAGAGCTACAGAGACTACTACGTCGGATATGGAAGAGGGAGAGGTGTGTGATGTCGAATCTGACTGTGGACAATATGGTGATCTCTACTCAATTGAGTGAAAGTGTATCATTTTTGAAGATTCGTACCAGCAGTTACAATTTCTGTTATGAACCCGAACTTTTTCCTGAAGCTCTCATTAGTTGTTGGTTACCTATGCATGCTGCAATCTTTCATAATAGTAAAGTGATCATTACTGGACTAAAATTTCATGTACAAGCAAATGTGATCCTAGACTATCTCATCGAGTATGTACGTACCCAGCAGATTGTAAAATAAAAAACAATTTTTCCAACATGATGTTTTTATTTCAAATCATGATAGAACTTACAAATCATTTTTTCATTAGAGGATGGATTACATGAAAAGTTTTGAATAACAGATACAAATCGAGATACATGTAAACGTTTTAAGATGAAGTACAGTACAAAAGCACCACACGTTGATGAAAGTGGATGTTGTAGTATGCGTTCATTTCGCTGATATTGACGCGTATGTTTTCTCAACCACTGCTGTGTTGGTATATTTGGAGGTTGAGCAAGAGAGTCAAATAGTTCACCACGTCGGTCTTCTCCAATAAAGATCGCTTTCCAATGCTCACCACCTAAATTCTGCGAATGAGTGTTTAGCACAATAAAGATGGGATAGTGATTTACTGCAGGTGGTAAGGTATCGAGCGAATAGACATTATCGAAAGCTTTCAACGTCGTTTCGTCTGCATTACGCTGTACTTTAGTTTTAATATCGTCAGCAGTCAACCAACTCATTAACGATTATACTGAAGAATCACGTCACGATACTTTGTAATTTCAATATTTGAATCGAAGACTGCATAAATTAATACATTGATCGTCTCAGGTAGTGTTCTTTTGAACGTCAAATCCAAACGAATATTATGAGGCACGTTCGCTTGACGATAGGGTGCACTAATATCGCTGTCAGCAGTCAAATCAAATGCATAAATAGTATATCCACTCTTAAACTCTTTCATAGTCAGTCCGTTGGTGTCATCCGTATTGTAAAAGCCAAAGACATCCATAAAATCAACATAACTGCGCATAAATTGATCCGAAGCAAAATCTGGTTTGTAGGGTGGACCAGGATGACTCACACCATTTACACGTAAAGCAATTTCACTTAACTGATTGTGTTTAAAATTGAAAGGATTTTTCTTTATATTACCATTAAATGCATCATTTTCAACCATTGCCACCATGAGGAGCTTCGGTGCTTCCGATGGAAAGAGGCCATCTTTCATGAAACTCTTTTGATCTTTCGGAATTGTAAAGGTGAGAAGCTTTGTATGCTGAACGGGGTAAATGGCATTTTGGCGGTTATGACCTTCAGCATGCCCTCTAATGACACTTGGATTCGGTACTACTCGACGAATGTAAAGTGCAATATCTTCCACATGAATTCTAAAATTGTCAACTTTAGCAAATGCATTCAGCGCAAATTCAGGCTTATTCAATGTCAGCTTGAGTCGCATGCTGGTATTACAGAGTAAAAACTTTGACTGTCTAAAGAAGTCTAAATTCAGCGGACCATATAGCTGACATACTTTACTATCTTTAATCATAGCAGATCGCTTTACAAAGCCACTGTTTGTTTCAGCATCAAATTTTCCTGCTTCATCTCTGTACCATCCCATGGCTTCCATATGACTTTTTAGTGCTGCTGGATGAAACTGTGATACATGATTGAAATATGATTTATAGGGATAATCGCTTTGACCACCTTCCACCTGCTGCTCTCCAATCGTTAGAGAAACATCGCGAAGTAATGTAGTCAATGGTAAATTGTTTAGTCCAACTTTATGTGTATCGTCAATGGCAGTTCCATCTGTTTGCTGAATTCTAAACCTCAAATCAACCATCGCATAACTCAAATCTATGTAGTCATCACTACCACCAGGAATAACAAATTCAATGGGGCCAGCATTCTCAGCTGTTCGAGGATGATAATCTACAATACTTGAACTAAGAATATCTGTCTGTATGGCTGTTGATCAAACAAACAAAACCCGGAAGTTTTACACTCCATGATTAGAAGTTATGGCAGCGTCGTCGTTTAGCGCTTGATGAATGATTAGAGCCTCTGCGACGTTTGCGTGAATGCCTTTTGACTGAAGATCGCACCTTACCAGCTCCGCGATGTTTCCTCCTTCCTTTATTCATTCGTTTAGGCGATTTCTTTCCTTGAGTAACACCAGCAAAGGTCTGCTTCAATGTTTTTAAACCGCGTTCCTTCCCACGATTCAACAAACTGCTCTTAAAACTTCTACCTCTGGAAAGATCACTAGCAACATCACCAGCAAAGCCAACGGCATTACTTAAAACATTTCGTTTTAAAGATCTACCGACATTGGATATGAGAGGTGCTACAACAGATTTCAGTGCACCAAGTATGCTACCTCCACGTTGGCGGCGAGCGCCGCTGTAAATTTGTCCTCCACTACTTACATAGGAGGGTCGTGAATAAAATGAGGCAGTTGGATTCATAGCTCAAACCCTAAACATTGTTAGTTACAACTTTGCATGAATCACTGTCGATCACTTAGATGAAAGATGTCGGCACGACGCATCCAAGAGTTCATACTTGAAGGATAACCAGTCCATTTAACAAGACACCATTCTTCACCTTGTCGTTTTTTACATCGAATGATTTTCTCTACCAAATATGTTTCACTTTCAGTGACTACCTCAATCTCATCGCGGTAAAAGCTACCCTCAATTTCTTCATTATCGTAATCTTTCAACTTGTAGGTGGTGGGAGAGTCTTTTTGATCAATCCTTGATACTGTAAATACCTCCTCTGTCCAATTCGGAAGGTACCCTTTAGCAAAAACACTCTTCACTTTTGAGATACGAACTTTATCACCAATTTTCACATCACTTTTCACATGAGTGCGTTTACGTTGGAATGATTCGCGCACTTTATCTACATTGTCAGCATTTACATCTACTGGTCTGAGTCCAATAGAACGATGGATAGAGTGATTGTAGGCATGGAGTGTATCTTGTAGAACCTTTGTCCAATTTTGTGTCAAGTTGGCAGTAAAATGTCGCCACAAGCGATTTTTTAATGTGCGATTAAAACGTTCAACGAGTGCAGCTTTATAAGCACTCTTTACACTAAACAACTCAATGTCATGCCTCTCAAATAATCTTCTCAAATGCTGATTTTCAAACTCTTTTCCTTGATCACTCTGAATTCTTTTTGGAATGCGACCTTCTCGAAAAATTGTTTGGAATGCATTTGCTACTCCTTTCCCTTCTTTAGTTTTTAAAGGTGGAGCCCACGCATAACGCGAGAAAATATCAATGACGGTTAAAATAAAATTATTGCCCGAGTCATGTTTTGAATTGGAGGCGACATCACACAAATCTGCTTGCCACTGTTCATCGATGTCATGAACAATATAATGGCGGGTGCGGTACTTCTTTTTTGCTTGTTTGTGGAGTGTATAGGTAGCCTGAATTTTTAACCATCGTTTCACTTGTGACTGTGCAAGACCACTCGCTTTTGATAATTTCTTGATCGATGCAAATCCTGCCGGATGTTTTACATCATAATAGATTGACTTCAAACGTTCAGTCGATGACGACTGACTCTTTTTCCTCCTTCTCATCTTTTTGCTTTCTTGCCTTTCTACATTTACAACAACTGCAGCATTTAGCTTTAGCGGTTTTGCGATCGTGTTCACATTGCTTAGGAGTTTCATTGTGAGAGCTGGCGCAGCAAGTGCAAGTGACAACGACATTCACCTCTGGCGGCTCATTACATGGCAAGCAACACATCTGCTTCATATTAATAGTCTGAGAACATGTATTTCCTGGGAGGAGCTGTTTTACGTTTTCCTTTTACTAGTTTTAGTGGTGATGTAGATCTACGTCGAGTTCTTCCTCTTGTTTGCTTAGTGAGTGTGGGAGGGGATGTAGCAGGTGACGTCTTAAACCAATTTGTTGGCATTTTCATCGTCTGAAGCATTGGAGTAGTAGCCACTGTTGAATCAAGTTCTTTCAATGTCTCATTATTCAAAGCAAATTTTGGTACATTATGCTTTTTCAATAGTTTAAGAAAGTATGACCAACCAGGTGGAACATAGCCCTGACGGCGCTTTCTACGTGTCGCATACTGAATCAAGTCTTCATAACGTGAAGCATCAATCACTTTATTTTCATCTGTAATGATTTCTCCTCTATCATTTACATTGAGATGGGGTTCAATACTATTGAAAAGAGATATGGCATGTGCGCGAGATGCTAAAGGTGTAGCAGTCGATACAGAGTCACGCATCTTATTCTTCAAGTTTTTCAATTGCTCAACAGTTTCCGATTGTAATAATACAGCACGATGTGGATCTTTGATGTGAACATTTTGCTGATAATCTATTTCTTTCCTATACATTTGATTTGCAAGAGGTTGCTTTACTTGCTGCATGGCAGTCAATTGTACATATCCATCCTGAGGAATAACAATCATGCGAGAATAAGAACTCATAGTTTGTAGATAATCATGGGAGTTTTCAAAATATCACTTCGAAATCTAAATTCTTCCGGACACTCTTGCGTAAAGTCAATGAATAAGTAACCGTATGGTTTTTCAGTAGCTGCTTGAAAAATTTCAATTAAGGCTTTTGATCCTCTGGGTGCAACTTGTCGCGCTAAAATTTCAAATTGACTTTTATCTCGCGGATTCTTGAAAATAGCATAATAGTGTGTATTCAGGTTTCGTGTACGAGCTTCTTTTCCATCAGGAAACAAATTTTGTGTGATATAGATGATAAAGCACCTTTTATGATGTGCTGCGCGAGTGAACATATCTGTAACATCTTTTGAATTCTTACTTTCTTTTAATAAATCATCCAATACAACAACATCATTAGACTGAAGTTTATCCACTGGAATAATTCCTTCATGTCGAATAAAGTTGCGACTTTGCAATTCCTGAAACAGCGACGGTTGATAAATACCATAACACCAAATCACTCGATTGATAGGTTCCTTAAACAACTCCCTTCTTTTATCCAATAAATTCAGCGTGAAAACAGTTTTACCTGCATGAGATGGACCTGATACAGTCAGAACTTTATCACATTGAAGTCTGAAATCCATTTTAATACTTTGAGATTCAACATTTGCATAATTAACGTCTAGAGCCAAAGATATTACCCAATAGGTTGCCCACGGCAGGAGCTATCATTGGAAGTATTGCTGAAAGGAAACCGCCCTTTTGTGTTAGAGTTTTCTCTTTCTTTGAAGGGTGACTTTAGGATTGGAGATGAAACGCAATTTCGTAGCATATCGCTTAAGTAACTTTCGTTGTTTTGGCGCTAATTTCTTCGTCCTCAACTTCCTCACATGAGAAATAATTTCACAATGAATTTATCGTTAGCATGTCGTATAGCATTGTATCGCTGATTTGCTTTCATTCGTCGGAGAGCTTGAATGGCTGAAGAAAACTTTGAAGACTTTTGACTTTTACGTTTCGTCATTTTTACGTTTCGCCATTTTCCGTGTTAGTCTTTGCTAAAACCTATCTTTACCACATTTGCATAGGTACTAACTATTGCGACATAAGTGACACTCGAAATGAGCAATATCACAGTGGTTACATTGGCAAAGTTGAATGCAATTACGTATGAAACAGCGTTGACAAAAAGCATGCTTACATCTCTTGAAGATGCGCTTTTCATTTCCATCCTTTCGCTTACATACATCGCAACACATAGTTTCACGTTACTGATGTCTATAGCAAGTCTTTTTGAAGATATGAATTTGCTAGCCTTTTCTAAATAATAGACGCATGTACAGAAGGAATATACTTCGAGAGTGAGCAGACATAGCTCGAAAACCAGTTGTGCTACAATCAAGTACCACTGCATTTTCAATTTTTCTTTATGAAAAGTTGAATGTGAATATCTGAAATCGCTTCAATCACTAGACTGCTACCATGATGGTTAAATGCGTTAAGACGTTCAGCAATTTTTATCATATGTCTTTTAAAAAATTCTTCGGGGTGATCTACCACTTCCATTGAATAAGAAGCAAAATGGAAAGAGCGACTTTCCACCTCTTCCTTTCCAAAATGACTAAACTTAATTTTCGCAACTAATCGCGCCATGACAATGCTATCAGAGAATGTATTCATTAACTCTAGAAATAGAGTGCTAGCATCATCGACCACTGCTTCGATGTCGGTCTCATCTTTATGAAAATTTATCACATAATCTTGAACAGCTCCTTTTAAACTTTGCCTATGAAAATGTAATGTTACGCAGTCGTTTGAGAAAGACATGATCGCCTTTATCTAACCCATCCATTGCATGAAAACAACAACTCTTCTCATAGTAACATTTATTGAATAACGGTAACAAGCATGCATTATAAATCAATGGTTTGAAAGAGATAAAATAGATACAGCTGGTAACTATCATACAGCGAGCAATGATAACCATACAGGACTTTGGCAGTGTTGAGGTAAGGAGGAAAGAAGCATTGGTTATGAACGTAGCTACTACAACGAACAGACAAAATAGGAACACACAAATCCTTAAAACGTTTCGTGACTTCATGATAATGTTGATTCACTCTACTATCCCAAGGCGGGAGCAAAATATCATCAATGATTAGATTGGGAAATACTTTCCTCTCCTTACCAGGATTATTACAAAAGATGCGTATAACATTGAAAGCAGCTAACCATCGTTTAAAGTCAATAAGAAGAGCACTCTCACAAGAAAAGCCATAGTCTTGCAAATATTTCAGATTAAGTCCATGAATGTGTTTTCTCGCCATTGATCAACATTGGGATCGCAGTTGGCATGTTGATGATAGACACTAACAATCTGATATGTCCAATTGTTCATAGCAATAGCACTGAGCTCCTGTACAGGTTCACCCTCACAATCCATAAAAATGATGATAGAAGCCTAAAACGGAAATTTACACATCTAAGGAAACGTTCTATAACATATTACAAAATGAAGAATTACATCGATGCTTTTCACGACAAAATACACAAATGATATGATGGCAACGAAGAAGTAAAATGTATCTAATAAGACCACGTCTACGACACTCAAAGCACATAAGCGAATTGTCATAGGGTAGAGTTAGGAAAGGACTAGTAATTCTCCTTCTTTGATTTGCGTTTTGATGCAGCATTCTTCTCCGACTTGCGCTTCGTACCACTGCTGTTAAGGATTTGATCAATTATGTCGTCCACGTTGGGTGGTTTTGGAATATATAGGATGGATTCCATATGCATGGAGAGAGAGGCTATTTTATTATCCTTGTGTCGACCATAATATAGCCATTCACTTTGAAAAGGATATCCCAAGTACCTTCTCCGAGCTCGTCGCATGTGATGGATGTTGAATGATCTCCCTCATTCTTATAGTAAGTGCACCAATGTGATACCGGTAGGCAAATTTGATTACCATCCAAATCTTTCTATAGGGAGTATCCTTGTCATCTCTCGCCTTCCACTCTTGAGCAAGAGGAGTAGGAATGTCCATATTTAATGTCACGTACTCCTCAATAATATCAAGTTGGTGGCGAATGTACGGACTCACGGGGATCAGTATGTAGTCCCCATACTGATTGTGCATTATTTTGACATCCATGGAAGGGAGCATTCTCGTTTGGAGTACTACCCCATGATCGTCATAACGCAAGACTTGTTTAAATTTACGCTGTAGCGGTGTAGGATTATGTACCTTGGTTGTTTCTTCCTCTGGTCTCAGTTGTAGATGATCTGATCGTAGCGAACTTGTAACGTTTGACCGCCATTTTGTCCTACTAGTGCAGCAGATGGAGTAGATGCCTGAAAATAAAAAAGATTGTATTAAGTTTACGTTCAAGGGAGGAGAGGGAGGAAAGTAGCGACTTACCATTTTAGTTGGATAATAGAATAGGGAACTAGAGAGAGAGAAAATGTGCGTCCGTCACTCGTGTGATTCAACGATGGACTGATTCTCACTGTGGAAGGCTCGCTATTTATATAGAAATGCTTGATTCTCATTGGATGATGATCCTCATTGGACAATAACATCAAGCTGATTCCAAATCTGGCCTCCGTTTACCAATCCGATGCTTCATTCGCCCGCTGGAGCTGTTTCTTGGGAAATTCTAACTCTGTCGTTTTTCGTCAATCTCCCAAAATCTTAAATGGCGTCTCACATCTAAACGAAGACAGATATGAACAAGCGTTTCTTTCACTGAATTTGTCTCACTCTTAGCTTTCAAACGAGCTATTGCACGACTTTCTACGATCTCTAGAACCAAAGTTGGAATATTGGTGCCGGGGGGGGGACGTCAGCGAAACTTTTTCTCGCCGATTGACTTGAAACTCACCATACAGATAGAGAATTTCACGCTGATTCCAAATCTGAAATCCGTTTTCCCATCCGATGCTTCGTTTTGACGCTACAGCCCAAAACGTCCCAAATTCTAACTCTGTCGTTTTTCGCCAATGTCCCAAAATCTTAAATGGCGTCTCACATCTAAACGAAGACAGATATGAACAAGCCGATTCTTTCAGTCAATTTGTCTCACTCTTAGCTTTTAAACGAGCTATTGCACGACAAAATCCGTCTACTGTAAGCCAAGATCGAAGCTAGCTCTCCCGAGGGGGGGGGTCAGTGAAATTTGATGAAAAATGTTTTGGTGAAGGTCCCAGTTCGAAATGCCACACTTTGGAAAATTTTCAAAATTTTACCCATACAAAGTCACTCTGACACTTAGGATTTTTCAGGTGAGCTCCGACCTAAAATCTTGTAACAGCTCTAACTTTTGAACGGCTGGTCCGATTGACTCGCGGCAAAAATGTCGTCGAGCAGTTTTTTCTCTTCTTTCAAACGAGTAGCTGTAAGACAAAATCCGTCCACTAGAACCAAAGTTAGAAGATTGCTGTCGGGGGGGGGGTCAGTGAAATTTGATGAAAAATGTTTTGGTGAAGGTCCCAGTTCGAAATGACACACTTTGGAAAATTTTCAAAATTTTACCCATACAAAGCCACTCTGACACTTAGGATTTTTTCAGGTGAGCTCCGACCTAAAATCTTGTAACAGCTCTAACTTTTGAACGGCTGGTCCGATTGACTCGCGGCAAAAATGTCGTCGAGCAGTTTTTTCTCCTCTTTCAAACGAGTAGCTGTAAGACAAAATCCGTCCACTAGAACCAAAGTTAGAAGATTGCTGTCGGGGGGGGTCAGTGAAATTTGATGAAAAATGTTTTGGTGAAGGTCCCAGGTCGAAATGACACACTTTGGAAAATTTTCAAAATTTTACCCATACAAAGCCACTCTGACACTTAGGATTTTTGCAGGTGAGCTACGACAGTCCACCCTCCCAACCTGGCCGGCACACCACGCCAACCTGGACAGCACATCACCGCGCGCTACGACGGCCGGCCAGAGGTGGGGACGTCAGACTCGAAGCAACACGGCGGCACACCACGACCGACTCGACGGACAGGAGGGGGGGGGACGTCAGCGACGGCGGCCATCTTGCGCTATCCAGAAGTGGAGTTTTACTTACTACTATTGGAACCTACGTCCAAGGTTAACTAGACCTGTGCTCTACCAACTGAGCTACGAGCCCCTTATGCGACTGTGTCAATTGGCAGGAAGCATTTCTGAGTGTTGCAGTGTAATACTCACAGAATTAGACAGGTCATCTCTTCCTCTGTTTGACTAGAAAGCGAACATTGGAATATGTAATGCTAATGAAATGGCACAATGTGCCGACATAATACCATAGCAATCGAGCAATGAGCAGCCAGTTCAACATTAAACACGCCAAATGGTGCAAAGTTGCAGTGACTGTTATCAACCGGATTACACAGCAAAGAGACAATAGATGTCAAGTTCTACAGAGAAGTTTGTGAACGCTTTTTCGTGCGCCTGCTAACTTTTTTAATAATGATCTGAATTCTTCGAAGCTGAAGCAATCGTGGCGATCGGAGCATTTTGAAGGAATTTACAGCAATCCGCAAGCGAAGCACGACTATTTTTCCAATCTCTGCAAGGTATTAAAAATTTCTTTTTGCCCACTAAGTACGTTCCTGCATGTGCCATCGTTTTGAATCAGCTTGCACTTCTAGCAAAGTGACACGATCAAACAATCTAATTCTGTGGCGATACTTTAACTAGATTAAAACGTGAATTATATCAAACTTGTGAACCGGAGGAATTTTCAGACTTATGGAGCCTTATATTCTTCCTTCATTTTGTGTGCATTTAATATTCCGAGTCTGTTACTTTACAATCTAATTTTAATATATACTTGTATGTATTAATATTTACATTTAAAATAAACTATGCAGTACAATAATATATGTTTCAACAACTTTCTACTACAACTCATTCCCACAAATTTCCTTTCATTTCAGTTCATTGAGAAGTTTCACCAGCAGTAACCACAAGAGCTAAAAATATATCATTTTTCCTCATGTCGCAAATAGAAACAATGTGATGACACAAAAGTTCATTAATCCTTCGAGACTTGTCAGCATTTGCTAGGACGAGGAATAAAAGATCGCTGGAGGTTACATTTTCCCTTATTTGTCTTTTGTCAAGGTATCGCTGGAAATAGACAAATGATGAAAATGTGCTAGCATAGTGAACTGAAAGACGTTCTTCCGATTATTGCGCAAATGAATACAATGACGGTTAGTTACACAAAACGACCTGCGCTAAATAGCTATTCAAAATTCAGCTGCTGAATTGACGTACTTCCTTGACTTTCAAAGGTTTTCCTGCTGACAAATTTTCTCTAAGACAAGCAAAATATTTGGTACTAAAAGTTGCTGGCAATAAAAATTCTATACTTAATATAGTTTTGTATTACTAGCACTTCTTAATACACTTCAGACCATTGTTTCCTTTAGGGACATTTTGAGCCGAATTGTTTAGGATAGCGTTGCAAAGTAACGTTATTCCCAGAACCGCCAAAAAGTGACCAAATAAAAGATGAGATCAACGCGGTTCTGATAGCACCACCTCCGACTTCACAAGATGCCTAGAACGCCCGCAAATTAGCACGATTGAAAAAAATTCGAAAAATTAAATTATCTTATAGTTGGGGTGCACATGGCTACCCTTGTCTAGAGAAAATGTTGCAGTTGCGGTGGCCCCTTTTCCTTCAAGTTCTTATTCAAATCCGCGGTCGGAACCGTTGGCCGTAAATGAAGCATAATCACAGATTAATGGCGATGACAAGCTCCCACCATTAGAAGGGGCATCCACCGCTCGTGGGTAGTCATTTTGGGAACCATTGAATATCAAAATTGAAGAAAGACATTTATGGATGAAGGATTTTCTGGATTTTCATAGCTCAAAATAGCCCGGGTAGAGCCTTTCAGTCCAATGAATGCCGCATGTTTCAACTGTATCAATAAATTCCCTTATGCTAGAATGCCGCTCCCTCTTTGAAAATATCCTCAAATTCAATTTAATGACTCAAATTAGAATAATTAATTAATCAAAAAGGGTTAGAATCGACAGGTCTGCCTTGATAGGTAATTGGAACGCGAAGTAATTGAAAACGGCATGCCAAAATGCGCACGGTGGAGCAAAACCATTGTCATCTAACTTGCAACATTCTCCCCACCATCTAATTTACTCACAATCAATACTGGTTGCATATTTCTATCCATATCGTTCACTGTGCGTGTAAGTACAGAGACAGGAAGGGGATAAAGAAGAGAAAATGTGTGAAGCTCTTAAATACAAGCAGAAATTATCCATGCAATCTGTACATTTTGACTCTGAGGTTGGAATATATGCTTGTTTCCATTAGGGTGCAGTAAAGGTTCTTGCTTTTTGCATATGCTTGCCTGAGTTTTGACATTAACAATTATTGGTGGATCAAAAAAAAACTCAAGTACACTTTGAACTGTAAACCGTAAATATCCGCTTTAATTAACAGCAAAAATTAGTTTCACGGTCTTTTACAATCTGAACTGTAAATATCCGTAAAAACACGTTGCTTTATCTGATATGAGCGGATTTTAACTGCTACGTCATCACTAATCAGGTTGTGACGTCATCATTTTAACAGATATTTCCTGTGAAGTTTGACGGTTATTTTAGTTGTCTTTAACGGTGTACAGTTGACAGTGTAGGTCTAATTGCATTATTTATATAAATAAAACTTCCCATAGTCATGAAAATAATCTATGAACCAATAGCCGTATTGCAATTTCAAATGTGCAAGCTCTGTGAAACATGCTTATGCAAGTACTTTGCAGCTACTGCATGAAGCTATCGCAAGGCATCAGATGCGTTTGCATCAGGTTTGGGTTGAACATTGTGTTCATAGTATAATATTGCTGCTCCAATGCTCCATTCCAAAGTGTTTAAATATGTTAAGTGTGCAATCAACTCATTGCTCTAATGTATTTTTTTTGGCGACATGTCCGCCATCTTTTTTCGCCAAGATGATCTTCAGAAATTCACATTTACCAATTTCAAAAAGTTGCTGTGGCTAAAATTTATGGCAACAACTCAATTTTCGAATTGATTCCTACCCAAAATTCATTCAGGCTTCTCATATTTCATGCCAATTTTGTGATGGACGTGTCATTTCTGAATGGTATGGTTTTACAGATGAAACAGTGGAGAAATTGCTTCATTTTGCGCTTAGATATTGTTTATCTACATATTTAAGATTGCATGTAATACAAATATTTCTGGAAAGAGAAGAAAAGGAATCCTTGCTTGCTTCTTCAGTAAAATTTTTTGCCTATGATGGATGTGCTACGTTTATCATCCAGTGAAGGTCAACTCTGCTGGTTGAAGCACGTGACCCTTGTGTGTGTCCTAAACTTCAAGCATGCCTTATTTTAGCGATGTCTTAAGTCACTGTGCCCAGAGTAACCAGAGTAACCAGCTGTTGGAAATTCCACCGTCATCATGAGAATTGAACGAGATGCTCCCACGCAAATAACTCGACGTTTACACTTGTGACGTCATACTGAATCGTTGTAGCTTAAGGCAGGAGCATCATTCATCATCTGAATGTTTCGTGTTGATTTCCTTTTTTTCTGTTGTGAATATAGTTTTATTTTTCACCGATTTGCGGAAGCCGAGGAACTATTGTGTTAATTGCTCAATATATTCAAATGCAATTAATACAAAGTATCTGCAGCTTAAGGCAGGAGCATCATTCATCATCTGAATGCTTCGTGTTGATTTCCTTTTTTTCTGTTGTGAATATAGTTTTATTTTTCAGTGATTTGCCGGAAGCGAGGAACTATTGTGTTAATTGCTCAATAAATTCAAATGCAATTAATACAAAGTATCTGCAGCTTAAGGCAGGAGCATCATTCATCATCTGAATGTTTCTTGTTGCTTTCCATTTTTCTGTTGTGAATATAGCTTTATTTTTCAGCGATTTGCCGGAAGCGAGGAACTATTGTGTTAATTCCTCAATAAATTCAAATGCAATTAATACAAAGTATCTGCAGCTTAAGGCAGGAGCATCATTCATCATCTGAATGTTTCTTGTTGCTTTCCATTTTTCTGTTGTGAATATAGTTTTATTTTTCAGTGATTTGCCGGAAGCCGAGGAACTATTGTATTAATTGCTCAATAAATTCAAATGCAATTAATGCAAAGTATCTGCAGCTTAAGGCAGGAGCATCATTCATCATTTTTTCTTATTTGCATCAGACCGATCACTAACTAACTATCAATCATTTAAGTGATATATCGATGCTTTAGTGATCATTTTAGTGAATCGAAATCTAAAACTGATCAATGAATGTATGCACAACTGGTTATCAACAAGAAGATGAAGTATTTGTAGATTCGGGATAAAGATTACAATATGTTCAGTGGGCAAAAGTTGGCAAATGCATCAATATAGGAAAACAATCATATGGCGCGCACATCAATGCGTAGATAAATGAGTGGTTTACGGTCGTCTATTAAATACCTTGACAATCGATTAATTTCTATGCCAAATCAACTCTGACTTTCTAACCATAGAAATGGTTCTTCATCTATATTTTTGTCTTCCAAACGTCTACGGATAACTATGTAATTTTTCGCTGATTCATAGTTTTGACATGGCTATTCTGTCCCTTGCATTTAATATTTCAATACTCTTCTGTTATCGATTGAGATATCATATAAAACTGCTTATAAGAGCTGGCGAAAAAGTAATATCATATATGTCCCCACAAATCATGCTTTGATTGCATACTTCTCTTATATACTTACTTTGCTCCATTCAAAAAAGCATCCGAAAGCTTCTCAAAATTAATTTAAAATTCACATCGTACATTAGATAGTTCTGTTACAATGTAAGATTCGTTATTGGATCTAATGAGTTGAACGACTTATACAATGAATGGCTGATTAATTGATCGATTACTTCAAGTTCATTATTCAGCACAACTGTACATTTCCATACATGGATATTTAGATAAAGCGTCGAATTCGTACTACAGCAATCGCACACTAATGCTGAAGAAAAGGAAAATGTTCAAAACTGTTTTGTTGTGACAGCTTTAAAATCACCAACATAGATCCTTTGGGATTACATAATAAGTTATCTAGCTCTCATCAGTCTATGAAGATGTCTGGTCTCATGTCTGATTCTCGAGAGTCCCAGGCTTTTCAGTCTGCTCCTACTCCAACTTCAACACAAAGTACCTCTGGCTTCCAATGCCAAGTCGACACATGTCCAGCAGAGCGCATAGCCTTTTCAAGGATGCTGAATCACCTCCAAAAACATACAACAGGAATTTTGTCAGGTACTATCTATACCTGAAGAATGGTTTGAACAGCATCGACGTTATGTCTGTAAATGTGGTGGCCTTGCTGCTAGTTCTTTCAAAGTCCAACATCAGAAGAAGTGCGTAAAAGAATCTTCTGTACCTAGGAGATCTCACAACCGGAAGTCCAGGATATCAACATGAAGATCCACTGCCATCGCTAGTGAAGTAATGACGTTCCACCGACCAACTCTGAAATTCAGCCCTTCCAATGCCAACCAGATATTTGGTGAAATTCTTTCTTATTCATTAAAGGAGTCATTATCCAACAACAGCATTGAAGCGTGGACTAAGCTCGTAATGCTCCTGAAATGTGCTCTTCTATTGAAAAACGTGTGGGAAAGAAAAACAAACATCATGTCTCTATAATGATCTACGTGACCAATAGAATAACGGTCAATTTTCAGAATTGTGGATGGCATGGAAAGAAAATGCATAACAAGGAAAGCAATGACAAAGCGAACCGCAAACGATGAGAACGAAGCACGAGTTGCTGCTGCCATAGCTCAAGCTGAGGATGGACTATACAGGAAAGCATGTCACAAACTTTCTTCTCATGGAATCTGTCCAAACACAGAATGAAACATGGCTAAAACTTGAGAAAAAGCATCCTCCAGCTTCTCCACCGGAAATTCTTGAAATTGATTCTGCTCCATTTCAACTCGGCACCTCTTTTGATTTAATCAACATTCTGAGATCATTTCCTCGAGCGACAGCCAGCGGTCCATGTATGCGCATTCAACACATCATAGATGCCGGCGAAGCTACTCTACCAAATTGTCTCATTAATACACTGCGTCAGTTGCTAAATTTGCTTATATCCCAAATTGCCCATTTTGAAATTGCTCCAGATATTTCTGGTGGCAACCTGACAGCCTTGATGAAATCAAGAAGTGACGGCCAGGACGTGAGGCCCATTGCTGTTGGGGACGTTTTACGTCACCTATACGTCTGTGCAAATTGATAAGAACTGAAGCGGCTTTACTTTTCAACCTTACAGCTTGGAGTTACATGTCATTTAGGGACAGAAGAGATCACACACAGCACTCGAGAAATGTTGAACAGCCATCAAAGATATGAAGATATTTGTTTATTGAAGGTGGATATAGCCAATGCCTTCAACTTGGTATCCAGGCAAGCGGTAGTCAATGAATGTCCCAAACAGTTTCCTTACATGGCAAAATGGATTTCTTGCTGTTAGTTGAAATTTTCCCCTTCTATAGCACCCTCTTGGTCGTTTGAACTCGTCACAAGGGGTTCAACAGGGTGACTCGCTGGGACCTGTTCTGGCTTTAAACCCCATTATTAGAGCCATTGATGAATCGTGCTCCCTGATTCACCATTTTTGGTATTTAGATGATGGGATTTTTGCTGGACATAAGCATCAAGTACACTGGGCATATCAACTTTTGGGATCCATATGTTCGGACATAGGTTTGATTATGAATACATCTAAATGTGAATTGTTTGGAAAAGGAGACTTATCGGACTTTTATAAAAACTTCATCACTTCAAAGTAATTCAATATGGAAGTCCCGGGAGCACCTCTTTGGAGTTGTCGCATTCTGCCATTCCTTTATTGAGAACAAAGGACAAAAACAAAGCTGCTGTCGGAAAAAGTTTCTCAACTGTGCGACTCACAAATTTCTTTTCTTTTGCTGCGGATTTGTGCATTCTTCAGTAAATTTAATCACCTCTGTCGGACAGTGACGCCAAATATTGCTTGTTTGGCACTTCAAAACTTTGGCAATGACGTAAGAATTTTTTGGAAGACAGTTTGCGATCGAGTTTCTGAAAAATCATGGATTCAATCTCAACTGAGAATTCGCTCAGGTGGTTTAGGGCTTCGGTCAATGAAACGAATCTCAAGTGCGGCCTTTCTCTCATCCTTTCGTCCTTGCATACCATACTCGAATTTTATGGTTTCATATTCAGCAAAGATGGCGGTAGATCTTTTCAATTGCCAAGTTGATCCAAAGTATTAAGTGTCCAATAATTCGTTAACAGAAGAAACGCCAATGTCTCAGAAATTCATGTCTTCCCATGTCCAGTCTTTTTGCAAGACTCTTCCTAGAAGCAGGTCAGTCAATTGGATTTCAAACGTCTCCAGGCGATCAGCAACGCAACGCCCGGTTAACACTAGAAGGACCGACCGGTAATTTTTGACTGCTGCTAAACGACGAAGTGTTGTAGCTTCTATGAAATTATATATTTTATAACACTGCAAAATGTTGAGTTGATGTTTTCGACCAGATGTCCAGATACCATTCATGCAAAGCTGGTAGTCGGCGTTGGCAAATGGCAGTGTTTTTCAACCTCATTTATATGGCGGGAATAAAATCATCGATAATATTTCGAATGACAGCTACATACGATTGATCACAGCGACAGTATATACTACTTGTATTTCAAGACAATGTGCAGACAGAGACAAAACAGAGGTGGGCCTTAGACTTCAATATGGTGCACCCGCTAAATAGCCTAAATGTTTCTGAGGCGAGTAACTCGGAGGAGTCGACATTGGTGGTGGCTGAGCGCGGAAGCACATCCAAAATGATCCCAAGTGCCGGGAATTGGGATGGCAGTGTGCCCCGGATCGCCTTTAGCACCTATGGTGATTTAGAAAGTGAGGCTGTTCCAGTCCTAGAACGGATAGCCACAAAACTGTCTATCCTGAAAGGCATCCGTTTTAGTGAGTGCAAATCGGCCATAACACGAAAACGTCTGCTTAGCCTGATGCGATCAAACGCTTGTACCTCATCTCCAGACTAGAATTAGGCAAGGAGAAGATCTTAAGTCTGCGAATTTCTTTTTGAGGTCTTTTTTTAAGAATTTGAATTTATATTTCATAACACCATAAATATAAACATGGCCAGTCATATGAGGTCTAAATCAGGGTGTTGTGATTAATAGTGTGCTTGTGGATATTGATGGCAGACATGAAGCCTCATGTGAATGTTTGGCCCTTCAATAGCGGATAAATAACGGATGACTGGTCCATATTTTTTGAAAAATGAACACCAGTTCTATAGATGATTCTCTGAACATTTGAAAAATGTCATGACTCATGAATAATCCATTAATATGAAGCCTTTCGTCCACTCTCAAAGATAGCTCCCGCTGAGAGTGGTCTGGCTTCGTTCTAACCCAATTATGGCACTGCTGACGGTGGTGAGTTCCACCACTTCCCGTTTATCTCAGGCTTCGAAAATGCATCGATGACTGCCGTCATTCGTTGACTTTTTCATCAATGCACCCATCATCTGTATTTTGGTGTGACGAAAGAGCTTCTTTTAAGATTATACTTCTTTCGTTAAAGTTGATTATCGAATTATCATTTGGTTATAAGCATTTCACAAAAAATCACAACCGTACCTGCAAATATTGCATGTATTTTATCTTTAGAAAAAAGTCACCGTCGCAGACGGTCGTTCGGCGCAGACCTAGGGTTCATGGATATCAGAGGAGTGTGCAAAACACTTTACCATGAAACAGTGGCTACTACGCCTCATTAGCATGGATTGATACATTACATCAAAATATTAAAATGCATGCAAGCTAACAGACGAGTGACCTAAACGTGTTTCGAATGTCAACTGTGTGCTTTTATTGCTTCAATATCAATAAGTTGATTGTTTGTATTTTTATGTTCATTTTCCTGTCATCTGCATGCATTTCCAATTCTCACTCAATGATTTTTTTAATTCAAAGTAATTCTACTTTGAAATGATTGAAAAAACAATCAAATTGACATTGTCCTGTCCAATGAGACTTTCTGATGCTACATCATCATTCTAAAAAAGATGGAACATGATCGTGCCTATATTCAAGTTGATAATACATTCAAATTACATTATCTATTGCATTTGTTCAACTTTTATTAAACTGTGTAGTATTCAAACTTGATGAGGAAACTTACCCAATTTTTCCGAATCAGCAGAAACATATTTCCTGAAGAAACGAGGTTTTAACACTCTTCCACAACTAGCATCAATATTGAACGAGAAACCTTTATAGACACCACGTTATATAATAAAATTGAGCATTGAAATGAAAATGTCAACCTCATTGCATTCAACCAATGACAGAGTTGAGATATTGATCACAATGCATCCTTATTCATAATGCTCACTTCAAAGTTAGACGTGACATTGAGAACTAACTACCGTATTATCAATACTTAAATGTAATGCTAATCAAATTAACCATCTATTCCAGAGGTGCTGCAGCTTATATAACTAAGATGTGCTCCTGTTGTGATACATGTGAGAACATGACGTGTTTGAAGTCGCCTTCTATTGCTACAGCACATCAACTTAGATGAAAGAAGATTCAACAAATTTGGATATGTGACAATAAGAAATCAGCCGCAGCCGCAGTAGTCTTTAATTGTCCATCATTATATTCGTGTGAGATGAATTTATCGCAAATTGTGACAAACAGACTGCATGCGTGCATTTCACTATCAGTTCTTGAAGTTCACTGTTCGACGGGGGTTGACTGAAGGGTATTAGAACTCTTAAATGCTTATAAATTGTCTATTTAATCGACTTCTTTCGAATTCATTTAAATAATGTCTGGTCCTTTATTACCTGAAATACGAGTAATTATGAACAATTCAACAAACGACATCCACGATAACGATAAACTGAGCAATTATTTAACGATTATTTAACCGATTGATTTAGTGATATATTAAACGATAATTAATGCATTTAACCAGAAGTACCAGTACATGAAATTGGAGCAAGATTGTTGCTGGATAAATTAATTTCAATGAATTTTAGAAACATTGTGGTCTGGGCTTGGAAACATGATTCTAACTATAATAGCATTCGTAATTGTTGTAATACTTTTAAAATAATGTGGCGCACGACAAACCATGCCAGGTGCAGAGCAGCTTGTTATATATTACTTAGTTATTCTACATGTAAATAAAATTTAGCTCTCCGAGTTGTCCTGACGAGTCACTTTGCTCATTTTGAGTGTCATTTTGCTAGTACTGTACATAAAGAAAGCTGACACTCTGCACTTATTAACAACCAATGTTGATGCATTAGATGTAATTTATGAGATAGCCATGCTGATTAATTTTGCACCATGCACAAGAATCTTAGAGTCATGCAAGCAGTTTGATACTTCTACCCGAAATATGATGATTTACAGCTAAGCCTACTTATTGTAATATTTTACCTAAGTCTTTGATTATCTTTTCCATCTATATTTTTGGAATTAATCGAATAAAATCAATAGCATGCGCAGATCAAGTGTTCGTGCTTCATCAGCTTTATGTTCAAAAGATTTCTCTGATCATTTTAATACGCAAGTTATAAATTCCTCTTTGTCGAATTCGCAGAAGACCATAGAAGACTCTGTATCCCTACATGCGCAAAACATTTTAAACTCGCATATTGCTAAGAGATATGTGTCACCTGCAAAAGTCGACGAATTATTGAAACGATTGTCAAAGGACAAATCTCCTGGTCCAAATGGAATTACGCTTGAGCATCTTAAACATGGTCGGTCACCAGAACTGCTTTTAGCTTTGTCCAGGTTATTATCTTTATGACTGTCTACAGCATCCGTTCCATTAACTTTCGTGTGTAGCAATAAAAAGCCCTTGTTGAAACCAACCGGGCTGGATCCAAATGTTGTTGATAATTACCGACCAATTACATTGACGAATGTTTGCTCTAAATTACTTGAATTCATCCTGATAGAAGACCTAAGTGCATCATTTTCGCTACATGAGCTGCATTTTTGTTTTACTGTTCCTCGTAGTACAATGGATGCATCCATCCTGGCAATGGAATCCATTCAGTATCATCTATGTCGTGGTGCACCGATCTTTACTGCGAATCTGGCTCGTAAATGCTTCCCTTCTATCTGGCATGGTGGTTTATTCTATCGTCTGACTAATTATATCTCATCTCTCAATTATATCTTATTCTCTCACCAGTCTTGGCTAATGTGTTCTTTCGTCCCGTCATCGAGCAATGAGATAATAGTCAATTGGGAGTTCATTTATGCGGTTTGCCATGTGCCGGTAGTCTGTTATGTCGACGATTTAATGCTTTTATCAACAAATCAAAGAAACCTACAAAAAAGCAATAAAAGCAAGACTGCCCACATTCATTTTAGAATGAAAACTATTCATTTTGAGGGTCAAACATTTTTCAAGCAAAATTGCTCATCATCAGTGACATGAGAAACAGCTATGTTACAATAAAATGGAGCTTATATACAAAAGAAGGAAAGTGAACTACATTCCATCAGTTCATAGGTCGTCGGTACCTTTGTAGTGCATGGATAATCAAGAAAAAACTAAAAATTTTTTAATGACTAATTGCAATTTGTCTTTTTGTAACGAATTCCTTACCGGTATCAAACAAATTGATGTTCGTCTCAAAAACTCCCGTATTTTTCCAATATTTAAAACTTTAAAGACTAGTATGCTAATTCCAAACAAAGATAAAATCCCTTGTTTCTTGCTTTCTTCAATTGTTTACAAATATGAGTGTGAGCACTGTAATAAGTGTTATATAGGAGAAACAAGAAGGCATTTTATTACTCGGATAAATGAACACATGAAAGGTAGACCTGCTTCTGAAATTAGCATTCACGAACACTATTTTGACAAAGCGAATTTTAGAATTATTTATAGAACTAAGTCGTGGTTGACAAAGTTGGCTGTAAAGCTCTGCATATTCGCGAGATTAATGACGATTTATTGATGAATATTCAACTTGTGACGCAGTCAGAACTTTGTTGAATGCGTGCACTACAAAGGTACCGACGACCTATGAACTGATGGAATGTAGTTCATTTTCCTTCTTTTGTATATAAGCTCCATTTTATTGTAGCATCTGTTTCTCCTGTCACTGATGATGAGCAATTTTGCTTGAAAAATGTTTGACCCTCAAAATGAATAGTTTTCATTCTAAAAACTACAAAAATTGTTGGATATTGTATCAGATTTTGTCACTGAGTGGTGATTATCTTTTAATAACCCAATGGAGATCTCTAAGACGAAAAGTCGTAGCATAAGTTTTGGAAATTCATATCTAAGAACATTGCATTGGTGGTCATTATGTGATCAGGTGCTAGCACTGCGGGATTCTTCAACACATCTTGGCATTATTTTGTCGTCTAAATTTGGTGGTTGCGAACATATACAGGCCTGCATAATAAAGCTCGCGGAGCTTTCTTTGGGCTATCTCCTGTAGGCATGTTCAATCCTAAGTTGGACATTCCAGAGAAAGTCGACATGTGGAAAGCCATAGTTCTGCCAACTTTGACTTTCGGTTGTGACATCGCTCCCTTGAGAGCTTTTGATGCTGAAGTGCTGGACAACTGCCAAGTAAGTTGTTTGAAAGCAGCTCTTAATTTGCCTAAAAGATCCCATCATAGTGCTCTACTAGAAGCATTAAAAAGTTTGCCCATGGCAAAAAAATTTACGTCTAAGATTATTGCGCGAATTCAAAAACTTATTTGCCAGTGATCATCGAGTTCGGCCTAATGCTTGGTCGTATTTCCGACGCAATGCTCATGCCGCAATCTGTATGCGGATCTTTTTTAGGCCAGGTTGTTGATTGTGCGAGTTCCGTCAGCAATATCATGAAGCTGATGTTGGGAAGAATTCATTGTCAGCTCTCAGCTCCAGGGTATGAACCTGATAGAATCCGCGACAGCATAAGGACTGTTGTATATTACCAGGAGCCCTTGCGTTCGAAATTGTTGTTGTTATGTCACTACCACTGACTTTTAATTTCTTTTTATCTTATCCGTTTTTGGATACTGAAATAAGTTATTGTCATCATTATTGTCATTATATTCAGCTGTTATCTATTTTTGCTCCATGTTTAAAATCACATAGAAAGAGAAAACTTAAGGATCGAATAAATCAATCATTTCACAAGTGGCTGAAATCAATTTAATAAATGATTGGAAATCCGAACGAGACGCGCTTTGAAATCCCACTGGTTCGAAGGGTGATTCGAACGTGGGTGCAAGAATATGATATCATTGCAAAATCAGTCGAGCAGTTTTATATGTCTTGCGTTTTAAGAGATAGCCTACAAGCCACCAAGTTGAAATCCAAATGTGGCATATTCTTAAATTACGTTTTGTATGTGCATATTTTGATATTATCAGACAAGATATTAATTTAGAATATCAATAAAATCTGTCGAACGGATGTTGAGAAATATCAATATCTTCGCAAAAAATGTTTGCCATGGAACTATGGATAGGCATCTTGGCAACTGTGGAATAGCAAACATGATTATTTATCAATAGTTTTACAGAATTTTGCGATGCAGTTACTGTAAAATTTGAGAGAGTCAGAGACCTTGTCAAAAATACATCCTATCTCCGCATCACAGATCAAAAAGCGTTACTGACATAAGCTTTGGTAGCTATTATCAATAGAATTTCGAATATTGAGATTTTGCAATAACAGAAATAAGCTATAAACTACGTGTTTATTCGACATTATTCTAACAGATGTTTTCTATCGGATTTCTGCATGTGATGTCACATGAAGCAAATTTATTTTATCCCGTCAATTATTCACGTTTAATAGTCGCGACACTTTCTTAGTTATTTCATTAGCGTTGAAATACCCATCTTAGACAATGCTTTTGATCGCATCTCTCAAATTGCAATGTCCTATGAATTATAAAGAGCATTGAAAACTTTGCATTAAATAAAAAAACTATAATATTGATAATGCAAATAAAATCTCATGTAACTACAATTTCAATGAAATTACATACTTTTCAAATTTATGAATAATAAATCAAGAATGCGAAACTTAAAAAAGGAAATCAGTGAATCAATCAGATAAGCAAGCACTACTTATATCTCGAATGAATTCTAAATTAGCTTTGTCAATTTCCACTTCGTCTTTTGTGTTATTCACATATCTATTAAGAATATATTTTCTGAATTCTTCTGCCTCTTTTTTGTGATATGCGCGTCGCTTTCGTTTACCGATACAGCACTGGTCACTGAAACAACCACTTAGTCTGTTTCCAATTCTCTTCGATTCCATGTGATCATCTTTTCGTTTACAGCTGGCGCTATCTTTTGTGCTTCCATAATGGTAAGTAAGGTTGTCGGTCTGCTTGATTTCAAAAATACTTTTTGGGATTGTCTGTAGAGGACTTTTCTTTTCGAGGCAACACTTGCAAAAGTTCCAATTTTCAGTCATTGTACTTTTATCGCTTTTTACGACTTCTGTATTAGTTGAGCAAGTCAACTTCTTTGCTGAATCTTGGAATTTTGGTTTAATCTTCTTATTGCTTATCTTTTTTTCAGATGTTTCATCGACTTCTTTCACCGTACAAGAGGTTTGAGAATCAGTAAGTTTTGCTTCTTTATTTTTTCTTCTGAAGAGTTTCAGTTTGCGTTTTCGTTTAATGTCGGATTTATTGTTCACAAAATTCACTTCCACGGAGATTTCATTGCTTTTCGCATTTCTTGACTTGCAATCTTCCCACTGAATGTTTTCTGTTACCGGTGGATTAGTTTTAGTAGTCATGTACTGTCTGTAGATTGAAGGATGCAAATCAAAGTAAGTGCTGTCAGGCTTGATCGTGGTATCAGTTACTTTAATATTGCAAAGCTTTATGTTAGGTTCAGATACTGACTTTTTGTGTTTCTTATTTCCTTTAATATTGTCAATGTTCATTGAGTCAGAAATTCTGTTAGCTCCAGTAATCGATTTCGACTGCTGCTTTATATTAAAGTCTTTTTTCTTAAAGGTCTGCATGAAGCCGAATGAGCCAAAAAAGTTACCAAATTTATTATTTGCTTTGGGATATGGAGTTACATAAGCTTGTGAATCATCGCTACTTTCAGCAAACGTTGGTTTGTTGCATTCTTCCTTTTTGGATAATGTTGAGTCATTGCATCCTGTACTTTCGGATAATTTTGGATTCTCGACAAAATTGGCATTCGATTTTGATTCCTTTATGTTCTCTTTATTCACTGCATCACTCTTGATCTCGTTCTGCAGTAGATTCGGAAATGAGCTTAAAGGTTTTTCTTCATTTGTTTCTTCTGATTTTGGGTAGAAGAGATTTGAAAATGTCCACATATCATTCTCTTGCAAGTCTTCAAATGGTGGTTCATTGATCTCCAGATCTTTATCTTTTTCATCGGATGACTGTGATGAAGTCGTTGCCTCAACAGAATCAGGACCTGAGAATAACGGTGTGATTGATATGACCGTGGAGAACTTATTTAGATGCTTTTCACTTTGATGTTTATCAGCTAAATTCAGTTTTTGTTCTTCTGAAATCGGTAGGGGATCAAAAGCTGCTTGTTCGATTTTATCGACATCTGGCTTGGTCTTTGGCTTTTCTTCAGTAAGAGGAGAAAAAGAAATTAGTTCAACACTATCAGCTTTTAGATTTGCTTTCGTTTCTTCCTCGGTGAGGGGACCAAAGAACAGCTGTTCGACTAGACCAGCTTCTGATTGTTTCTTCGATTCTTCTTCTGACAGAGGACCAAAGACCATTTGTTCGGTTTGGTCTGCTTCTACTCTGGCTATAGTTTCTTCTTCTGTCAAAGAACCGAAATAGACCATTTCAATTTCACTGTCTTCTGAAACGGCCTTTGCTTCTTCAATTAAGGGACCAAGAAATACAACTTCAGTCTTATTCATTTCCTTTGCGCCATCTAATCCGGAATCTGCTGACTTTTTGTCTATGCTTTTTTCTGATCGCAGAAGTTCTCGATAAGTTTCTGCAGGGGATATAGTATGAAATCGACCTTTTGTGTTATCTTCTTTTTTTGATTCCTGTTTTTTATTCTCTATCATCTTTTTCTCCCGATTTTTCACACCTTCTTTGTTCGCTGATATGATTTTATCTATAAGATGTTTCAGCAGGTTCAATTGATCGTTAGGTTGTGACAGAGGTCTTTCTACATGCACGGTGCATGCTCCACCAGTTACAAGTTTTTGTATCAAATCTGTTGTGTTAGCGAATGGTAAGAAACCAGCTACTTGATAAAGCATTTTCAGTGAGGGAAATTGTAAATCATATCGTAGGACCAACGGTCGCTGCTCCTCTATTTGCATGTTTTTGTCATTTTCGTTGCCATTAGACTCGTTAGCCACATCTTGACTGTTACTTGGTTTTACTTCATTCTCAGTATCCTCTTGCGATGATTTTCCACCAGCGGCAAAGTTTTCAAAATGAGCAATTAATTTACGGACGAGCATTTTTGATGTTATGTGGAAAGATCTTCTTCCGACGTCCTGCTCTTTACGGTGGAAACTGGAAGTCATTTAGAATTCTACATTCATAACAACTGTGATTTCAAATTGGCCGTTTCAAATGATTCAAAAATGACATGTACAGCTTATCATGGCGTCTGATAAGTATTGAACATAGAGAGTGATGATGGTACATAGAGATGCATAGAGGGAGGTAGAACAGCCATCCTAGCCACAAAATCCTAGATATATAAACAACACTTGGATGCATAGAAGTGGATAATAGTACACTATGGACTTTCTATGGTATTGTTAATTTCAATGCTTGGATGGGAACTGATATTTCAGTGTCCAACTGGAGGTTCATGTTACCAGGGACATCCATGACTAATATAGGATATCTAAGGGACGCTCAACTCGTATAGAGTGCATTGGAATGGAAGCCGGTGACTTTGGTAGACTTGCTGGTTCACTATAGTCTGTGAGTATCTGGATGAATCTGTGGAACAAGGGAGCTGATCATAAAAACGGACCATCTAAATTTCAATGAAATTCGATCGATTCTCACATCTTCCAATCGTGTCGCGAATCAACGTGCCACACATCACTCGATAGCTTGTATTCTCAGTTTCAAATGAACTATAATAGACAATAATAATATTAATATTATAAATATTAATATTATATATAATACAATATAATAACTATTATAAGTATTAATATAATAATACAATATAATAGACTAATAATAGACCCGTTATTGTACTTGCTGAACAGTGCTCGAAATATGAAAATTGCGATTTTTCAAATAGAAAACATGTGAATTTGATAATGAATCAAGCACGGGTAGGACGAGCATTTCTGAACTCCTTTTTCATCAAGATCGGTGAAATAATGAAAGAATGGTAATATCGTGAAGTTATCAGAAAATTATGACTTTTGGTTGAAAATGTTATGTTCTCACTTTTCCATAAAACATGCTAGGGTTTGGTATCTTCAAAATCCTTGCGCTGTGAGAAATTTGAGTATGTATGTTATTTTCATATACGTTCAATAGTTCTTTCTCAAACTTCTTCAATATTTATTCTCATTTCTGCAAAAGTACACAAACAATGAAGGTAAACAATCGTCAGCTGCTATGAGAGAACAAAGATACATGAATTCGATAATTGTCTTGTTTTGAACCTTCGTTCACCTTACATGGTGTTTGCTTACATTTGCGGAGATGAGAATGAATATTGAAGAAGTTTGAGAAAGAACTATTGAACGTATATGAACATAACATACAAGGCACATTGATGTGAGACACAGTTGGAAGGCATGAGAATCGATTGAATTTCGAAATGAATTAGGCTGTCCTTTTTTTCATGATCAGCTCCGTAGAATAATTGAAACGATGATAATAATTGACAGTCATTGTTTCACAACGCAAAAAATTTGTACTTACATGTAGTCACACTCATGGCTGTGTTGTGCGATAAAACTCGTAAAAAATATAAATTTATGTGCTGCTTCTCTTTGAGGGATGGATCCATATGGTTATTTTTTCAATCGTTGTGAGCCTTCTAAAAGAGAGCGGGTTCGATTCGAGGAAAATACAATGATGTCAAATTCAAGCTCAGTCAGTTATCAAATAGATATTCTGCAAAGGTAACATAGGAAAGACAGCGTTGCATCAACAGGAGCGAACGATTGCTCCACTCTGTAGATAGGCCCAGCAAGGATCGAGGTTTCAGCAACGATTGAACTTTCATGGCATTGATACTCGACATCTTTCATGATCTTCTCGTGTAGACATGATGGAATTTTCTTAGTTCTAGTGTTGTTGATTAGGGCAAATTTCATAACTGAGTTATCCTAAAAGCACTAAAATGAATTTTTACATCTATTAGTGATGAAATGACAACAATCCTCGCGTTCTGAGTGTAATTGAATAAATATCTCCTTATTCACAAAAAAAAACTCGAGAAAATCATGGCGACATTTTTTGTACATTTAAGATCTTTTCCTGATTTTCTCAAATGATATTCGGGTCAATTCTTTAGTTGTGTTTAGAAATTTTAGCTGATCAGTTGATTCTCAGAGAAAATGCTGGAAAATATTCCGTCCAGCTCAACAGAAGAAGCCGAAAAAGTGCATGTACTTTTTAGTATTTCACACGAGCTTATATGAACCAAATGACCATCATAGTATGGGCCAGTCAGTTGTAGTAAATAGTATGATTTCAACTGTCTTTTTTCCAAAAAAAATTTCACGTGGCAATTTCTCGTTCATTCCAAGACAATTCATTGCAAATTCGCTTAAACCAAATCATAAATGCATAGGCTATACTTCAATTCACCTGTTTGCTAGCTATGAAATACATTTGACCTTAAGCATATAGTCGAGAAACTATGTATAGGCAGGTGTCAACTAATAATATTCTCTCCCTTTTGTAACCCTAACGCAGGCTGTGAAGCAGAAATATCGGAAGTTCTAATAACAAAAAATTGCAGTTTCTGGCATTTTAATCAATTTTGATAATTATTTAAAAAATTCAGTTTTGCGGAGATTCTGAAGTTCCTGAAGTCTAAAGGATTACTTAATCCTTCATTAAAAGGCACACTTTTTGCAAAAAGCCATTTTTTCGACCCTGTTTTCCTAAGATTTTGGCGTCATATTACAATGAAAATGTGCTGTTGATTTCTCATAAGACACAATTCGTGTCATGTTCACATACAGTAGCTACATGTAGCGTTCTGGACAAAGATTTATGTAAAGAACGAAGAATTTAAATTAAAAAAAGGTTCGCCACCTGTCAGGTTTCTGAGGGCTTCGAAGCTTTTTATCAAATAAAGATCGCAGCGTTCGCTTGTCCAGTTGGTGAAATGGTAAAATAATGAATTCAAAAGCAAAAAATTGATTTCTTGGTAAACCCACAGGCGAAGCTTGGATTATGGCACTTAATTTGCAAAAGTACAATAGTAGTGATTGCCTGCATGTGATTTGATGAATATATTAGCTGCTCTCATTTTCTAAACAGATGCTTAACATATTATCTCATACCTCGTGCGGTGAACTAATTGTCATCTTGAGACACTTTATGTAATGATTGCTGGTGATGGTAATTAAGCTCGTGTCATGATATAATTACTGACTCACGATGTTGATGCCTTCTTCTGACGGCATGCATGCATGTAGAACTTAATGGAAGTAATGTGTCGACAGAACAGGCAGTCAGGGTGTGATTACAAATAACACGCTTGCAGGTTCTTTACTCTTCACTCTCTTAGTCTAGCAAATGAATGTCTCAACCAAAACTTTCGTCTTGCGTGGATTTACTTGTCTCATGCAGCTAATAACTTAAGAGCTAGGCTATAGGCAGTGTGCTCAAAATATGATTGGTCAAGAATCATCAAAAATTGATTGTTATTTTCAATCAATGAATTAGAAATGGAGTCACTGAGTGGTCAGTAAATAGAAATTACTAAGCACCGTAATTAAGCAACATTATCATGATGCCTGCCTGAATGAATAATCCTAGACAATATCGGTACAGTCATTGGACATCTCCAGTTGATAACCCTGATGATTTTTTGCAATTTTTACGATTGAGGAGTAGTGCAGAAACTCCTAGGTAGTAGAGGGCAGGATTGGAACCAGCCGCCGGCCCGTTCCCGGCCACAAATTTTGAAGACCGGCCTGCCGGCATAAGGCAGGTTAACACCTGCGGGCCGGTTAATTTAATTTTAGACCTATGTCGATCGTTAATGACATTCAGTCTACACCTTTTTCACATGTATTTCCTAAAAAGTGCGATTGATTTCCGATGATACAAAATGGATTTCAGAAATGTGACTTGATTTTCAGAAAACACAAAATAATTTTCCGAAACATGAATTGGAGTTCAGAAAATTTTGGAATTGATGAGTTCAATTTCAGAAAACATGACTTTAATTTCAATTTCAAAACTTAGATATCAGATATCATAAATTGGCTATCAGATGACGTTATTTATATTTTAGATATCACAAAATGATTTTTTGATTCATAAAATGTATTTCAGAAATTATGGTAAAATATCAGTTGAATTTCGGAAAATATGAAATGTATTTTATCAATAGCAAATGAAATTCAGAAAGTATCAGTTGTATTACAGAAAGGTAACTTAAATTTCAGAAAACGTTAAATGTATTTCAGAGAACATAAAATGTATTTCAGAAAACGGAACATGTAGTTCAGAAAGCAGAAATTGATCTTCAGAACGACGCTCAGAGAGGCATTGCATGGTTTGACAAGTGAATTGAATTTCAGATGATAGCAACTTGATCTCATTACCTTTGCCATAGGCTATATAAATCATAGATCACTGACATGGTCCACAGTCTCAGAAATGCAAGTGTCTGAGAATTGCGCGATTTGTCAAATGTCAATGCTGAGGAAGGCCGTTTTGCGGATGAATCCTTGCTTACATCTATTGCATTTGGAATGTGCTGCACCAATTCTTGCCATGGAAGAACGCTTTTGTCCGTTGTGTCGAGAAGATGTAGAAGATACAGAAGAATTCAAAAGACGAAAGTGCAAAGCGGCTTCATCAAGAGATCGGGGATTAGTAGTCGAGTGCTCTAATCGCGGCGAGGATTAGAAGACTCGCCGAAACATTGGGAGTAAATTACAAAACTGCCTATAGTTGGATACGGTCGGGCGAAATAAGCGGAACAAAAAGAGGTGGCAACAAGCCTAGGATATTGACTGAAGATCAAATAGAGCAAGTGCTACAGTGGATCGAGCAGGATAGCTCCATAACCTTGGTTAAACTGAAAGCCAAGATTTTTACAAGCTTCCACATCACTCTATCTACAACATCAGTGTCGAACTACCCCTACAACAGAATGTTCACGGTGAAGATGATGCATTGGGAACCGGTGACTATGAACTCTGATTCAAACAAACAACTTAGGAAAGAGTATGTTATCCGGCTCAACTCCTACATACGACATGGTCGGCAAATATTATGGATCGATGAAACGAATTTCAACCTCCTTTGTCAGCGAAATTGTGGACGTTCCCGGCAAGGCGCACGTGCAGTGGCTACCAGGCCAACTTCACGAGGTAAGTTGCACTCATGCTATCAAGTATCAATTTTATACATGTACATGTAATTTGAAGAGCGACAATAGTTTACAATTACCTTTAGTGTTTTCTTTGCTGAGTGGCAAGTTATGCCCAATTTATACATATCCTGTACTTAGAGGTATTTTGTAGATCGATTTTCATTCTTGAGTAAAAAAACGTGCCTTTTATTTACTGTATTCTTGATGATCTATGACTAAATTTCTCATTTATTTTCCTATTCTTTTCATTTTTAGGACCGAACGTTCATCTAATTGGAGCTATGACTTCAGCAGGGATGCTGCACATTACCAAACGACGTGGCAGCTCTACTTCAATGGCGGCCAAGGAATGGATGGAGGAAGCCCTGAACCTGTGGGTACAAAGGGGAAACTCTCTAGAGGATCTCGTGGTTGTGTGTGATAACGCCCCATGTCATAGGTCCTTGACGGAGTTATTCCTTCATTCTCAGGCAGATCTACTTCGATTAGCACCATACAGCCCAATGTTGAATCCCGTTGACAGCATCTGGACGAAAATAAAGTCTCACGTGAAAAGTTCGATCGGAATCCCAAATGTTGAGGGGCCAGGTGTTGGTGAGCAACGCATGGTGTATCTGGAAGGACTGATTGATGATGCCGTCGCAACAGTGACAAATGCTGACTGTTCACGAGCAGCACAGCATATTTCATCATTTCATTCTGTAGCAGTGAACATGGAGGACGTACAGGTTGGAATGTGATAATTTTTGTAACAAATTACTTGATGGAAATTCGTATTTTTTCTTTATTCATTTTGAGAACACCTCTTTCATTTCTAATAATGTACATGTAAAAATTAAAGATAATCCGCTAAGCTTTTAAGATAATAATCAAAAGAGAACAAATTTTTATCTCAATTGTTTGCACTCAAACTGATCACTTTGTGTATAAAAGTTGAGAGTTCATTTTTTCATTGTTGCTACATTACATTTTGTTATGCCGGGTATAAATCTCTAAAAGAGAAAATGGCGATTAACTTTCAAGTCATGCCGTGGCAATTGATACCAAAGACTTTGCCGATCCAAACATGACTCAACTACTTGCAACCCATTGCTAGAGAGGATTAGAACAGTACATCTCGTTCGTTTCTGAAATTAAATTCTTATTAGAAGTCAGAAGTCAAAAGTCAGAAACGTTTATTTTTCAAAAATGAAAACACGTTGATTATCATGATGATTACAAATTATGGATGAATACAGAGTATGATGCACATGACAATTTGTGATGATATCTATTTACAATTTCGAGATGAGACAATGAAATGATAGCTGAGATGAAATAAAATATGAGTCACGCTGGAAGGAGAGGACCTGCAAATGTAATTCACCATTTGATGCATCAATTTCTAATATTGGTCAGGAAATATTAGTTGAATAACATAAACGGCATAATGAAGTTAGTGTTATATTTAAGTATCAAGATTGGTAAATTCCTTTCCTATTCGATTTGCAAAGTATAATCATAATTATTTATTGAACATGAGGTCCGGAGCAGAAAATTGGTCTTATTTATCATCATTACATATTTTAAAATAAATAAATGACTATCAAAGTTAAACTTACCTGTAATTCAGAGGAAAATCACGCGTTTTTAATCTTGCAAATTTGTACGTTGCTCCGGACCTCCTCGTTCAGCACGAAAATGATTTAGACTGATCGTCGATAATCTTTCTCAAAACGATGCATGTGAATATTAATCACCTAACAAGTACCCTTCCGATTTCTTCATTGCTCTGATGTCATTGGCCATTCTGATGTATTTCGTTAACTTCAATAGATTACCTACAGTTAGCTTCTGCATCATGTCATAGAAATCGTATTTAGAAGCATCAATACAGAATGGTATGAAACGTGTTCTGATATCATTGTATAAGGTGCATTCACAAATGAAATGAAATATTGTTTCCACCTTTTCTTCAGCGCATAAATTGCAGATTCGATCTTCATAAGCAAATCTGTTTTTATAACTGCCTATTCTTACCATTAAATCATGGTTTCCACATCTAAATTTTAGCAAAGTTATGACATCTTTCTGATTGAAATTGAAGGTTAAGTAGTTCTTCAACTGACAGTCAAATTGCGTTAATTCTAAATAGTCCATGCCGGTTTGACTCTTCTTAGCACTGTCCAACCATTCATTTCTAAAGTGCTCTATTAATCGCGTTTTGACAATAGACTTGCATTTTCTCTCACTTATCTGTAAATGTTTTTGATTTTGCCAAAGATATAATAAATTCAACTGTTTCAGGAGCTTTTGTATACGCGAACACCAGGTATAGGAATATTTCATTTCAACAAAGTTTTCTTTTATGTGGTTGTAGCACATTTTTTTTATATTACTGCCATCAATCATCATTTGAATCTGAAATTCAAATTGCATTTTCTACAATTCAAATGGTGTCATCCAATAAATAATTCACATAATCGGAAAATCAATTCTCATTACCAAAAATTCAATTCACGTTTCTATATTCCAAGCTACGTTATCGGAAATTCAATTTATGTTTCTGAAATACATTTCTTAATATACAGATATTTCGGAAATTGAAATATTCTTTTCTGAAATTCATTTGATGAATTCAAAATTCAATTTACGATTCTGAAATTCAATTTAATCTTTTGAAATTCATTTTACGCTTTCTGTAAAACAATTTGCAATTCTGAAATTCATTTTGCGCATTTTTATAATTTCGAAAATTAATTTTACATAATCTGAAATACATTTGAATTAACTTAAATTCATTTGACTTATTCTGATATACAATTTAGTTTTCGAAAATCAAACGCACACTATCTGAAATACATGTGAAAAAGGTGTAGAAGAAATTGCTTGTCAATCATAAAAGCATTCAGAGCATGTAAATGTAACATAATTTGAGAGTATCCACACGTTTGTTTTGTCACATAAATATTTCGAGCTGTTGTTCTTTAAATATTTAAAAAATGATTACCGGCAACTTATACATGTAGTTCAAATGCTACTTTATCAGTGATGTACATTAGATTCTAGAATCCTATATTCTAGCCTGTATGAATTTTGGAAGTATTACGTATTCCTCAACCTATCTATCGCAATATTATTCCAGATCTTGAATAATTTTACCACATGGGATAGTTTATATAACACAAGTGGAGCCGAGGACTGCAATTAATAATGGATTTCAATGCAACCTGAGGCCTACTACTAGAGCATTTGACAGTGAATCGTGGACGATGGGACAAGCTAATGACCCGCGACAAATTTTGATTGACGTTGACACGAAAAACTGATAACAAGTTTGGCATGCTCATTGTTCCAGACTTACGTTAGCTCGCGGTCATCAATGTAACCTCAAAAGATCTGAAATTCAACTGTTTGTAGGAGAGAGTTCGCTATTGACGTAATTGGGTCAATTTAAAAACATGCTATCAATGTGCGAATAATTGCACCGCTTAATATTGTATTGTAATAGGCAACTCTTGCTTACTCAGAGTACTGGTAGAACTAACATTCATATATTTCATGCAGCTATGTGGAAATAGAATAACATCTAATGGCATAATTTGACCAAACAATGTCTGACGATCAAAGCCTTAACCAACCGGTACAGAGATGTCAGCCTCCATTCTATCACCAACCGGCCGGCTTTTGCTAAGCCAGCCACTATGGCCGGCTGGTTTTGAAAACGCCGAATCGTCCCCGCCCGGTTTTGATGACGCCGGTCACCAAAAGCCCAGTTCTAGCTCTGACAGAGGGATGTGCGGGCGCGTATCACTCTGCTACCGACGGTAGATTATTCATTCGTCCGTGGGAGTAATGGACTATTAAGTAACTCTCTCCATAATATATCTTGTTAATTCTGAAATACATTTCACGATTCTGAAATATCTAAATTGCTTATAGGCTGTACTCGTAATCGAGAAACGCACTCCCTTGAATTTCTGCAAATCCGTTAGTTAAAATAGTAAAGAAAAAACTAGCTTTTACTCGACGTTTCGGGTTACTCTGTATTTTAAACCTGTTTTAAACTCTATGAAGAAGGGTCTGGACCCGAAACGTCGAGTAAAAGCTAGTTTTTTCTTTACTATTTTAACTAACGGATTTGCAGAAATTCAAGGGAGTGCGTTTCTCGATTACGAGTACAGCCTATAATCATGATCCTCCCGTTTGCTGCCATCACTTATATCTAAATTGCACTATCTAAAATACAAGTCACATTTCTGAAATAATGTTATCACTTCCAGAAAGTGAAATGACACTTCAGTGAAGTACTTCCGAGGATTCATTTTACCTTTCTGAAATACAAGAATTGCTTCTTGAAAAATGTCATATTTCTGAAAGCATATGACAATTTAAGTAGATAACATTTTACGTTTCTGAAAGATAAGAAACAAGGTCAAGATGAATTTTACATATCTCTAAATCAAGTTATACTTTCTAGAATACATTTTACAAATATGAACTATATTTATCGTTGTTTGAAATACACAGCACTCAAATGAAATGTAACTTATGACTTCTCGAATAAAAATTCGGGTAAACTTAAAGTAACGGCTTACATGTAGGCATTTTGACTTATCTCTCTTTGGATGAAAAGATGTAGTAGAAGTTTTAATTTTACCGAGTGGAGTTGGCCCACCACTGGAATTGAGACCTATGTAATCATATGCGATCTGGCATTGGTTTCAAGACACTTTCAGATGATCTTGCGTGGCTGACAGCTGATAGGTCTACTTTTGGGGTTTATTGGGGTGTCTGTCTGAAGCCCCACCACTGAAAATATCTGTCATCGTCCATTCCTGTCAAGGTGGATCATGACCAACGATTTGGCACCGGTTTCAATCTGTACCCCTCTCAGCTGATCTAGCCTAGCTGAAAGCTTATGCATCTGGGAAGAGGGGGGACTTCGGGGTCTCTGTCAGAGGCACCCAACCACTAAAAATGTCTGTCATTACTTATATCGGGTTCCTGGGATCATAAGGAACAATTTGGCATTGGTTTCAACCTGCATCCCTCTCAACTGATCTAGCGTGCTTTTGCGGACCGTCCTTTTGGGGTGTCTGTCTGAAGCCCCACCACTGAAAATATCTGTCATTGTCCATTCCTGTCAAGGTGGATCATGACCAACGATTTGGCACTGGTTTCAATCTGCACCCCTCTCAGCTGATCCAGCATGTTTTTTGGGGTCCTTTTTTCTCCCCCGTGACCACACCCACCGACACCGACCCGGCAGACGTCCGGTTCCTAGAGTGGAGAAGTATGCTGAGCACCACTATGTGAATGAAAATTACCCCTTTCAGTCAGGCTGGACCATCTGGGCTCCCGTTCTAATTCTCCGTCACTTAACTAACATGACAATGGGTTGACTCAATGCAGATTTATTTTTTTATATATCCTCTATTTCAAGAAGTTCATAATTCTATTCTGTAGGTCAACGTAGAACTTTTCTATCTGCAGTTGTCTATCATTAAGATATTTGTTCAATAATGTTGTACTGTGCATTTTGTAGGAATATTTATTTGCATTTTGAATATAATTCAAGTATTGTATCCTTCAACACATCCATCACCTGTTCCTAGCTTGATGATCGACACAGCTGAGTCCGCAGCTGAGTCCGAAATGTTGCGAAAAGGAATAAACTATTTTACAATCAAATGGCATTCATTTACAATTTTAAAATTGTTGTCTAAAAACGAGAATCAACACAATGGAGAATAGAAGCAGAAGGAATATTCCACAAGTGCATCAAACTGAATAACGGCATTATGTTCAATTAAACTTGTACAGAAAATGAACTGAATCCAAAATAGCAGAAAAACATTTGATCAGTTCGAATTTAGAATTTCAACAAAAAAAAACACAATGCGTACGTACAAAGTTTCATTGCAATAATGTGATATAATATATGTATATTTTCTGTGTATACTCGTAGACATTATAGTGTGAGATTCAAAATAACAAATTTGCCTTCGTACTTATAAACTCATTGACACAATTAACACGCTGATGAAGTGGTACAAAGTTCAACTAAGTGCAATGTTCAATTAAACTTGCACTGAAAAAAAACCAAAATCAAAGTAGCAAATAAACATCTGATCAGTTCCAGTTAGGCATTTCAAGTTTAGAATTTAACAAAAAGGCCATTAAACATACTGCATACGTACAAAGTTTAATTGCAACAATGTGATATAATATATGCATATCTTCTGTGCATACTCGCAGACATTATAGTGTGAGATTCAAAGTAGTAAATTTGCCTTCGTACTTCAACTCATTGACACAATTAACACGCTGATGAAGTGGTACAAAGTTAGAACAAGGATTGATGAAAGGTTAACTCTTTTTACATTCATGCCGCATAATTTTATCCTGACACACCCTCCAATCGTTGTATTTTTGTGATGTCAATTAATTGAACGTTTTTCTTTTTGCACCTCAACGTTTCAGAATTTGATTTTAAATTAAGATTTTAGCGGTTATATCTTATAATAGGCGACAATATTTAATGCTCATTTGAGATATTCATTGGTCGGAAATGTGGGAATGAAAAACTGATAATTCAATAGTTGTTTAAGCAAATTAATATGAGAACTGTTATTATAGTTAGAAAAAATAGAAATTCAAGGGAAATTTAAATTTTTCCTGTACCCAAACGGCCTTGCCTATTCTATTCGACCTTACTTGAGGAGCCTAGGAGCAAAATGAGTTATAGGCGATTGTACTTCAAGAATAGCTGAAATACATCAAACATATGCGCCATAATGTAGGCGTGCGTACAAAGTTCGTATATAGCAAAGATATCGTGGTGATAGCATCAAAACATTGAAACGTTTCATTTAATTATGCAAGGTATGATTCATCTTTTTTGTGCTTAGATTTTCCTTTAGTTCTCCTTTATTGATTGCATGTGTTGTAGTCTATTACATATTCGGACCTTTCTGTTTGACCTCTTACTCTAGACCAAATTGAGTCATGGCGATTGATTTCTACACAAAGCGTGACACGAATATTTAATTACAGAACGAGCATGATCCGAATAAGTCTAATGCAAATGATCAACTTCTAAATATGGTCGAAGGCACCTCAAAACATAGAAGCATTTAATTACTGTTTTTATAGCATTTTCAATCTACGCACTCCATTTCAAATCCTCTCAAATAGTGACCCGAAAAATTTTACGTAGTGTGAGGGGAAATCACGAAGTTACTCGTAGATTCCTAAATCAAGGTGTGCAAACTATTGTAAAAGGTGGGCCAAAAGTAACAGTCGAATGTGCTTCCTTTGATTCTAAGGCACCATTTACTGCATTGATGCCTTATTATCCATGAGTTACGTGGACAGATATTCTGCGTGCTTTTATCATGTCACTGAATTTCGATTTGCCTGGAATAGTAAATACACTTCAATATTCTATGATATATCCAAATAGTCTTTAAAATGCAAGATATTGACATAAATAGTGAGCTTATCTTTAAATTTAGGTGATAAAATGCTTCAAGTGATACCAATTCATTTTTCACTTTCAAAATGTCCGTTATTGATGGACACAAGAATATTGATTTTGACTCATAATGTCCCATCAAAAAATCTAAGGGAGATTCCAACAAGATATTTTTCGTGATTCACTTCGAAATTCGTGTGATAGTCCTGTGTCATTCCCCACCGTGAATAATCCATTTTTGTCAAATCAGGGCTCTAGAGAAGCCACTCGACTGCACCTCTGTCAACCCATGGGATATTTTCATATTCAACTTCTGTTTCACTGCCGGGATGCCTTTGCTAAATGTGGTGGAGTACATTCTTTTTGAAATCACATGGTGCCACTTGCCATCATTGGCAAGATCTTATTTGTACTAGGAAACTTGACATTTGCAGTTTTCGAGACGAATACGAACCAATCAGATGTGTTGAACACACCGCATCTCACAAATTCACTTGTGGGACTGACTTTTAGAATTTTAGGTTTTGGTTGTTTAGGACATTTTTGTAATAGACATTCACTGTTGTATCTAGAGTCATCTGACCAGTAATGTAGAAAACAGCTATAAGTTCTGATTTTTGTGATAGGCCCTATATGCTTTGACCACTTCCACAGCCGAGGCAGCTACACACCAATAGAATGGGTCTATAAAACTGGTGATTTTGATTATTATTTTGAATAAAACGATTTTGAAAAATGAAGAAATTTGAATTTTTGTGATAGGCCTATAATTTTTACGCTTTCTATCACAGCCGAGGCATAGACACATCAATAGAATTGTTCTAAAACTCTTGATTTCATCACATCATTTCGATTAAAACAATCGTAGCTATGCGAATCCCGTCCGCGGATTTTTGAGCATTCCTTTGCCACCATCAATGGCTTGTGGCAATTTGTTGCCATTTTTAATATTATAACACAGACATCTTTTGGGAGAACGTGGATTTTTCCTTTACAATAGGGGTATAATTTCATGCATTGTGAAAAATCTGGAGCAAAGTAATGTACTTCATTTGGGAGTTTGTTTATGGCTTGAAAGTTAAGCTTTATTATGCAGCCTTGATTGCAATGATACAAATTCTCCATGTGTTGATGAACATGTGAAGCACAAGCACACAGTCCAACACAGCATTATACATGAGCGACCATATTGGAAGATATATAAAGACTGTAAACTCGTGAGATATTTGGAAACTAAAGATATCTGTGATGAGTAGAAGAATATCTATATGATAGCTTCTAACTTCTGGCGTATTGTCCGATATCTTCGTGGAGGACAAACTACACAATCCATTTCTTGCTGGTTCAGATAGTTCCCAATCGATTTCAGATCTACTTAAATGAATTTCAGACTTTTCCAGATGAATTGGAGATTCTCCAGTTGAATCTAAGATCCTTTCAAAGTTGAGTTATTGACAGATATCTGAAATTCAATTAGAGAAATCTGAAATCCATTTAATGTCTGATATTCAGTTGGAAAGATCTGAAATAGACATGGAGGGTGCAGTTGGTTCCAAAAGTTAACATGCAGAGATGATAGAGAAGCTTTCGGTCTTTGAATATTACATAGTCTTTTCAAACGACTGCAACAAGTCTCCAAAACAAAGGCAAAAACGTCAATCACCGAAAAATAAATTTCAAAATTTTCCATTGGAAAATTTTGAGTAAATTGGAAAATTTTCTGGAAAATTTTCCATTTGCATCACTAGATACATGGCATACTTGTTGATTTTCGACCGCATTGAATCATTCACTCGTCAGCTTCAGCGATTCTTCAGATTATAGGAGCCTGTGAAAAAGAAATCATAGAATATTAAAGTGCGATTTACTATTCCAGTCAAGTTGAATTTTAACTACATGATATAAGTACACAGAATATACCTGTCTACATAGCTCATGGATAATTAAGCGTCAATGCATTGAATAGCACCTTCGAATATAACAAACATATTCGACTTTTACTTCTGTCCCTTGTTTACAGTTTGAGTTACCAAAAAAAAGGAAACTTCTTTAAACTTCAACATTTTTGGATTAAGCAATTATTTCACATTTTGGCGGGATCATTGAAATGAATTCTATGTACTCTTTACTCAGTGGATAGCACAAATGGCTGAATATCCGTCCTCAAATGCATTCTCAATTTCCGTTTGAGAATGACGGCAGTCAAGTCAAACGATTCAAGTCAATTTTCCGATTGATTGAACCGCTATTATCGTGTGCTTGCAATCTTTCATTATCTCAGCTTGTTGGCTAATATCTCATTTCCAAACGTATTTCCATCAAATCAGTTGCATTATTTATTCATTCTTGTCAGCTTCAAGTAAATCCACTGAACCCAAATTTCATGAATACAAATTTGCTTCACATATTGCAGACATTTTGTTCTTCCTTTAGCTTCAAATGGTTAGACTTCGCATCACTTCAGCCAAACACAATTCAGACGATAGAAGAATAACCCTCTCTAACTAATCACACGTTGTCAGATGAAAATGAGTTTGACTCTCCACAAGAGGTTGCCTGGCGAACCAATCCGCATCGGTTTCGATGCGATAAAATCACATGTATTTTCGTTTACTATCGAGTATCACATTAACATTATAATCAATCATATTGATAGAATGGACGCCGATGAGTTTCGTCGCCGGGGAAAAGAAATGGTAGACTACATTGCTACCTATTTAGAAAATATTGAAGAGAGACCAGTATTTGCGGAAATCAAACCTGGCTATCTGCCACCATTGATGCCTACTGAAGCTCCGAACAAGCCTGAAACTTGGGAATCAATTATGAACGACGTGGAAAGACTGATAATGCCTGGTGTAACCCATTGGCATCACCCAAGATTTCATGCCTATTTTCCATGTGCCAATTCATACGCGGCTTTGTGTGGTGAAATGCTAGCTAATGGTATTGGGTGCATAGGTTTTACATGGGCCTCCAGTCCTGCTTGTACTGAACTGGAAGTAGTAACCATGGACTGGTTGGGAAAAATGCTGAAGTTACCGGACGAATTTCTGCATAGTACTTCTAATGGACTTGGTGGCGGTGTTGTCAATGGCACAGCATCCGAGGTCACTGTAACGACTTTATTGGCAGCCAGAAATCGAGTGATTTCCAATGTAATCAAAGAGCAACCTCATTTGACACCTCACGAAGTGGCAGCTCGCTTGGTGGGCTACCATTCGAATCAGGCCCACTCATCAGCAGCCAGGGCAGGTCTGATCGCAATGCTAAAACTGCGATCATTACCGACTGACGAGCACCGAAGACTTCGTGGAGATACTTTGGCCGCAGCAATCGAAGAAGACATCGCTGACGGAAAAATACCATTTTACTGTCTTGCTACTTTAGGAACCACAAACTCATGTGCTTTTGATGCTCTAGACGAGCTGGGAGAAGTGACTAAACGGTATCCAAACATCTGGCTTCACATCGATGCTGCTTACGCTGGTTCTGCCTTTATTTGTCCGGAGTATCGACATTACTTGACCGGCGTCGAAAACGCTATGTCATTTAATTTCAATCCACATAAATGGTTATTGGTAAACTTCGATTTTTCTGCCGTGTGGTATCGAGACGTGAAGTACATCGTTGACTCGTTTTTCGTCGATCCGCTGTATTTGAAACATGACGGACAAGGTCAAGGTCCTCCAGACTTTCGTCATTGGCATATTCCTTTGGGAAGAAAATTTCGCTCACTTAAACTTTGGTTCGTTCTGCGCTTGTATGGAGTATCTGGTTTGCAAGATTACATCCGAAGGCATATCAAATTAGCAAAGAAATTTGAAGAATTGATAATTAAAGATGGTCGGTTTTCTATCGTGGAGGAGGTAAAGATGGCTTTAGTTTGCTTCCGATTACATGGCGAAAATGAGAGGTCAAAGCGGCTACATGAGAAAATAAAGTTGGATGGACGAATCCACTTAGTATCAGGTGAATTCGAAAGCGAAAATATTTATTTCCTCCGTTTCGCAGTTTGTCAGCAGGATGCAAAAGAAGCTGACGTTGATTTCGCTTTTCATGTCATAAAGGAATTGACTGATGTCTGTGACCTTGAAGATAAACAAAGTGAGATGACATTAAATCACACTGATTGAGTAACATCCGCTTCAATTTATGTTTATGTATTTCACATGAAGTGTCACACATTTTTCTAACATCACGTAGAAGATGCACTCGTCAGCATCTATTGGTTTCTCTCGTAAAAAAATCATATTATTTGAATATCGTGATTTTCTAACGAATACATTCACGAGAAAAAAACATAAGTTTTAAATATTCGACCAATATCTAGATCAGCATCATTAGAATACAAAAAGTGATCGAAAGAATAAAAATAACTAAATTGCTAATCAATTTGTATCTTCATGTAATTTAGGGACTCGAAGAAAATTTCTTAAGATTTATGACGCTTTGATGGGAAAGAAATTCAATAAATTCATTACCTAAGCTATTAATCGAGGTGCGCAAAGGAAGGTGAGTCACACTGCGAAGTTGCAAGAAAGGAATGGCAGCGCACGAGGAATGCACCCAAAGGTACAGTTGCGGTATTGTCAACTGGGATTGCATAGGTACAAGTCAAAGTGTACAAGTAGACCTATTTGACCACTCAAAGATAAGAAATATTCATAAGAACAGCAAGAACAAAGTATCTCACCAAGCATTTGATATGTCATAGACAACTAACAATTGAAATTGATGGCATTTTCAGAGCAAACAATAATTTGTCTCTCCTTACGAAACACAATAGTTCAAATGTTTTTTGTAGAAAATGGAAAACTTCACTAACGACGTCACCATAGATAGCCCTACCGAAGTTCCGAACGAGTGAGCGCATCTCAAGCTCATTGCGACTGATAAGCAATTGTCTTACCTTGAAGTGACCGTGACACGAAACTTCGATGTGAAAATTTCTATTTTCATAAAGAATCTTCAAATATTGTAGGCCTATCTCGAAAGGTAAAACAAGGAAATACGATGGTTGTTCTGAATATACCATTAAGCTGCCTCCTCTTCATCACTTTCAATTTAATTCAAATTGAAAAAGTTGATGATTCCGATGTGTGAAACAGTGAAGCTGTTACTAGCGCACATCATAGGTAACCACCAAAATGAGAACTAGACAAAACTCAGAGCTAGCCACAACTTTGCCAAACTAGCCCCAAAACTGAGAACCAATTCTGAGCTTTGGCGATAAATGCAGATTTATCTGATCACTATAAAAAGATTTGCGTAAGCAAAGAATTCAATCAAAAATTGATGTAATCTTGACTTTTAGATTTAGAATTGATGCTGCTACTCCGAACTAGCCCCAAACATTGCGAATCACCCAAAATAATAAAAGGTACAAACAAATTCTCCGGATCAATGCAAATTAAAAGAGCAATCATGCTTACAATAGAAGAAAAACGCAAGTAGAACCAAATCTTTGTACAAATTTCTTCAAACATGCCTTTATCATTTCTTAATTTTAGTAAATTATATTTTTATAGTAACAAGTTAAAAGCATAAGGTTGGCTCCCAATCATGGGGCTAGTTCAGCAAAGTTAAGGCTAGTTCTCATTTTAGTGGTTGCCACATCACATCAGACCTTCCATCGTGACCTTCCCATAGAGAAAAGTTGCTAAAAAGAAAAGAATGGGATTCGTTCTTTCGTACTTGCGATGTGGAAGCGTCGTGTCACAACAGAAAAAATAAATAGAAGTATGTTGCAGATATGTTACAGTGAGATCGTTCGTGCGTTACATAGTGAAAGTAATCATCTCAGTACTATCCATAAATTTAATAATGGCATCATAAAGTAGCATTGGTCGCATTCCCAAAAACAAATATGCGAATGCAAATTCATCATTTTAGTATTTTTATGTGTTGTGTATAACAGAAATAATTATAGCAAAATAATAGTATCTAAATAGGCCTATTTCTCGATATCGCACATCTCCATCACAGCATTTAGTAAGGAAATGATAGTCTCATGCATGTGCAGCACTCCAGTGCCGCTCAATGGATTCTTTGAAAAGCTCTGAACATCTTGCGGACGAAATTCCCACAAAAATTCAATTTTGAACTAAGGAAACTCATCCACGAACATCGAATACACAATCCTCTCAATGAAACCTCATCTTTGAGTTTACTGGACAACCGATAACAACGTCTTTTAGTCCAGGTGCTTGGATCAGCTTCCATCATCACGACAATACAATATTGTGCCTCTTCTTTTTCAACTCGTGAAAAGATATTAAGTTTTGAAAGGAACACTATTTTTTCTCTTTTTCTGAAATGTTGGTAGATAGTTGACTGCATTATGTTCAGATTTCATTAGAGAGAACTTTGCTTTGCATTGACTTGATGTAGAAGCGAATTTTTCCTTTTGAACTTTTCTACTTGTCGGTTGCTTAAACATGTTTGAACGTGATCCATTAATTTGGCCTTCCATCGTGACCTTCCCATAGAGAAAAGTTGGTAAAAAGAAAAGAATGGGATTCGTTCTTTCGTACTTGCGATGTGGAAGCGTCGTGTCACAACAGAAAAAATAAATAGAAGTATGTTGCAGATATGTTACAGTGAGATCGTTCGTGCGTTACATAGTGAAAGTAATCATCTCAGTACTATCCATAAATTTAATAATGGCATCATAAAGTAGCATTGGTCGCATTCCCAAAAACAAATATGCGAATGCAAATTCATCATTTTAGTATTTTTATGTGTTGTGTATAACAGAAATAATTATAGCAAAATAATAGTATCTAAATAGGCCTATTTCTCGATATCACACATCTCCATCACAGCATTTAGTAAGGAAATGATAGTCTCTCATGCATGTGCAGCACTCCAGTGCCGCTCAATGGATTCTTTGAAAAGCTCTGAACATCTTGCGGACGAAATTCCCACAAAAATTCAATTTTGAACTAAGGAAACTCATCCACGAACATTGAATACACAATCCTCTCAATGAAACCTCATCTTTGAGTTTACTGGACAACCGATAACAACGTCTTTTAGTCCAGGTGCTTGGATCAGCTTCCATCATCACGACAATACAATATTGTGCCTCTTCTTTTTCAACTCGTGAAAAGATATTAAGTTTTGAAAGGAACACTATTTTTTCTCTTTTTCTGAAATGTTGGTAGATAGTTGACTGCATTATGTTCAGATTTCATTAGAGAGAACTTTGCTTTGCATTGACTTGATGTAGAAGCGAATTTTTCCTTTTGAACTTTTCTACTTGTCGGTTGCTTAAACATGTTTGAACGTGATCCATTAATTTGGGCTAACACCAACTCATCATGCTTCTTCTATAATTCCGTTTCTTCTGAGCTTCTTTCTGTTCAGGATTGATTCGTTTTATTCAAAATCTTTTTCCACGCTCGGGTAAACTCGCAGTATCCATGGTGAAAGCGGGGTCACACATAAGATACTCTAAGTTGCATACATATACAACTACATATGCACACCTGGAATACAATTGTATTTGTTATTGATGATATGGCCTCAGATATCCCCAGTTCTTGAGAAAAATGGTTTATTTATCTACTCATAATTCGAAACAAGGACAGATTTTGCGTTCGAGCCCTACATTTTGGAAATTACTTTTCATCTGACATAGCAATCCCTCAAACGACCACCTGTTTGTATTTGTAAGATTTCAAATTCACTTCATCAGAAAAAGATGATATGTGAGCATTTATTACCATACACGAGTATACATGTATACATGTATGTGCAAGATCTTCCATCATCTCAATTTTGGAATCGATCGATCACTTCCTCTTCGATCCAAAGCTTGGGCAGCTAAATGCGCCACCTGTTTACATCAATAATGATGATAATAATAATAAATGCTGTGTGGCTTTATTGCACTTGAACTTCGATTCAGAAGTGGCAGATACAGAGACATGAGAATCCAATAGTAAAAGTACAAAGATAAAAAGAAACAAGAACTATAATGAAAGTAGTTAATATGAGTTGGAGTAAAATCTTGGCAGTCTGTTTGATTGACATGTACGCGTCATCATTACTATATTTCAGTAACTCAAATGGTACCCTCACAACAACAGATATCTACAGTATTGATGATTACAGATTCATAAATGTCAATGGTGAATTTCATCGCCAACAGATAACTCGTAGGCACCTATCAGAGCATTAGCGGCTTATCCAGATCAAGAACGACAAAGCGCTTTTTAATAGCAGCAATTTAAATGAGGAAAGCAAAAGCTCTCAGTTCAGTCAAAGGCAATATCTGAAGCACTCTGTTCCCGGTACAATTCTATATATGAAATTGAAAGCAAGTAGGTTAATTCTCCGAACGTTTTCGGCCATTCTTTTCAGGGAGTTGCATGGCAATGACAAGTCATCAGTATTCCTGCTTCTATGCATGCATTACCTTTTGTATTGACTTCGATTATTTGACTTCTTGTTTGACTTTACTTATTAATTAAACAGTAGTAGTAACTTGTAAAATATTTGGTAGCGTAGAGGTAGTATTGATTGATGTGTGAACACTGTTTTATCATGCGCTCGCACTTCGTGACTTGTCATTGCCATGTAACTCCCTGAAAAGAATGGCCGAAAACGTTCGGAGAATTAACCTACTTGCTTTCAATTTCATATGCCGGTATACATGTAGAAAGGCAATATCAACAACCGCAATCCAGTGACATCGTAATCTAGCTGAAGTGATGTATTTCCTTGACTTTGCTACCATCAGCTATGCACCAGCTGACATTATATTTTTAGTTTCTTGCTGTAAGATATTCCAAAACTTGTGCTGGCCTTTCATTTATCTTTATATAAAGCAAGAATAGAAGTAACCGCACTGAAATACCGAGGCCAGTGTGAAAACCGCAGTGTCCTCGTGCAGTCTGTCTTGGTAAAACTCTCCCAGAGAAAGTCTCAAAGTATAATTTAGATACAATGAACGTTCTGGCTACATGTACAAGTTCGTGTTTCATTGAAACTTCCGCGGGAAAGTCACTGACTGCTTCTTGCAATTGGAAAGGAAGTACATTTAGGCCTACTTCACCGAATTATGTAAATGGCAATTGATTCGCCAGCTAATACTTTGCCAAAAGATAGATTTTAGGTGTACCTAAGAATGCTTCTGTTTCTAATTTCATTTCGAGGCACTCCGGCATTCTTCGGGACAGTTTCTTCAGTTCACAATACGACCATTTCCACAAGCAACTGGAAGCAGCTTCAGTTACATATTACAGGGATCAAATGCACATGGCCTGTCATCTATAAGCCTGCTATACGAATAACATCCTGTTCAAGCAAGCATGGATGATTTGATGATCGATGTATTGTGAAATTGTTAATAATAAAAGTACCAAGGGTATTATCACAAGGATTTTTCACGCATTTTATATGAATTTTGAGCCATCTTTCGTTTATAAGAAGGTGGTCAAAATAAGGTGCAAAATTATGTAGTCGCTTGAGGGTTAAATCGGAAGTAAATGCAATCACTTAAACTGAACTTCCCTATAGTAACGAGTGATACACAATATTAAGTCAAACTCAACAACTTCATAAAATGTTGAACAGGTCTCTTTGATACATTCCGACTGATATTAGCTGTAAGTAATTACACGACAATTCCGATATTTTCGAGGATCATTATAATATCTACAAATAAAGCATTTCTAATCAAAATACATAAAACTCGGCCCCAGAAATGAGGAATTTAGATCATTTTGATATAGAAGACTTTAAAAGAAATCTATTAATGATTTATTTGATTCTTCTATTCCTTGTCCCATTTCACTTGGAAGTTCCAAAGAACACTCCCGTTTTTGTAGTGCAGCTTTTGACAGCCTCACATCCGACCTATTATTGCACTTTCAATTTCGCTTTGGACTTCAGCCTCGCTGCGCCACACATCCTAAGCCACCTGCCAGATGCGACGAGATTTAAATTCCAATCAAAGTTTTCGTGTTAGAGAAATAACGCAGAATGCACAATTTTTGGATATTCAAATTCAAATCTTCTGCACTTCTAGGTAAAGCAAAGGGCCAAATTTTTCCCGCAGTGGGACTAATGTTGAACAATTATGACAAAATCATGACTCTTTCAAGATCAAGTGCAGGAGTTCATTCTGGGAAACAAGGATTCTAGATTTCTGGTGTCTTTCCTTGACTTGAAGCTCAGTCATTTCCTCAAGATATTTAACTTGGTATAGTGCTATTAATGCACTACTGATATTTCTAAATAGGTAGCACGCTTAAAATTGCTTTTTCAATTAGAATATTGAGGAACTTTACTTAGTCAATTAATCGACTGTGCATTCTGATTGCCGTTCGAAGTTGGAATTCAAGAAGGACTGAATTCAGTGATGCATTCAATTTCATTCCTTTTGTATCGACTCCTTTCTCATTTTTAATCAAGCTCGGGATCATCAACTCGAGGTTCCTGGCCTTTCTACTTAAAAAACCGGCCTTATAGCCTGACCATTGGCCTCCTTAGGTCTACACAAACCTATACGAGCGATAACAGGGACTTATTTATCCGGTTAAAATGCTGACTTAAACAAAAAAGTTTTAGATGTTGCTGATATTGTTCCCGTGCACAATTTGAAAACCGAAGGTGGCAGAGGCGGCCTTTTAAGGTCGGAGATGGCGAAGAGCCTTCACAGGCTGATTTATTGTAATGCGCTTCTCGACTTGCTGATAACTCGCTTCGCTTACTTTTATCAGTCTATTTAAGCATGAAGAGGTCGTCTCTCTATGCTATCAATCTTCATTGTGAATGTTGATATAGACACACTGTGCTTGCGTACATTCTGCAAATTTCAAAGCAACTTCCAAGCTGAATAACTTGATTTTTGCGTCCAAAGTTGAAAAATGGGCGCAGACTTGAAAAGTCGCCGTTTTGTGTAATCAGGTTATTTCACATATTTCAACTTCAACACAGCTGCCATCATGCAGCCATGCCGGGGCTAATTTGTGATATGCATGCGCAGCTCAGTAGCAATATTTTGATGATAAAAAACATCATTTAATGAATGCTCTTGAAAATCAACAAAAAATTAGCAACAACATAAAATTGACAAATTCGCAATATGCCAACTGTGCATCTGAAAATACTATTCCAAATAAGGTTTATTTAAGAAACAATTAATTAAAATATTTAAAACCATGATCAATGTCGTCTACTCTCTTAATGGCGCAATATTTTTTTTATGTTATTAAAAAGTCAATCTATCAAATCAATGCTAAATTGATCAAGGAGGTGATTGCATTAATTGTACTTTTACTGTCAAAGAGTTATCTTGAATGAATTTGTCAATATTTTTTCTATAATGAAGATTGTTGATTAATGTGACGACGATTTGACGCTAGCTTATAAAATGCATGCAAGTAGTCACTTATCCAATGAGTTGTCTTTTCATATCTTTCCGCCTGATACAAATAAATAGAGATCAATGTGATACATACTCCAAAAAATTTACTTTTAGACGTGCGTGTTGCGTGTGAGGCGAATACAGCTGCGACAATATGCAAAAGTGTAAAACACGCTAATAATGCAGTTTTCTTAATGAGAGTTGGTGACTCTGAAACATTTGAAAACCACTTGCGATCTCAACTGCATGTTTTGAAAACTGAAAAGACTTCAAATGAGGGGCCTGTCTAAATCAGGGATGTGGAGTCCTATCATTTTGATAGGACTCCGCCTCCTGGTGGCAAGTATATATAGCCTAGTTTTTGGGAAAAAAACTGGTAAGCTACATCACAGATCATTACAGGCTTACCTGAACCTATCTTTAGTGATCAATGGTGTATCAGTTATCAATCATTTACGATGAAAGTTTATCAAATGTCGCTTTGTTGGATGCATGCGACTCGGCTCATGTCGGATACATGCTCCTCCCATATTGTTGATGTGTGCTTCAGACGGTTTTTCTCGAGTCTCTACCAGGCAGGAAAATTTTCCATCCTTCTTCAAAAAACATAAGTACCGGTACACTTTCAGTTTTAATATGCGCTTTGGAGGAGCCATTACACACGATTGACGTTAGGGTAAGAGGTAATGTTCTCAAACAAACGAATATTTTACTTTATCTCCGATGTGACCTTTGGTGCGCATGTGTGATCGAGCCTAGGTAGGCCTGACTTCTTTACAAAATCACTGCGTGAAAAGACAATCCTTTTTTCACTATCGCGATTTATTCCCTCAGCTATTACAAGATTTGCATGCAGCACGGTCTCTGTACTTTTGTTTGACGGAGAAAGTTGACATCAAACAGTGACAGTATGCACGTGGATAAATAATTTTTTTGTATTATATTTCGGGTCTAGTTATAGGCCGGAGTCCGGAGTCCTATCACTTGATAGGACTCCGACTCCAGCAAAAATGATAGGATTCCGGGACTCCGACTCCGCATCCCCGGTCTAAATCATGTGCATTGTACATGTGCAGAACCGGCATATTAGGCCTATTGATTTGACAAGTCCAGATGTCTTTACTGAGAGTTTTGAATTTTTGCAATATAATTGACATCATAATAGATCATCTACTGTACATGTCGTAGATCGTCAGATTTAATTGGATCAATCTACTCGATTTCTTTGCTTGATTTTTTAAAGTTATTTTTTAATACCCTCACAAAAATTTGGTGATCTTATTTGTTGTCCTCAGAGCACTACAATTCTGCTCGTACATTCAGACAATGGAATCTAAAACTTTGAATTCTATTGCATAACTACAAAGCATGCGGAATTGAAGATGCAGAAAAAATCACTGTCAATGCATCAATGCCGATTGCTCTTGTAAGAATTGGAGAAGCATCTGTTCAGTTGGACAAATTCTTAATTAAGTTCAGTTTAGTGATTATGCTTGGAATACTTCGCTCCTCAGTTCAATCGTTCAACAGTAAACGACAATGACAATCGCTCAATCACTCTCTCACTTGCTCAAATGCACTGCCAGGAACCATAAAACATCTACAAGTAAGTTTGTCAGGTCTTGAGTTGAATTCCAATTTTATCATCATGCTTATGCGAGTATATCCGAAATTACGCTGCTTTACTAGGCACGGCTTTATTGGAATTCTACAAGAAAGCCTCAGATTTACACATTCGTCAGTCTCACTTTACGAATGAGAATTTATTAAATCGGCAATTATTCAGTTTATTCTTTCTTTTCCTCTGCTTTATGAGGATGCACCAGAAAAGTGATGGAATTCACACCAGACAAACTCATGTTGTGACGAAAATGTTGGAAATAAATATATTCCCATTTGAACAATGAAATATTTGCAACAGTCTCGGAAATTTTCTCGAAATGGAACATTTCTCAACACTTTGATTGATGGAAAATTTCTAACTTAACAAAAAATTTGTCAGCTTAATCTTCTTCCTTCATATCGGAATCACCAACATTATATCTCAATGTCACAAATACACATGTCATACATTCTTTCCGCTCTAACCAGCTTTTGAGATCGGATATTCAATGTTTTAATTCACATTCCAATGTCACAAGCAGTGCAACTTATTCTGTAGGAAGATGTATCATCGTGGATGAGTTCCAGTTTTCATTAAGTGAGGAATAATACCATTTTGGAAACATACCCGTTTCGGTCGACAAAGCATTGGAAATGCATTAACGCTTCATTCTATACGCTATAGATTTCTGAAATGATGTAACCATAGAATTATATTGTTTAAGCGTGTCACTTTGCTAGAAGTGCGAACTGATTCAAAGCGATGGTACATGCAGGAACTTAATAAGTGGACAAAAAGAAATTTTTAATACCTTGCAGAGATTGGAAAAATAGTCGTGCGCCGCTTGTGGATTGATGTGAATTCCTTCAAAATGCTCCGATCGCCACGACTCCTTCACATTCGAAGAATTCAGATCATTTCGCAAAAGTTTTCTCGATAATGTTGGGCCCTCCGATCATTTTAAAAAAAGTCAGCAGGCGCATGAAGAAACGTTCACAAACTTCTCTGTAGAACTTGACATCGTCTGTGTCTCTTAGCTGTGTGATCCGGTTGATAACAGTCACTGAAACTTTGCACAATTTGGCGCGTTTATTGTTGAACTGGCTGCTCATTGTTCGATTGCTATGGTATTATGTCAGCAGATTGTACCATTTCATTAACGTTACATGTTCCAATGCTTCCCTTCTAGTCAAACAGAATAAGAGACAATGTAACATCAATGCAACATATTTCTGCTAACACTTTTCACAAGGGGCTGTGAAGAGCATCGGGATATATTGCTGGTTGCACACGCCTATGTACATGCCTAATATTCATGCAGGTGGCAACATGCTTCAGCCATTTTTCCGCTTTTGTTAAAGTTACTGCATAATACTAGACGAGCAGAAAGCAGCGTTTGCTGATGGTCGATTCGATTACACGCGATGCAGTGATTTTGGTCGATGCTGCTGCTAGATCAAAAGAAGACTAGAATGAGGGAAACATGAAATAATAAGATGAATGTTTTATGTATTATTAGCCGTGTATTCTACATTTACGCTTTCTATCAAACATTTTAATGCAAAGAAAAATGAGGAAAATAGCGGGTCTAATAAATGCAGTTGAATAACATGATCTGAAATAAGACAAATAATTGAATATCTAAAGAGAATGACAGCTATTAAGTCAATACAAGACACCAACACCCTTGATTCCCCGACCGCACTCGCCTGACCCAGGAATCGAACCGAAGTCCGCGGTGGAGACGAGCTCGCACCTTCTTCACTAGGTCACGCTGACGGTTCAAAAGGAATGCAAGTGAAGGCAGAAGTAATCTCTAAGTGATATCGACAGCATATTGTCCTATTATTATTGACAAAACTCTACCAGCGTTCATATTGTAGCGAGATAGCATTTCAGCATGTCATACGACTATACGTCACATGTGTAGATTGACAACAAAGGTCTGTCGTAGTACACTTAATATCTAAAAAGAATTGACTTAATACAGATTGTTTCATAAAAAATGGATCACCCTTAAACATCGCCTTAACTTCAATTTTGTCTAACTCTGCCAAACTTGAACGAATTTCTCTGAAATTTGGAAGATATGTCAGTTGTGCTTACTAATATCATTGTTGGAAATTTCAAGCATGAATATTGAGTTGTTTTCCTGTTATAGATAAAAAAGTAGTAGAAAATTTGATCTTCATTTAGCAATGTTACACAAAATCATACCTCACTCTTATAAAATTACATTTGTTTCCTCTGTTATGTAATATGTTGTTCTACAAGCCAAAAGCTATCAAGCAAAACAAAAATAAAGAAAATCGGTCAATCAGAGCCAGTATAGCACCATTATTCATCAACAATAATGTAACTGCTACATGTGATTAACTGGACTTCATGTTCCATAGCTTCCTGACTTCGTTGCGGTGGTGTTGGCAGCACTCCTGATTGCTTTCAGTTAGAAATCTATCTCTTACCGGTTGAAAACAATACAAAGCACAAATGAACAATAACGAGATCGCATTCACAAAAGGCAAAGTGTCAGCCTTGCTAGAACTAGAGTTTTCTTTGCGAGCTACAAGCATGCGACTAAATGTCCCTTACACAAATGTGCATCGATGGCATAATGATGATTTTCGACTCTGTCGTAAAGAGGGCTCTGGCCGTCCACACAAAACATCCAAACGTAGAGACCGCCTAATTTGGAGATTTGTTAAAGTTGATCCAAGTCTCTCGTTAACTGAGATGGTTGCACTAGTCTCGTCTATTTCTAAGTCCACTATTCGTAGAAGACTTATTGAGTCGAATTTCAAGAGCTGTAAGAGGCCCTCTCAGATCGAATTATCAGATCAGCATACAAAAAGACGTCTCAGATGGGCAATGAGTCATTGTCACTGGCGAAATCAATGGGATCGGGTTGTCTGGTCTGATGAGGCATCAGTCCGTCTGAAGGATAGTGATGGTCGATTGAGATTATGGATAAAATCTGATTCGTGAATGTTTTACGAATGAACATTGGCCAAATGACAGATCAACTTGGTGATCCATCGACTTGGTTATTTATGGATGATAATGCTACGTGTCACAGGAGTAGTAGAGTCAACTTATGTAAGTCTCAATTAGGGCTTAGGACATTATCTTGGCCAGCTCGTTCTCCTGATCTGAATCCCATAGAAAATGTATGGAGTATTCTAAACCGTAACGTTCGTCGTTCACTGCTACCTACAGATGGCGTATCACAACTTACGTCACTGTTAAAAAGAGAGTGGAGAAAGTTAGATCAGTCAAAAATCAACGATATCATCGAATCAATGCCTAGACGAATTGGTAATGTCATAGACAATAAGGGTAGGGCCACAAAATATTAGCTTCTTAAGAACCGTTACTGTATCATAGCTTATCAGATTATATAAGGACATTTAAATATATTAGGGACATGAAATAACATGAAAAATGCTTTCTGTATCATACTTATGTTTTATTTAGTCAAATTTTAGGATGATCCACTTTTTATGAAACGGACTGTAGTTGTCATGCTCTTTAGATATTTGATGTATTACGACAGACCTTTGTTGTCAAGACATATAATTACACATAATTTCACATGAAAATGACCTAAGCAATTTGAATAATTTTTCGAGGCAGCTTTGTCAAGCATAAGTCACAGTGCACAAGGATAACATGTGGTAAGAATAGAAATACGGTTTTGTTTGAAACATAAGCGAAAATCACTTAATGCAGAAGTTCAGATCTTGTTATCCATAAAAATCGTTACATGATTAAAAATATGCAAAAAATATCCCGTGTAAAAGGAGCGTTTTACATGTGTTGGAAATGTTTATTGATTTTTCTCCCGCTTAAGCGGAATCCTTATTCCAATTGAGACCATAAATGTTAGAAACTGATCGCTATCTTTCCCATTGTTCTTAAACAGTTTGATTTGCGTATTTATTATACGTTAGCTTGAAAGTTTCTCAAAATTTCTCGAATCAGATTTTATTCAGGCATGAAATAGAGTCGCTGACTGAGCAAACGATATGAAAAGCGAGGGCAACACAGGACGGAATTTCTGACAGAGGTGCAATGTCTTCTGAGTATTCTTTCATTTCGATGTCAGCGCGGCAATTCAGAGTGGACCCGATACGAGCAAACGACTAAATCTGCTACTCTACTGGGAAAACAAGTTAATGAGTTTTAGCGTGTTCAGATATATGTGAGATCAGGATTGTTTGAATTCACAGTAGTTTGTTTAAGACAGAAAAATCAAAGAATTACTCAGAGAAAGCATGCAGCTGATATGTAAGAATTTGACTTCGCGTGGACTTGAAAGAGGATACAGCGAAGACAGGGTGGAAGCTAAGTTGAAGGTGATACAGAATGCGGCAAGAAAGTATATAATAATAATAGACGGAAACAGAAATGACAGCCGAGGTAGAAGTAACGGTGGAGAAAATAGAAGCATCGGCAGACTCAATAAACAGGTCGGAGTCACGTTTGATGGCAAGGACAGAAATGACGATGTAGAGACATAAATGACGGCAGAGAGGGGTGACCGCGGAAACAAAAGGAACTGCGCCGGGAAAAGTGACGGTTCAGATGTAGGTGACGTCATAAGCAGCAATGATGATGGAGACAAAAGTGACTCTGGAGACAGAGGTGACGGCGGAAACAGAAGGAACTGCGGCGGGAAAAGTGACGGAAGAGGTATAGTATGATGACAGAAGCAGCAATGACGACGAAGACAAAGATAGCTGTGTGCTGACAAATGTAGCTGCGGAGAGAAAAGTGACGGACTGACGGGAGATGCAGTGTGACGGCAGAGATACCAATGTTGGCGGTGTAACGGAGATAACGGAGTAACAATGTTGACTGAAGTGAAGGACGAAGAAAAGAATAACTCAAATTTTTCATATCCCCAATATTAGCATTTCTGTGAACATCCTATCGAATTTGGCCTCCTGTAGTGAATCCTTTTAAAAAATCTTGATAATGATGCCATTATGGTTGAAGGCATTGATTCAACGATGAATGATAATCAAGAATTTAGCATTTAGAAGATTTTATAGAAATTAGCATAATCTGAAACTGGAAGAAAAACTAAAGGGATTCATTGAGAAATAGATTATGACTGCAAAATGATATTGATAAGATTCATTTGCTACTGGAATGCAACTCAAAAATACGAATTGTGGAAGATTTTCAAAGATGACCGTTCCAATAAGCGTAAACTGATATAATTTTCATCAAAGTACCTCCTCCAATTGACAGAGCAAATACTGAAGACGACTTGGAGATGCCAAAGTCTTTAAATGATTAATAAGAGATGAAATATGATGTTTGAATGTGCAGTAACATTGAAATCCATTTGATAATAAATATCATTCACATGGCCTTCAAATTTCCGAGACTGCATTCCATGTCTTTAGCATGCTATCGTCATTAAGTTCGGCATTGAGTGTGATGTAGTGTAGTTTTGCAAAAATAAGTGGTAGCCATGTAGCCAGAATTCGCCACTCAATCAAGGTCGCCTAATACTGAAACCCTACACTTTATAGCCGTAGGTAGTAGTTGCACAAGCCAAAGCAGAATAATTTATGCTTGCGCTGTGTAGAAAAAGACGGCCCACTCAAGTGCCTGGAACTCATGCCGAATGACGTTTGTCGTTTCATAATTACTGTTGAACGCTGTTGAGGACAGAAGACATGCAATGCACGCAGCCCTCTCGCCGCTATCAAGGTTTAAGTCACGACGCACTTACCTTAACAGACGATCATCCAACTCTGGGATGAGTAGCCATTTGTGGAGTAAAAACGGAGCACAAGCGAAGATGACAAATACAGGTGGGAAGAGCGACTGACGATGGAGCATCTGTTTCAATGTCGGTTACTTGTAGCGCCATGCACTCAGCACCAGTGCAGAGAATTGGCAATGCTGCGTGTGATGTGGGCACGCTGAGATAAGCATAACAGCTGAACATGATAGATTGACATACACTCATTTGTAATGTATTCTGGTTATAGTGTGCGGCAAAAGGAGGTGACAGGAGGTAACAAATTGTCCTCCCTTAGTATATGGATAGGATGAAGTAAAACTCAACATCGCACTTCAATCTGAAGATATAGAAACTCTCTGTCGTGATGTTGAGTTGCAACCATATGTCTGTCGTCTTTGGGACCCAGTACACATTTATGTAAAAGATCTTCTTCATTATTGTGAAATTCAGAAGCATTCACTTAATGAAATTGATGAAATAGGCTTGAAGCGCAAAACATTAAAGAAAGCATTAAAATAAACTTTAAACCAACATTAACGGTTTTTGGTAGCGTCTACACGGCTGCTACGAATCTGTGAGTTCTCCCAGATTCCCCTGCTAGTCATACAGGATCAAAGAAAACACAACGTAAATCCAATAGAATGCAGAGTGAGGCTCATGGTAAAAATGATATTTTCTATATTTTCTAGATATTTTCTGGGGTTACTTAGAAATGCACAAAGTCTAGAGCCATAATTTTGGAAACGGAATGTCTTCAAGTTGCGTCTTATCATATTTATGTGCATTCATCAGTGAAGCTAAACACTTCCAGATTTAGTCGGCACCCTCTACAAGCACATCTACAAGTATGTGAGTCTCATTTTCGGACTACACTGTGATATTTCGTATTCCCGATTTCGCATTGCGGAACTTGTTCAACTGCTCTCAGAGTTTCAACCAGATCCATGGACGGTTGGAATTTATATCTCTTGCATTTCTCAGGATTCAAAATATTTCAGTTCAGAGGTATGAATAGCGTGAAATATTGGCCTAATGAGCTAATATAAAGGCTCAGATGTGTCAATATATGTGAAACATTCCGTATTTCTACTCATTCTGCACTTTTATGGAATTGTCAAATTGATTGCTTTTGACATTCCTCGTGGAAGTGCAGTTGGAAGAGTAGTGTGAGTAACATTGGAATGCGACCCTCTTGAGTTAAATCTACGCATTTTTCAATCAAGGAAAAACAATTCAAATAAAGTTAGCAAGCAATAATGAAGTAACTGAACGAACTAGATAGGAGGCAAAACTCTAAAATATTCCAAATTTGAATTGCAATCATTTGAAATGAGTAGGAATTCCCTTTTACATGCAATTTCATGAAATTATCATTATCACCGGTCGTAAAATTGATAAGTCATTCTGCGAGCGCATGTTGTGAGGAAAATTTGCTTGACTTGAGTTATCTAAACATTTATGTCTCTTGAAATTCATGTTGAACAGACTTTGAATTTCTTGATGTATAAAACTTTTGATTCCTGAGATGCTAACAGAGTGCTTGACGTCAGTGCAGGTAGCCTTGTAGAAGAAGAAGTGTCCGGATTGTTTGTTCCCGTTCCTGTCCCAAAAAGTGGACATTATTTCAACCATTCTTAGTTTTTCCTATGTTTTGATAAATACATGTATGTCGCACTATTACTATCATGATTTCATTTATGCCTTTCAATTTGTTCTCGTTCTACAAGCTGCACTTACTCAAATGTTGAAATTAGAATGTCACGATCTCCGGAGAGAATTATTACATTGATTGCGCAATTCAGTGCCTCTGGCTTTTCACGAGGTCGAAAATATGCTTCTGACTTTCGAAAAGACTCTGTATTACTTTCAACTTTATGATCTCATAGCTTCCTGACTTGTGGAGTGTGAAAATAGTTCTTGTACTAATCTGTAAACCATATTTCATGTTTTAGCTGTTCCGTCGTAAATACTAAAGGAGGCAGGCAGCGTGGTCAATATGATGAATGACTCCCTTGTTCCCAATCAAGTATAGAAAAGACGCACTTGGTTCGCGGCTTGACTTACGTGGAATGGTTGCCGATTTTTTTAAAAAAAGTTTTTAGAACATGCATATAAGTGTCTCAATAAGAACCCGAACGTCTGCCGTTGCAGGATTGGCCCAAACAGGCAACTTAAAGGACCCTCTTCTGGCATTAGGTAACCACGATTTTCATCGAAGACTTCCACTATCTTACACTCAACAGCATCCATGGAAATCGACCTTTCCAGCTAAGCTAACCCCTCGAGGCGTCTGGTCAAGTACATTCACGCCTCAATGACCCATCAGAATCATTGGAACATAATGCAGTTACCATTCTAATCGTAATGACTTTAATCAAGCAAACTACTGTTTTCCTTGACTAGAAAACAATACGAATATATTGAAGCGAAACCCTGAGTTATGAATTCGTTCCATTATCTGAACGGACACGAACTTTCCCTTTTCTCTGTGTTCAGTGAGGGGTAATCCTCTTATATCAAAACTAGGCTGATGCACGCGTCACCAGCTTAAAATCCTCAATAGTCAATTGAATGTAAGTTGAGTGTTAGTTCAGTCAAACGGTTTAGTCGTAGCAAGAGTTACATCTCATTTTCCTTCTACAAAATCAACTCTGGCATCACTTGGGAATAACCAGCCACTTTGGCGATTTACAGGAGAGTTGGTTTGATGTTGGCGATTTCCTGCGGTCAATGAAAATTTTCAAAATTACTTACCTTCCACCAGTTAAGATAAGTCTCATTTCTCGTTCTACTCTTTAAATGACTTCCCGCAATGGGACACTTTCATGAAGGTGTTCAATTAGATATGTATCTATAAATGTCAAGGTAGAGTTCAGGAATTCATTAAAATGCGAATGATCTGAATTCTCAAACGCAAAATGTATTCTGATCAAATTTGTGTTATGCAGGGATTCGTAGATCAACACTTCCATGAGCAGTGAATAAGCTGTCTAGTTTGAATTTGCATTTTTGATGGCGTTTGGCGGGAGGATTTTCATAATCAAACCGATTTTTTATAATCAAAAAATCACCAAGTCTCTCCCGATGTTTATTAGCCAAAATGAATAATATTCATTTTGGCTAATAAACATCGGGAGAGACTTGGTGATTTTTTGATTCTAAAAAATCGGTTTGATTATGAATTTGCATTTATTTGCAATTTAAAGTATGCTTAGCAGCATTTTCTAACACTTTGATTAGATCATTAGTCTTGCCGTCACTTTTATGCCATGATCACAGTGATAGAGTGTCTTGTCTGCGTGTTTGGGTCTAGAAATGACATTCGTCAGTACTGATAGTCACAGTAAGAACTACGTCTCAAGGGGCAAGAAGATCAATTTTCCATTGAACGCTATGCAAATTCAAGCCTGACTTCTGACGAACAAGAACATTGACACCACATTAAGCGTACACGGTCAGTAAATTTAGATCATTAAGAGTTGAACAGTGTGAATAATATTCCCATTTGATGAATTTATCAAGGAGGAAAATTGAGTCAAAGATATATATATTTCATTTGACATGCCTGTCTGTAATCTAGCCCTTGAAGTTCGTGGCTTCTGTGATAAGAAGAACTGCTTCTGCAAAGTGCGTGCTTGACCAATTACACAAGCCAAGGAGGGACGAATATCTATGTCAGTTTCTATCGCTTGCTACACATGGGTAGTTTGGACCACAGAATGAGACAGGTCGTCTCTTATTCTGTTTGACTAGAAAGGAAACATTGGAAGATGTAACATTAATGAAATGGCACAATCTGCTGACATAATACCAGAGCTGGAAAAATTCAACTGAAATTTTTTAATTCCAATTCCAATTCCAGAGCAGAAATTTCAATTCCAATTCCAATTCCAGTCGAACCAGTTCAATTCAATTCCAATTCCAATTCCATAATGAGATTCAATTCCGATAATTGCATGACACGTATATGTTAATGTATCTAAAGTTCCCTCGCTTCAGTCTAACCCATGTGCCGGTATCCTATACTCGTTATTCCTGTGTGCCGTTCCCTGCGTCGTTCCTATGTGCGTTCTCATGTTCATAGTTCATATTTCTTGTGTACATGTACATGTATGTATGTAGCCGGTCAGCCTACGCCATTTTCGTTTCGTAAACGAGATATTCAACATCTTGTGAAAAAGAGAAAAGAAAATTAACGGTCAGCAAAGAATCAAACGCTGAGAGAGAGAGAGAGAGCATAGAAATTAACAGTACCATAGAAAGTCCTAGAATGGAAATTGCATGAAAATTATGGCACACGCCGGGGGGGACTAAGTTGGGGAAAAACGCAAATTGGCTGATTTCCATGTTTTCTTATTTGTATTTATATTGATCAAGCCAAATTGTGATCTGGATTGCTGCCCGTTGCCCAAAGATCATACACAAAAGCAATAGTGAATTACAAAATACTGCGGCGACAGGATGACAAAGAAAGAAATCCTTTAAAACGTTCTGTACGTTCATCCTTTTGAAATATCGCTCCTATAATCTATCAAGAGTATTATCAGTCACATATGCAACTTGCATTGTCGATTCGCAGAACATAAATTGCTCCAGCTTGAAATCAGAGGTCAAGAAATCTCAGAGTATTCATTTTACTTGAAAGGGCTCCCCTGTTCACTATATTTGAACAATTTTCAAAATCTTTACATGCTTTCGAATATCAGCTTCCAAAATATCATCACACTATATCACATGTGTCATTTAATGATTAATTGAAAAGTTCCAGCGGCTATTCACTTATCTGAGAAATTATTGTCGGTGAAAAAGCTTTCAATGTGTTTATTCGACAAAAGCGCTAGGTTTCTTAACCGTATGAAGGAGAAATCATCCTATAATTAGATTTTTTCTATTGAATTATTGAGATATTCTTACAACCAGTGCACCGCCCACTTTCAATTATGACTTTGTGGACCAATTTTTAATTCGAATTTTGAAAAATAGTTGTTAATGACTGCTGCAAATCGACACAATATACCAGCCCAGGGAATAGTAGGCTATGCCACATGAAATAATGCCACCATCTCACTTAATACTATCTTCATAAAAATCCTGCATTAATTTGCTGCCAACAACTTCCACAACCAACTTGGCAAATAGTTTGACTATGATACAATGTTTTAGATCGAATCTGATCTACAAACCATAGATTTTTCCATGTGCCATCATTGTACATAGGCAAGATATCAAACTTCCATTCTAGTGTACTATTATCAACTTCTATGAGAGGGAGAAAGAGAGATGCGAATAAATCTATTAATAAACTGACAAAAGAAAGAAATTCAATGTGCGAATAACGTGATTGTTGATGAAAGAAAAAACGGCGATAAAAATGATATCATGAAAACTGATTAATGGTCCATGTTAAAAAAGGAGATTAAAAATTCCGTGATAAGAACGAAATGTAGTCGGGTCGAAAACTAACGAGCAGAGATTAAAGGAAACTCTTTCAATTTTCAAAAGAAAGTGGATTTATCGTCAAGTGTCAAACATTTGCATAAATTAGAGACGATGAGAAATTGAAACAACAACTACCAACAGCAACACATACGACATCTTCAGTAGCTGTTAGAAGAGCTCCGGGCTCTCGCGGTATAACTTGACTACAGAAGTAACAACTACAACTGCCTACCAGCGAACAACAACACAGTAGCGTATGTGGCAACACATCAGCGAGCGCGATTGAAGATTGACGGTATAAATGACACTGATATTCATGATATTTATGATATTATTTTGGTATAAGTGAGTCCGATCGAATTGAAGTGAATTCAACATCAAGAAGTGAACTGCAAGTTTAAAGTTTTTCTTTTATCGTTGAGTATCGTATTTGTATAACTATAGTCAGGTGATTTCAATTTTTGTACAAATAGATTTATCACAGGTCTATCGAAAAAGTGGAATTGAGGTTTATCAAGGTCAATTCCAATGCCAATTCCAGTAGATTTAAATATCGTCAATTCCAATTCCCATTCCAATTCCGACTTTTCCAACTCTGCATAATACCATAGCAATCGAACAATGACCAGCCAGTTCAACATTGAACACGCCGCATTGTGCAAAGTTTCAGTGACTGTTATCAACCGGATCACACAGCAAAGAGACAGACGATATCAAGTTCTACAGAGAAGTTTGTGAACGTTTTTCGTGCGCCTGCTGACTTTTGATCGGAGGACCCAACATTATCGAAAAAATTTTTGCGAAATGTTCTGAAGTCTTCGAATGTGAAGGAATCATGGCAATTGGAGCATTTTGAAGGAATTCAAAGCAATCAGCAAGCGGCGCACAACTATTTTTCTTATCTCTAAAAGGTATTAAAAATTTCTTTCGCCCACTTAGTGAATTCCTGCATGTGCCATCGTTTTGAATCAGTTTACACTTCTAGCAAAGTGACACGCTTAAACAATCTAATTCTGTGGTTGGGACAGTGTTGTCATCTGTAAGTCGAACACTTTCGCAAGTGTCTGCATGATGTGCACTGCACGTCATCGTGCTCAAGAGGCGTGACTATCCCACACGCAAGCGAATCCATCACTATGGGTATGATAATGGACATCAATGTGATTTTCAACGTAGCTTCTAAATTTGGTACATCAGTTGATTATACTTGACTCTGTGCTGACATGTTTTGACATGTGACTGCTGAATACTGTACACACACAAATACTGGAGAATGGGCTCCCCAAGTTCGGGTTCAATACTTAAATAACGATCGTAACTACCGAGGGACGAGCTGCATTCATCTCTACAGGAAATACAAATCTCACGAGTTTTGCAGTCCTTCATTGTCGCAAGTGGCGGGGGACGATCAAGGTTCGTTTGCGTCTTTTTTGAATTTTTTCCCATTTTTCAACTTGAAAGTTCGACAATTGTAATTGACTAATGTAGACTAACAAAAAATGAATTCACTTAATTCCCAACGATTTCCCGAACGCTTTTTACATTGTTTTGAGGACATTTTTTTATTCCTTCCATAAAAATGAAGTGTCAATGAACTTAAACAAAGTTTGCATTGATGTATGTGGTAAGTAGTAACCACAGAATTGGATATTTTGTTTTTATGCTTCGGTTTGCTAGAAGTCTGATTAATACGAAACTGACGGCGCATAAAGGAACCTATTAAGTGGGCAAGAAGGAATTCCTAATACCTTACAGAGATAGGAAAAAAGTCGTGCGTCGCTTGCGGATTAAAGTGAGTTCCAGCAAAGTGCTTGCCAAAATTCCTTCAGATTCGAAGAATCCAGATCATTGCGTACAAGTTTTCTCCATAATGTTGGCCCTTCCGATCATTATTAAAAAAAGTAGCTGGCGTACGAAAATGAGTTCACTTGATGATTTCACCATCGTCTTCTCACCATTCCTTACTGCATAGTGCATACACTGAGTCGAATGTTAGCTAGACGATGTGTGTTTTGGTGTGTGCGAAGTGATATCACAGCACGCACGCATCTCTCACTGGCTCTGGTGTTCTCTGCTGACAGCTTATTGTTTGCCATTCCAATAGCAAGCGATACTCGAATTATCCATTCAAGAAGGAGCAAGTTGTCTAATTCTATGATGTGCCATTACGATATTAAGGTTCAAAATAACCTTTCCTTTCTAGGAAACCGAAGAGCGCGCAGATGAATATAATTCTGTAGTAGTAACATTGCTTCGAAAATTCGGTCTAAATATAATAGATTGCAGATTTCAGCGAGTTTTTCCGTCATTTTACAATGTATGGCATCAAAAGTAGATGTTAGGGAGATCATCAATTCAGACGTAGCTGCACGCCTTGCTGGCCATGTCTCACACACTATCCATTATTCTATACTATTTTTGGCTCCTTATATGAGCATGAAAACGCAACATTTCCTTAATGGTTAACATTTCCTCAATAATTCATTCCTCTGCCGATGCGTTTGCTCATGTGATTATTACAATTATCAAAGTAACAATCATTAATTGTATTCGACGGTCAAGCCATTTCATTGCTACAGGTTTAAAATGTAACTCGAATTGGTTATGAGAGAGGGAAATAGAATGCTTTTTCATGAAAATATGGGGAAGCCAATCTGTTCAGCCACGTAGCAAACGACAAATAAGTTGTCAACATCAATGACATCAAACAGATGAAGACTTAAGAAGATTATAAAGATAAAAGATGACATTCAGAGAGATATGCTAAATTGCTGGCTGTTGATCATTAAAGGTTTCATTCTCTAGCGTCAGTTCTGGTCTGAAACATTTCAAACATGTGTTTCTCTCTCCCATGTCAGTTAAGAACACTGCCAATCAATGAATGCAAATGAAAAGTATCGCCTATTTATTTCGAGTTATCTTTGAAAATATAAAATGTCGCCTTCATGATATTTCACAAATATCTTATGATAGTTGAGTTTGTAAATTTCCATCACTATGGACATCAAAGTACGTCCACACAGTTCGACTGAATTATCTCGTTCAAATGAAATGCTCAATATGAAATCCTTGCCGTGCCGCGCCGTGCGCCAAGCGATGATCGAAAAGCTAAGTCATATTAGTGTGCGGTGATTCAAATTCTATTCTAACTTCTCTGTGTGGTTTATCATTTCATCTATGCAATAAAGGTTTATTCACACCGGACGCGGCGCGCTCCGTAGGTTTATTAAGGTTCTGAGCGAAAGTTCTGGACGCGTGAGGACGCGCGCGGCGAGTCCGGTGTGAATGGACTTTTAAGCACAGTCTGCATGTTCAAAGTATCGTGCTGTATTGGTTTTTGAGAGTCAGTATTCCAATAGTATTTTTGGCTTACGAATGATTCCCAATAATAATGTAAAGCCATTATATTTAATGATTTGACTCACCATTGCGGGCGGGAAGTGAATTTAGCACGCCAGATGCAGAATCAAAGTCACAATCAAATTCGATTACGCACAGCTTCAATCAACAGCTTCTTATCAACAGCTTCAAAGAAGTTCAATAAGCATATTATATTAGGTTTACAGGTCACATTTTAAAGATGAATCAATCTTTTGAAACGCATACTTTTCATTAGAATGAACTTACATCAAGTCCCGGATTCAACCCAACCGCTCCGAAGAAATCAATCGAATGTGGTTTTCTCTTCACTCAGTCAGGAATCAAAAGGTACACAAATTGCAGTACTGGTCGCATTCGACGGGAAATATGAGTCGAATTATTGTCATTTGTATCACAGGCGCTTTCACTTTCGCATGCAGGTTTAAAAATCGTCCTTGCTACTGCTGATATCATCCATGTCTCCTCTATACCTCACTACTCGTGGTAATATTGTCACAAGATCTGAAGTTGATGCAGTGAAGATTCAACATTTTTAGATCAATTATGATTACTTAGCAATCAGATTTGAATTCTATTTGAAATTGGATGACAATGTAATTCGACGATGATATGCCGTCAAACAGCACAGCGTGTGACAATTCAAATGATGATGATGCCCGCTATCACATCGCACGCAGCTATACAAGTATCTATGACGACAGTGTATCACATCGATGCTGCAATCAAGTGGTATTCCGCAGGGCTCATACATTGGTCCGATAGCTTTCGCGTATTTTGTGTCAGATCTGACGTGTGAAGACGAAGGATGTCGACTACTCAAAGATGCTGTTGACATTTACCTCATGTCCACTCATCACTACGATGACTGTACTTCTCCACTTGCTGTGATGTATAGTGCTGTTCAACGATGGGCATCCTCCAACTTGATGTAGATTAAGAGTGAGAAAAGGTCTCAAATATTTTCCGCCAGAAACCCGCTCGACAATTCATCGTTCCCAAAATTCTCACTTGTTTATTGATGGGAACATGCTTCTCCTGATTTCTCACATGTATGTAGGCATCTTTTAAGTCATATTGCCAATCCTGATGTTTCTTTCATTCGATTGTCTGTTTTGAATTTTTAACCTACATAGAAGCGTCGAGCTTCGTGAAATCAATTCAAGAAGACCGAGTATAAATGTTCAGTACATGTCATTACAAATATCCAATAAATCGATTAAGTCGAAGACGAAACTTCGTGTACAGAATATTGATAAAAGAATTTACGGTCGAAGATTAATAATATCTTTCCTTATTGAACGGCCTAACCGACCGAAGGCATGTGACAAAACAAGAAATTCTGCATAATATAAGGAAAAGGAAATCATGGGATCGAGCTTTTATTCCCATTATTTGTCATATATGGGAAATAGCGATAATAAAAACTTCTATGAAAAAGGGATGGGAACTCCACATTTTCCCTTTGGCAATTTGTTGAAAACAGACAAGGAAATTTCAGTCCATTTAGCTCTATTACGAAATTGATAGACATTCACATAAATGTAATTCGCTTATTCTACCTGCTGGTAGCATGCAGCAGTATATTTGACGCTATGGAATTCATCAAGATGCTGAAAACTCTTTTAATACTGCAGACGACAGAGGAGAGTAAAACAAAATCTTGGCTCAATTACGACTCACCGAATATTGTGTCAAATAATGCGAGGCCAATAGTATCACCTTTCAAACTTTGAAATGGGGTAAAAATGTCAACTTATACACCGAATTCTATACATGGAATCTGTTATTGGAGGTCATGGCTATAATTTATGACCTGCTACAAACTTATATTTTGCTTTCTTCTTCTTAGCTATCCTCGTCCACTGACTTGATTGAGACAATACGTCATTGTTTTTTCCACCTTATCTAAGTCTGAACGTTTTTTGTTTCTCTCCCTGGTTTCAGAAGCCCTTGAATAATGCGGCCTGTTTTGAGATAGTATCAATATAGAATTACTCAAGTCACACCGACGGAATGTCTGTCGGCAAGACTCAAAGCAAGCAAACAGCGCAGCAAGCGTGTAATGATGATCGAAAGTGGATGAGTCAACTGTTTGTCGTTTGTATTGAACGCGGCGCTACGCTTTCATAAGTTCTCACATCCATTACAAACACATGGGCAATGAACTTCCAAACATTGTTTTCAAATTGCAATTTATGAAGTATTGTATAGCGAGTCCACTTCCCAAATTTTCGCTTCAATGTTTTAAACAAAATTGGTTAAGTATGGAATAAGATCTTCACTTCACTGAATTGAAGTAAGACGGATTAAGTTGCCGCGCAGCGAGAGCATGCATGTGAGAGAAATTCAAGCAGACAAAGATGGGTAAAGAACATGTGCAACGACAAAATGCAAATGAAATGTTGAAAATCAATGGGATGAACTTCCAAAGATTGTTTTCAAATTGCAATTGAAGTATTGTATAGTGAATCCATTTCCCAAATTTTCGCTTCAATGTTTAAATTGTTTTAGACGAAATTGATATAATATGGAATACGATCTTCTAAGAGCAAAAAAGACAGGGTTGTGATTTCTTTGGTTACAGTGTTATAGTATCAGAATGCATGCATTATGACATGACAAGAAGAAAATTGCGCATTTAGTGTGGTTGCTGAGCTTGATTCAGCAACAGGTTTCAAGAAGAACGTATGTGTGTGTTTCAAGGATTGATTTTTGAAATGATGATGATACTGATGTTGAAAGAAACGAGATTCTCTGCCTTTGTCTTTAATAACACTGTTCATATTGAGAAAAGTAAAAAGGTACCTCCCCTTCGTTTTACAGTCGAATTTCTATCAAAGTTAGTTTCTAAATCACAACCGTCGGCGTCCCGCGCCTTCAAAGGTCGATGGAACTAGGTGGAAATTCTACTTTTCTTTCATATGAATTTCAGGTCCTGAATCATACCTAAATAGGCTGAATAAGCCTATGAGGTTAGGTAATGAAACTTATCACACAACGTTTTTGAAAAAATTGCTGGACGTTTCAACGTGAAATATAATCTCATGTTATCTCATTTCATAGTTTTATTATTGATCTCAAGGAGCGTTCGAAGATGAATTTGTAGCAAAGTACTGAAGTACCTAATCGGTGTAAAAGTTGAAAATGACTTCTTGACAAGAATGGCTGTTAGCGTCTCAGGAAATATTGACAGTCAATGAAAACATGCCATGTAAACGGGACACATATGGATGCTCAATAGTGATCATAGTCTTCACTTAATATCCTGTTATCCGAATCACGCAATTGATGCTGAATGCTAACACACACAGTGTATATTTTAGCCATCGCGCATTATTGTAGGTAATCTAACCTTCCATACAAAGGACTTTTTACAAATCGATTGTCTCATGCAATCGAGAAACATATTATCTTCGTTCGGCTCATTCATGTCATATATAGGTGCAACAAAGTAATTGATATATTGTCAGCTATCGTATGAACATGGCAACCAATCACTATTATGAAATGATGGTTCATCCAATTCATCCTTATGCAGTATGAGATAGTCATGAGATCATTGTTGGGATCAGATGGCATCAAATTATTCTATCCTGTTATTGCATCAACATGTTATTATTGTATTGTAGCTCATCGCAGTGTCACTTCGGCTCAGCAACACTTGAAACTATTGTCTTCTGGCCACAATTACGCATTACAAGAAAAGCGGCGCATTCAAGTTTGTATGGCAACGCAACCGTGCTGTATTGCAAATCACTTTTCTAAGTATACACTTCAATCATAACAACATGCAAAGGTTAATGTTCATTTTAAGAGCTAGTTACTGCAATAACTGTCATTATTGTGGGCAATGAGAAGAGATAAAATGCCTAATTGTTCCTTTAAGTTGAAAATCCTTTTATTTAGCATCATTGCAGTGCCATGTGGCAGGAATTCTATGTGAATAAGACGCGTGTGCGGTTCAGTGTTTGATAGTAAAATGTAGTTCTAATCCATTGCATCTTTCGTGTCAGCCGAAGCTACATGAGATCGCGTTCACAAGCTTCGGCATTCTATCTCATTGTGTAGATTCACTTGATTCAGTGTGTCATGATTCACTTTTGTACTCATTTGAAGATTTTGAACCAATACTGATGAATGATCGCTTGAAAATGATAAGAGCAATGAAATGATCAAGGCACGAAGAACACGTTTGAGGCGGATCTCTATCACAGTTGAAGATGATGTTAAATCAACGGCATGATGCATTGAGTATTGGGTCGAATAAAGATTTGTTGAAGGTTTCTCAACATCAGATCATCTTTTATTGGTAAAAAATAGAGAGGGGTTAATGTCATCATCCACTCAGCTCTACAGCTTGATCCGGGTCAGATAAAAAACTGACAAATGGATTTGAAGTGCATGGATAGATGCATCACATCCGAAAATTTATCAATGATAAATATAATAATAACAAGTTAATGACTAACTCATCAAATGGCGGATAACCGGTTTCGCGTCAACACACGACTTACAGCGGACGAAAGGCCTCGTGTTCTGATTTTATTTATAACTTCAATTGTCTTACAATATATGAATTAGTCCATTGCTCTTATTTTTCTGTCTAGAAACCGCAGGCCTAATTTGTGATGCGGTTTCTTAAAATAAAATTTGTAATCTGACTACGCATATTCTTAACTGTGTACCATACACGCATCATTATTGCCTTCATCAACTTGTGTGGGAAGGAACTGAGGATCCGGCACATGCCAACCGATGGCACATCTTTATCAATGTCCTAATCGGCCAAGCCCGCCATGAGACTGCGTCAGCATCACGGAGACAACGCTACCCCATTGAACAATTGGTCACATACTCGTTGTGTCTGTGACTGTTTTTTACCTCAAAGACATTCATTTGCAAATCAACGGATATTGTCTGTGCATGAAACTGTGTTGCATGTCATTACTATTTGATTTTTTTAAAAAAAGAAGAACTGACATTTTAAAATTAACTATGATAGACAAGCATTGCAATAAAATTTAAACAGTATTCAATTATTCACGGTTCGCCTAGTTGGTCGAACAAATGAGAAATGCATACGAGTCAACATTGATTTTGTATTTGAACCTAATCGCCGTACAGTTGAATGAAGTTCATGTCCAATTCATTTCACTTTCAAAAATATAAAGAATAAGTCTATACTTCATTCATAGCAACAAATTTATCGTACATCAAATTGTTGTATCAGTAAATTGTATTATTTGTTAAGCAGACACACGCGCATACCATTTCAATAGCGTTTCCACCACGGTCAAAGACAATAAAAAGAATGCTATCTTAGTTAACGTCGGTTCTCGCAATATCAAAGCTAAAGTGTTTGCATGTCGACAATCGCTGTGGAAATGCATAAACCGCAATTTTCCTATTGCAAGTAAGTTGCTATCAGAGAAGATGTGCAAATCAATGCATTTATCAAATATTCTAAGTATTCATACCCAGTTCATCGAGTTGTTCTGACCAATTGGGATTATTTGGAGAAACCGTATCAACATTTTTTTGAGGTTGAACATCAAGTAGAAGTTAAGAAACATTCAGTCTTGCCTACTGAAGTACCTCTCAATTTTAAAAGAAATGTAGAAGATTTGAGGGAAGATGTTTGAAGCCCTTCAGGTTCCAACTTTACTTATAGAGAATCCAGGAGTGCCTTCTGTACATGCGTGTGATCGAGCTTTCGGATTACCACCTCATATTGGAGACGATGTATCTCACGCTATACACGTTCATTACGCTGAAGAAGTTTCAGATGTGATGATTGTGTAGATTTTTCCGGAAAGATAATCTCAGGCAATTGCTACGTCAGAAAGGTTATTAGCTGCCAATGAAAAATGTCCAGGATGTCAAAAAGAATCTCTGCTACGTGTGACAACTGAGTTTGATAACTTGAACTGATGGCAAACTTTTTCAGCCCTCTCTGATTATCGGTATGATGGGGGAACTTAATCAGTGGGTGAAACGTCCATCAACAAATGTAGCATGGATATTCGAAGTTTACTTCATGATGATTTCATTATGAATGACAGCTCGTCGATGTTTGCTGGATTTGCCGACCGTTTATAGAGAAACATTTGGCGCGTAAATCAGAGACCCCACCAGTTAAAGAATATAGTGCTTGAATAGGAGGATCTATTTTGATAGAGCATCTCAAAAAGTCGATCCAATATAATTCCAACACTAAACAGGAAGATGACGAATCAGGTTCTTCAATTGTATGCAGATAAGCGTTCTGTTGAATCAGAAACTCAATTTCCTAAGAGAGACCATCATCCTAATTGACTTAATAAACTACTTACCTCAAAATGTGCAACCACAGAAATCATGAAATTCTTAACTAGAGCGGACATGCTCACTGAAAGCAATATTGAGTCGTGGACATTTGTTGTCATGACCGCGGCACATAAGCGACTTCCAGTGTTTGACAATATGCCGCACCGGTACATTGTCGGTGTACTTTGTAAAGATTGACAGTTTCTATAATTTCTCTTTGAGGATAAAGAAAATTTATCAAGGCTTTCAATATGCCGCTCCGAAATATCGTTTGCCTAACAGCTTCATATAATCATAATACATAATATACAGTAATATCGTTTGTTAACTTACAATATATCGTTTAACGAGAAGAGTTTGCAACTGCTACAGGTTTCAGTAATTTGATAGTGATTGATTTCTTCTTCATATCCAGCAATATTAACTTAGATCGGTGCGCTTGACCCAGCAGCTTAAACTACCATTGACAAACAGCTGTTGTGCATTCTACTCCCACCAAATAAAAAAAGGAAATGGAATTTATAGATCTACAGCGGATGCAAATGTCAAAAATTCTCACTGCTAAGTGTTCGTCGCCATGCTTGTGGCAACAAGCTAAGAGCCCAAGCACTTGTTATCTTTTATACCTTATATACCAGCATATTCAAACTGCAGGAAGTCTGCACCACAGCTTAGCGCGATATTCTCTCTGCTACATCGATAATTTTACAAAATAAACAAAGGGAATTGCAAGGTAAGTGAACGAAAATCTCTTTGAATCAGTGGGTCATGGATGATCATGTGATGATGCACAGATAAATTTACATGTAATACGTTTACTCCTAATAATCAGCGACTTTCTATTTAGATATTGTACAGTAGTCTTAGAGACTGCATGATCATATCAAATCTTAAACTGATGTACATGTAAGTATCTATGGCCCTCTCCATTCGCTAAAATTTCATCAGGCGGAAAATTAAATCCATTTAATATTCTGCCGAGTTGCTAGGCGACCGTACAGCACTGAAGCCGATAGAACATTCCGTCATCTCTCAAAAAATTGCTGAAAATCATTGCGACAGAATTTTGGAATGGCTTATTTTTCTACTGGCTGACGTTTCATAAAATCATGAGATGCGATACAGTTATGATTTCAAGAGTGCAATATCTGGAAACAACAGCAGAAAGTACCCATCATCCATGAATTTCAGCTTGGTACCCCCATTAGTTTAGCTCGTACCGGCTCTGGAAATGCGAATGTTGACAATTCGTCTACGCTTGGCCTGATAACGGATGTAGGCCTGCAAAGCCACCAACTAAATGCAATGCTTGTTGACTATAGTGCGCGTCATAGAGTAAGTATATTAGGTAGAGTAGCAACTCAGCAATAATTAAATCCTCTTCGTGTATACAGTTTCGATATTATTATAGAAACTCGAGTGAAACCCAGCATCACACGTGAGATATGCAAATTTTTACACTTTTGGAGAAATTTTGGATTTGACTGATCGTGATAGCAAAACAGAAGGAATAATAGCATTTTACAAATCCTCCGTGTCATGTCAACCTGTGTGATGAAGTAATAGCTTGTTAAACTATCAATCCGATGGGTTACTACATCACCTTAATAAGAGCACCTTCTTGAGCGTGATCATATCACCAGCTATAACCTGCCACTGGAAGAGTAAAATGAAATGACCACTGACAATGATCCCAATCAAGTTTAAAGATGTAAATGGGTCCGCATTACTGTTCAGATTTGAGTGAATAATAAATTAATTATGCCGATGAAAGTGGAATTAAAAACTTGAAATTTCATAAAGAACTATAAAAAAGGCACAATAAGATGTCGACGTTTCTACTAAGACTTGAACTATAATGCAGCTCATGTATTTCCTTTGATAATCAGTTTGATTTCCGCTTAATTAAGATGCTTGTTAACAGATGTTAATTCCATTTGATATCCAACTTGCTTCATGCTACTTATAAAGACTTCATCTCGGTAGTATACAAATTTGCAAAATTTTGACCTTTCTAAAAATTGCTCAAATAATTTTTTGGACCACAGGAGCGCAATCTCCGCAAAAAACTGAATCTTTCCATATAAAAAAATTCACTATATAAAGAAACTTGTTTGAGTCGACATTCCCTGCACATATCTACTCTATGGTGCGCGTATTCATTCAAGCATTGCACTATAAATTTTAACAACAACTCGTACTCGCAAAAGAAATTACCAATGTCAATAACTTATCCCGCCAATAAAATGATATGAATATTATGCCATGTCTCGCAGAAATCAAGCACTCATTTTTTCTGTGCTTAACTTGCGTGTTTTTATACCCAGTGATAAAAGCATTCTTAGATCAGATTGCGATTTCGAGTTTACTGAATGTGACACATATTCACGTTGCATTTATAATTAGTTTTTTGTTAAATTGGGTGGTAAAAATAATAGCATTTTTGACAAGTAAATTCATTCAACAGATAACTTTTGCATTTATTCTCCATCGGGCCGGTTATACTCATATGACTGACTTGGTTTATGCATACGATCTTCTTTTGATATAACGGAATTTTAGTAAAAATAATATGGCGGTAGCTTCTAAATATGATCAAATAAATAGTGATGGGATTCATCTTACCAGTTGCTTAAAAGATCGGCATGGTAACTGATTTTCCTAATTTATTTTCAAAAATAGTAGATACAAGGGTGTGGTCGAGGAAGACATGAGAAGAAAATGAAAATTACTTTTATGTGTGCAGTGACAAGTAAAAATGATCATTCTTTTATGTGAAGACTATCGAAACAGAAATAGGTGATAATCATCTTTATATTTATTGAAGTGGATAACGGAAGGTGTTGAATATGTCTGTAAAGCTAGCCTTTTAAGGCTTTTGATACGAAAATGTTTCCATCATCACGGCATAATGAAGGAAGACTTCATCAATGCGTCAAAACCAATCTGAATAGAGATGTGAAAAATAGGAGACAAATCTTTTTTCCGCCGATCACCACGAAAATGATCACTAATTCCATACTGACAGAAAAGATAGACACTCAAATTTCAAAGGCATTTAAATGTAAGGCGAATAAAATCAAATACAGAATCAATGTTGATTCTTACATATTTCTCATTTGTTCGACCAACTATGCGACCCATAAATAATTGAATACTTTTTAAATTGTTCCATAACATCATTTTCAATTTTAGATAATTTACAAGGTCAGCTGTTCTTTTTTTATAAAAATATCAAGTACTGATGGCATGCAACACAGTTTTCTGTACAGACAATTTTAATTCCCTCGTGACTTCCAAAGTATCTGTCTTTGAGATAAAAACAGACACTCTCGCAACGAGCAGACACCACATTGTCCAATGCTGTAGCGTTGTCGTAAAACTGCCGTAGTGTCAATGTTATCACATCATTCTGGCCGGAGTAGGATTCACCGTTATCAACATTCTGGTCTCAGTAGGACCTTCAACTGCCTTCCGACAAAAGTGGATGAATTTAATAATTATGCGTTAAAGACATACAGTTAATAATATGCGCATACAATCAGGTACGTGTAGCGTGTACGTGTACGTGTAGCAGGCTCATATATAGGTCGGGCTCATATATTTTACAAAAGACGGCCGGTCGGGCCTGATAATCTCTGAAAGTATTCCTATTAACTTGTGAGGATGTAAGAAACAATAAATCAACGCTCCAACACGATGTTGAGCCCAATATAAATGCACATCGCACGAATCACGCGATTCAAAAGAAGCCCTCACCATGTGTTACGTAGAGACTATACAATCAAGTTATGCAACTATACAGATAAATTATTGAATCTCTCGTGTTGCATTTCGATGGCATTCGAAAATAAAAATTAGGAATCTCAAATTTATGGCAATAAATAATTAAATTTAGAAAGATATGGCGATATTTTGACTACTCTCGCTTTGCTGTTTTATCTACCGGCTTTCTCATAGCTTGAAATTTACATGTAAGTAGAATCAGTTTTACTCCAAGGTTTGGTACATCTATCTCCTGCCAAAATATACAATGGAGACCTTTCTAATTTTGTGACGACAGTCCAACTGAAGTTTCATAAAGCTTGCAGATGAAATATTATGTACTGAGAAAATCAACCATCAATGTGTGTTTGTAAATTCTACATGCAACATGGTATATCCGATGGACATCGTGGGTCTAGATGGTTGGGCCGCGCTGATTATTCATGCCCACTTGCAATTCTGATGACATTATAGCTAAATATGGACTAAGTTTAATACTTCTTCCGTCGTTTGCCATTTGCCGTCGCTCAAATTTGCAGCTTCGTTGCAGCTAGTCAGGCCTTTGTGTCGTCGTCCAGGATCTTGAGGCCTTGGTCATCGAAGGGTGGTCGGTGCAGTCTGCAGTCTTGAATGACATGGTGTAGAGTCTGCTCTGGGTATCCACAATCACAGGCTGATGACATTTTTAGTCTCCACTCCTCAGTCTTTCATGCTGGCGGCAAAGCGTCCTACACCTGTCCGGAGGCGGTTGAGAGTGGTCCATTGCCAGCGTGGTAGTTCGGTACCTTAAAATGTTGCCGGGTTCGTCAATGGATTTGTGCAGTCGTTGCTTCTGACTCAGCTTCCATTCTTCCTTCCATCCACGATTGAACCATATTAATTTGGTGCTGCCTCTGGGACGGTGTTCAAGAGATGGCGGGCTTCCGCTGTGAAGAGCCGACGGGACTTCCGGCAAGTCCGGTCGATTTTCCGATGATTTCGTGAAGCAGGTGACTTTCGTCGTTCTTGGCCTTGTGAGACAGGGCCAGAACTTCTGCTTCTCGCCGCAGCGATGACGGTGTTATGCCGGAGAGGATCGGTAACTGGTTCAGTGGAGTGGCGGAAAGGGTACCGGAGACGGTTCGCATGGCGCTGTTGAGAGCCCTATCCAGAATGTGGGTGTGGGGGCTTCTGCACCAAGCAGTGGCACAGTACTCAGCGGTGGAATAGACCAACGCCTGCGTGGACATTCGTAGCGTCTTGGTCGAGGCTCCTCAAGTGGTGCCTGCCACGCGGCGTACCAATGCGATATGAGAGGAAATCTTTGCCTTCAGCTTTCTAGGTGATGGCAATAGGTCATCGCTAGATCAAGCTTTACACCCAGGTACGTGGGGGATCGGGACGCGGCAAGCTGAAGAATGGTCGCATTCAAGGTGACGTTTTGCTCACGACGTGCCTCACGGTTGTTGAGATGGAATGCCGAAGACTAACTGTTTTCAACGCTGAACTCCAGATGCCAGTTGTCTAGATATGCTGACAGGATTTACAAGTCTGAAGTGAGTCCCTCGTCAACAGAGTTCCAGTTTTTGTCATGTTGAAGGATTGCTAGGTCATCTGCGTATCCGTATTTCTTGGCTGATGTGGCCGGAATGTTGTATGTGTAGATGGTCGTCGCTGGTGTGAAGGGTGAAGCTGTGGTTGGCAAGCATTTCCATGATGAAGCTGACCAGATCGACTGGACTAAACTCCACCTCGATAGTTTGCAGCAACTTGAGGTGGAGCCCTCGGAGCCACACGGTGTCATACGCAGCCGTGACTTGAGGTGAAGGAGGACAACATCGGCCATAGCTGAAAGATGTCTTCGATGTCCTGGAGGGTCACTTGATCCGTTGTTGACTTCCCACGTCGAAAACCAGCTTGTTCTTTGGGGAGAATAGGGTCTATGATTGGATCGGTGCGTGAATGGATGAGGCGTTCTAGAACCTTGTATGGCACACAGAGGAGTGAGATCAGGTAATAGGATTTGGGGTCGTTAGTGGTTTGTTTGACTTAGGCAGAGTGATGACTTTAGTTCGGCGCCAGATTTTAGGAATCGTTAGTCATGAAAGGCATACGGAGTAGAAAAGTCGCATCTATTCAGTCGCCTTTCTGCCCTGAGATAAATAGATAAAAGAGATAAATTCAGGATGGATGTTGTCGATTCCTGGCGCCTCACCGATCTTAAGACGTTTGATGGCTGAGACGATCTCTTGTGTCGAGAAGTCATATGACAGGTCGAAATCGGCGCTCGGGGCTTTCCGTAAGTCCCTCAGCTCAGTCGTGATCTTCCTCGTGAATACCTTGTCAGTCTTTTTGAATCTCCAGTTGCTAATGAGTTGAGCTGCGATGGAGTTTGCTGAGATGGGGCATTGTGGTGGTTTGTTTCTTTAGTTGTTGAGTTTGTTGATGGTCTGCCAAGCTTGCCTGATCGAGTGAGTGAATCTTCCCATCTCTCTTTACGCTTGTCATTGAGCCGGGTGAGGAGGTCTGTGGTTGCTGAAGACCTTTCCGCATTGGCTGTCGCGTCGGAGTGTTTACGGAGCAGCTCTTCGCAATGGTTGTCCCAGCAGGGGTATAATTGGTTGTACCTTCGGGAATGTGTTTCTTTGCGGCGCAGATGAGCATTTGCCGATAGGCTTCGTGTGCTTCATCTCTATTGTCAGCTGTTGGCATTGGGAGAGTTTCAGCGGATGCCTTGACCACATACTCGAAGTCTTACCAGTCGGCCTTACGGAAGTTCCATCTTTTGATTGCTTTTGATTGCTGTACCATAGATGGTGTCGTGATTAGTGATGGGTGGTGTTGCGATTGTAGGAATCTGTTCAAGACACGTCTAGTTGGCAATGATTCATGTGGGAGAACATTGTCGAAGGCTAGGTCCGGGATTCGTCTCCGCTTTCCAGCGAGCAGAGCTGAAAGTCGGTGGTTGCTTGGGGTTGTAGAGGAGCGTCGCATCCGTGGCTGAGGACCATTCGTTCAGCGTAATACCGTCTAGATTCGAGTACTTGTAACCCCAGTCGGTGTGGCAGCTATTAAAGTCACCGGCGTAGATTGCGGGAGCTGGTACGTCTGGAAGAGACGCCCGCTCTGAACGGCCCGGTGGAGGCTTGTACTATGGTGCTGACGCTCACCTTCGTGGTGATCCATTCGACTGCAGCCAGCGAGAGAATAGCCTGGGAGCTGTAGATCCGTGTCGTTGTTCCTATCAGTTTCCTGGAGTAAAATAACAGTGGCGGGCTTTTGGAAGCTACCTGCTCTAGGATATCCATTTTTAACGGTGTTCAGCCTTCGATATCGAGTTGCAGAATCACGGGTGGTTGGCCTACGACACCGGGTTGGTCGCCCGTCTTGAAGAGGACGCGTGCGCAGTCAAATGTCGCGTAGCGGGTGTAGCGGGTGGATGGCGTTGCGAAGACATCAGTTTCATTGCAGCCAGTTACTCGCACGGGAGGCCGCGTAAAGGCTGTCTTCTTCTCTCCCAGTTTAATACAATATCTTCCGATTTAAAAACGCTAATTGTAGTATTAAGAACAACTGCAAGTACAGAATGAGTGTCACCATCGGATAAGGTATGCATAAATTTTACATACTCTGCTGTGTCATGGCATTTGACGCAATAGCTTTGAAGATCATAGATGAGAAGCGATGACTTTTAACCCAGTAATTTGCCGATAAAAAGTAATATGAGATAGATCAGTTTGAAGAACAACATTCATATCGATCAACATCGCTATATGGGACAAAATGGGAATAGCTTAATCGGCAGTTGATGTTTGATGAAATATTCATTAATACCGACTAAGAAAGCTATCCGCATGATTAGTTCTTAAAGCCATCAGAAGCAAAGACGATGTAACTGACTGGTGGGATCCAATGTCTTTGATCAAAAGCTAGCCTGTCATTGCGAAATCCCGATGTACATGTATTTTACTCAAAAATGCTGCCTTCGGTTTCAACTGGTCGATGGAGACGCTCACTGAAGTTTCACACCGTGCGTCAAAGCATGTTGATAGAAATCGCGACACCATCTTCTCTTCAATTCACCTACCAGGAAAATTGAAGTCTAGACAAGCGCGCCCTGGCCTCCGAAGAAGCATGGTAGACCAAAAACAATAAGACTGTTTGAGGAAGAAGGTTACTCAACTGTTCCTTATCATCTGATCAATCTTTTACGAAGATGCGCATCCAATATCGCACGGAGGGTCACTGTATAATGGAACAATGGAACGTGCATCCACTGAATTCGGGCTATATGGAGCGACTTTTGATTGCAGAACTTCACAATAAGGATAACTGCACTATTAATCATTTCTCTTAATAAATCGTTTGTAAAATATGTTCCTTGTCCGATGCAGACACATGCTAAAACAGGCAGTCCTGGTGACTTGTCTAGATTTTCTATCAAAAATGAGGATTTTCTCTTGCTTATCGTTGGACAATTAAATATTATGGCGGTCGTTTGTGCTGCTTAAACAAAAGATATTTCCGTCAGGAAATTTTAATTTACAAAGTAATATAGATAAATACACGAAGCAAGGCGTCAAAATTCGAGTCTGCAAGCAATACTGTCTTCCATCAACATTTGATATATATATTTTTGGCACTGTAGTCAAGAATATTTATTTATTCTTTACAAAAGTTGACGCAACGAATATCGGGAAATTCAACTCTCTAAGCAGTTCACACATGGAATAAATTACTCACACATTTGCCGCACAATATCCCAATTTCGTTTGTGTACTAATCAGAGATTATTAAAAATTGATTGCAATTTAATTGCTTTTTCCAATCAATTAATTGAAATTGGCATTCGTGAGCAATCAATTAATAGAAGCTGAAGTCAAAGCAAGCAATTGATTGAATTTGTTAGGAATGAGCAATCAATTAACAAAATGAACAGACAATACTATTCGAACAATTATTATATTAGGAACCCATAAAATATCATGAGTCATTATTGTCTACGTTACTATTTAATTACTACTAATTACTATCATTATGTCTAATTTGGAGCACCTGCATGTGTAATAAACATAGAACATCTGGAAGTAATCCAGGTGGAGAATAGGACGCTGAGCGGATATAGGACCTATAGTAAAAGTTAAGTATGAATTATGACATCAGTAGGAATGCTCATGTACACATATACATTTAGACAGTAAATGGTTACTCACAGTGCAGACAAGGAATTAACAGAAATTAATCATCGTTCTTTCCGATCAAATGATTGAAATTGGCACTCGTAGGCAATCAGCTAATTGAAATTGACTTACCGAGCAATCAATTAATTGGAATTTATTTCGTGACCAAACAATTGATTGATATTGAAATTACTGAGCAATTAGTTGACATAAATCAATCGAAATTCTATTAATTTTTGATAATAACTGATACTAATGGAGGGCATATACAGTATCAATTCAATAATTCTCATTCAAATTAACATGTGGCTACAGTGATGATACCGTTTCTGAAAACCAAACGCTTCGCTGTCAGTCAACTGAATAACACTAATATACAAACTATTTGCACAAGACATTCGATAAAACTTCTCACATTCTAAGGTACAAATAATGCGGTGATAGAAATCAATTCAATGCACTGATCCAAGATGAAACGGAATATGCGACATAGGTAAAGGAAGTATTAGCGGTTCACTCACCAAGGGACAAATCTAATGGATAACATCACATTCATGACAGAGTTTTGAATGAAGCGTTGCGGACACATGATGGAGTCTTCATGCATTTGAGCATTCACTGCAATATTCCACGACTTATCGTGAGTGAATCAATTAGACAGAGATAGCACTGATAAAGGCTCTCACTAGTTCCTTTTGCTTAACGTCTGTGGCTAGACCATTAACCTAATTGCAGTACTCTCTGACTTCGTGAAACGCAAGTGTGGGATTTATAATGATGGCAATGTCCGTTTCTATCCATTTACTTCGCAATTCTCTGCGATACGATCACAGAGCAACCTGTTTTGCAATGTGTCGACTTAGGTGTCTCAAATGGTGTATTGAAAAGTGTGGACTTGCATGACTTGCACAAATAAGCATTCTGTATGAGATGGGAAGTATACGAATGCCCTTTTACAGCAAGTTGAGAAATATTCATCAATGTTATATAAACTCATGTGACAGCTTGAAATCAATGTACATGTACACCTGATACACATTCTCAAATTGTCAAAAAAGTGTTTTCTTCATTAACTGACCAATTATTTTATGCATATGGGTTTGTGTTGACATGTATGAAGTTAGCGGAACCACTATTTATTACAGCGAGATTTTATTCGAAACAACTTCTGCTTTATCAATTTCATTCTCATGATCATGAATCTGGGCACAGATTCCACAAAGTCGCAATCGTGCTTGAGAAATTCAAGTTCACAGATAAAAGTGATTCCGTTGGAAAGTTACCGGACCAACTTCTTATGAGCAGTAAATCAGTTTTGCTTTGTCACTGCCTGATCCAAATAGCTGATCACAAATATACTTAAATGATGCATTTTTCACAACAATGCAGTTAAAAACGGCAATATCACAACATATTCATATACATGTTTGAAGTTAACGGAGCTACTCAGCGGATCCATTTCATATTAAAGCGGGATTGTATTCGAAGCAACTTCTACTTTATCAATGGATCCTCCTGATCATGAATCTGGACTCAGATTCCACAAATTGACAGGTGTTATTGAGAAATTCAAGTTTAAAGATAGAAAGTGGTTCCGTTAACATCACACACGGTTTGTGTTGTCACTTTATGGGTCGAGTCATGAGTTTTCCAGTAAATGGCGCGTGGTTTGCTTTACTCCAGTGGTGGGCAACGCGTGGCCCGCCACCGCTTCCCCTCTCCAAAGTGGCCCGCGGACATAGTATGAAATGGTGATGTGAAAATGACCACTCCGACTTTGACCTTTAAAAGGCACTTTTAGAAGGTGGAATTCTTAAGAATTTGCAAAACAATTGACTAATGAGTTACTGAGCAATATGATGGTATAAAATTTTTCTTTCGAATGCTCAAAATATATTCTGTTCGCAATGAATCTTCTCAATATGAAGGCAAGTGACATAGCCATCAACTCCGCGAGTGATAAGTGACATGGTGTTCGATAACCTGTTGAGAATGTTTCACCATGCAATAAACAGCACTGCAATTAGCCTATAGGCTACGCATGAAGGTGTCCAACCTCATGAAGATATGTGATATTTATAAGCCAGCTTTTCTTTCAAGTACTCTTTCTGGATTTTATTTGTTCACCGCATGCGCGCACCAATATTGTACTAGGCAGGCATTACCGCACGAGTATCGTAAGGGGAGCCTATGCGTGGTTTTCGAAAGCCGCTTATGTTTGGGTGTCGCAGGCCTATGCTCACTTAGGGGTGTGTAGTTTAGCAAGGTTTTGTTTTTATTATTTTACACTGTGCGGCATGTGGGCGGATAGATGCAGGCTACTATTTAGACCGTCATTTTTCGATGAAATAAGGTAATTGTTGAATTCATTAATTTATTAAAGCAGCGCAAGAGAGAACCAACGTCCGTTTAGCATTACGGTATATTTTGTTGAGATCAGAATGGCAAAACCCGACACCGAGAAGTATTCACCGGGTAAGAAAGAGAAGTCATGTGCACACCGCATATTGCGTAATAACAACAATGAACAAAACAGTCAATGAATGAATCACGTATTCCACAGTAATATTAACATTCACCAATAAGGTCATATATTACTATATCTTAATTTCAATAAAAGCTTCCGCAGTAGCCTGGCCTATTCACATTTCATCTTTCATATAGATTTTAGAATGTAAAATGCAGCTCCTTAAAAGACAACAGCCTAGTTGGATACTAGATTGCTGTTATGTCATGTACTACCACTATGTATCTATTACTGGAGTCCTTAAAATAGCGATCAAAAGTGCTCAATAAAGGAATTTTCAACAGACCTATTTCCGCCTTTTAAAATAGGTGGCCCGCGAGCCCTCTATCCCAACTTGGTTGCCCACCACTGTTTTGCTCAGAAAAGAAGCAATCTAAAAAATAGTAATTTCTAAAATGGTTTTATCAAACCCCAATTAAAGGGTTTTCACCATCATGATGTTTGCAAAGACTGTCCATCACTCAAAATGCCCCTATTTTTGCAAAATATTCACTGCTCATCAAATTGCTTTATTTCTTAGCGTGGGATAAATGAGAGCATGGTCGATCCAAGTTAATCAGCATTTTGTTTCCTTGTATATGCTTAGTTGCAATATAGGGTGCGAAATTCACCTGAAGTTTGTTCAAACAGTCTGACAAGCCAACTAAAGTTCGATGAAAATGCCCAACGTTCTCTAAAATCATGTTTGATATCATGAGGTCTTGCTGCATTAAAGCAAAATAGAGATAAGTCTCCCTAAATAAAAAAGCGGGGAGATTTGTCAAAGGAAAAAATCCGGCGCTTAGTTGATGAAATGCAATCGCAGCTTTTGAAATTTTGAAGATTATCACTGACTGCTTAACAGAGGAGGACGTGGCATGGTATATCATTTCGTTTGATTTTGATTTAGTGACCAATATTAAATGTAGCGTTATCACAAAAGTTTCAAGGCCACTTTGCAGAGGATAGATTAACCCTCATATACCTGAGGGAGTCCAGTGAAAGCTTCAACATGAAAGCTATCATTCTGTTGATAGTTCAATACTAAAAACAGACTTCTGGTAAAGTTTTCACTTTAGCAATTCATGAGTTTGAGATCTCCACAGCTGTTTTGAGGGTCTTAAAATGCAGCAAATATGGCTCAGTTTTGGCCTATTTTCGATTGATATGGATAGATTTGAGAAAATGGCCAAATGTAGGGGTTATGCTGTTTGGAATAAATCAATTTCATGAAAATCAACTATCTGAGGTTACATGGTGACAGCAAATATCGTATACCGACTCTTGGTACAACTGATACTATACTAAACGTCGTTGAGTTACAAAAACACCACATTTTCGCATGTGCTTACTGAGAAGGCTGAAAGACAAGGGATTAGTTATGTCGACTCGCGACACGCAAACATCATTGTTTTAATCAAAATCAACTTTCCTAATGATTTGATATCGATGTAAGGAGGCAAACTAAGAATTTGTAAAAGGGGTCCACTGTGAAAAAGCTCATATCTCTGAGGGTTAAGATTGCATCTTAAACAATGTCATACCAGAGGATGTCAGTCACAACTATAAGAAAATGACATAAGTATTTTTTTTGGAGGTATTTGAGGTGGACTGTCGACTCTGATGGTTGAAGTTAAAAAATGCTTCATGGTAATTGTCGGGGAGTTGTTTTTAAAAGGATTCAAGGAATTCAAAGTGAGCCTTTGGCTTCACGTGAGCGGTTAGACACTGAAGCGGCCTCGATTGAACAGTTCGGACCTTGCCTCAACGTTTTTTGTAATTCTAGTTAATGTCATTGGAAATGATTTATTCTACATCCCAAACTAATGAGGTTCATCATCTCGAGCGTTATTAAATGAACCAAATGATGACTTTCGACATTATTGAAATGAGCAGATGAGCAAGACACAGTCCCTTCACGAAATCATGAACTTTGAAGCCTACACACTCTTATGGTTAGTAAATACAGCGATTTTTGCGAAAAACGTTGAAATACACTATGACTAAAAGTAATTACATCCAAAGTCACACGGTTTATAGTTAAATATTTCACGACAAAAATGCATGCGACAGAAAGGTTGCAAATTGAATATCGATAGAAATTTACTCCGAATTAGCGAATATCTCCCTGGCGGTGTAATTCACGATACTATTCTCATTACAATGCAACGGCTATTCTATTCCTCATAAATGATAAAATTGATCTGATGAAAACTATTTTCCATTTTTTTCTTTCCCATATGGAAATTGTAAAATGAAAATTTGGATTTATTTTTGCATCACGTCTCAATTTCCTATTGTGTTTTACTTTGATCAACGATTGCGGCTGTTTCTTTGATGACTTTTAGTATGTAGCGAAATAAATGATTCCCTTGCCTTTGTTTTGGCAAATCTCGTTATTATATGCTCAAAAATCCATGATATTTCTCCTTATCCCGATAGTCTACCAGGTCAATGAAGGCGGAAATCTTTCTCATGGATGAATCAATGTCATATTAATGGTTTCTTTAACCTTTACAGAATAAATCCTTCCACGTACAGTCTTCTTACTCAGTCTCTAAGACATGGGATTTACAAAACTCTTCTAGAAATCGGAATTGGGTCATGCCAGATGTTTTTAATGAAAATGTCGAACTTCGGCCAAATAGCAGTGTAAAGAGAGTAATCCCAATGCATTTGAGTTGAAAATTGATCTCCCTTCAGGTTAATAATGCGCAATGATGGTCGTGTGGAATGAATGTATGAAACTATAGACAATTAGTATAAAACCGTTTATTGAATTCAAAATTACCGGTATATGTGTACTACAATTTACGAAGACACTAGTGCAATATTATACAGGTTGTTTCAGTTTTCTAAGTTGCGTTTTAAACACCATCGAAGTTTTTTCTATGTCTGCTGAGATAACAACAGATGAGCAAAAATGATAATGAATCATAAATGAAATTCAAAGGAAAAAGGACTTCTCACAAAAGATTTTCAGACTATGACAGCCATTATTTGAGAAGCAAAGTCGGCACCGTTTTCCAATAGTCATGACCCTTTCGAACCTCACCAATATCACGTTTTGCTCAAAAAGGCTGAAATTCGTGTCTCGAGTTCTTCAAGAGTCGTTGGTCTTGATGCTTTGTAGTAGAGGTGTGCGAATCCGAGTCAGAATCCAATCCGAAGTCGTATCAGATTGGATTCGGATCAATTATTTCGAACTCGGATTGGATTGGACAGGAGCGGTCAAGAAAAATCCGAATCAATCGGAAATTATGGAAATCTATACATGTTTTGTGTCGTCAATGCAACTCAGCAAATTACTTTTAATCACATTAAAACATAACATGCTGCACTTATTCCACATGTCAAATACCACTCTTCGGGTTCGGAAATCGGATTTCGAAGTCATCTATTTCCTTTCAACTCAGTACATCATAAGAACCGCGTACCCTGATTTGGGAGGATGCCTCTAATGCCCTAATTTATTGAATATTATCGTAGCAACAACTTGAACGAGGTCTGAGCCGTCCTTTTGTGCCGCCGTCTCACACCATTCATCGACTTCTTTGATGAGATATTGAATTCTTCTAATTTTGACAATGCTTTCCCCACCCAAAGCGTTGACAAAAAGCATGGTTAGTCTTCGTCGCATAGTAGCTATTTTTAGACGGCGTTCTGATGACAAAATGCATGTCATACTACTACTCGTAGTTCTTGAATTCCATTTTCAGACAGTGAATCTCGAAAAGCAATCAACTAATGCAGTAAGAAGCTCATGTCATATTCACTGCCATGGAGTATTCACCATCATCATAGAAACAACCATAAGACAAGCATCCACTCAATAATAACAAATCACACCGTTTCAAATAATATATCTCGAGTTTCAAATCTATGGAAATGTTATATAAAATAGAACTGACATCAAACGTTATTTAAATGTTGACTAACAATCAATTTGTCTTGATAATTGCAATAATATTTGATGAAAACGATAGATGAAATCTTCACAAACCAATCGTTTCAGAATGCACAATCTTTTTGTCGACCACGATACATAAAGGGAACCAAGGAACCTATGGGCTGTGATTCTCTCGAAAAGAGCCAGGTAGTCACAGATTCTTAGAAAAGAGGGAGCAATAGCTATCTGACTGATGATCATCAAGTTCCCGATTCCTTGTTCCGCAAGCAACGCTTATGGCAACGCCTATGTCTCTCATAGTCTACTATTGTTATTGTCCATCGATCGAATAAACTTAACGGGATGCTGCTGACTTGTTTGACGGCTAGCGAATAGCGATGCATGGAGGCGTCCACGTGGAATTCTGTTTCGACACCGAATTCATATTCATGAGCTTATCAAGAATCAATTAATAAGTAAGTCGCAGCCTATAATGTAGGCCTAGACTTGCTATCGGGAAGGTAAGCCAGACTTAGAAGATGCAACATCATGACGCTCGCCTTTTGCTATAGCCCATTATACATGTATATAGCCAGCGATTTATTCTTTAGACTATAGACTATCTTAGGGGTCAAGCTGTGGCTTTGATCCGAAGTGGCCGGCCAGTTGCCACTGTGTCGCAACAATTAAAGGTTCTCAAAAGTACTATTGGTTGCGATGAAGCTGTCAGCGGCCTGATGGAAGGTCTTCTGGCCGACCAAGGCTGACTTCTCGCAGGTCAAATCGCTACATCATCAGTGTGGTCGATAGTGATCCTTCTACCTCTTCATCTGAGCTTTCAGCAGGTTCAAATCTTTCCAGGACAAGTGTTTTGAGACGACTTAAGGAGTTGATCTGCTCCAGTCCTAAGAGACCATCGAAGCTGAATCTGTCCGAGCGACACAAGAAACTGAGACTACAGTGGTCAATGAAACGTTGCCACTGGCGGAATTAGTGGTCACCTGTAGTTTTGTTGGATGAGACAGCTGTCCGAATAGAATTAAAAGTTGGCGTGCACGCCTTTGGATGAAGTGTGGGCAAGACATTCCTGATCGTCTTTTTGCATCGAGGAGTCAGGACGATTGCAGGAAATTGCTCATCTGGGGAGCCATTTGGAGTGATGGTCGCAACTCACTGCATGTTATGAGGGAAAACATGAACTCCGAACGCTACGTTCGAGTGCTCGAAGAACATGTTTATCCTTTATCATTCAGTTTAGGTGATCCATCATCCGATTAGATTATCATGAATGAGAATGCTCCATGCCATCGTGCCAGGGCAACTCAATTATATAAAAGACAGGCAGGAATACGAACCTTAGACTGTCTGGCAACGAACTTTAACCTTAGGCAAGGTCTCCTGACTTGAATCCAATCAAGCATGTCTGGTCTATCTTGAAGCGGCGAGTTCGTCGACGAATTTGTCGTGGCAATAATTTGAATCGGTTGGAATCTTTAGTGAGGCAGGAGTGGAATTAGATTGATCAACAGATAATCAGAAATTTGATCGGCAGTATGCCTAATCGGTAATAGAGCTAGAGGAGACGAATATGGCTACTAGGGAACGCACTCAACAGTCCTTTTCAGGACTAGGCCCTTAATGGGTCAACATATAGCAAAGGAAATACTTAATATGATATAGGAAACAAATTCATTCAATTATAGTTAAAAACTTACTGTTTGCTATGAAATGCTGCTGTTTTAAAACTAATTCTAAACTAATTTCTAACTATTTATGAAACGGACTGTATATTAAAAGGTCAAGTTGATAGTCTGATTGGGAAACTTTGCGCTTGCAAATGGTACAATTAACTGGTTTTCATGATTACGGTTGTCGAATCTTAACCAGTCAACATAGGCAACTCAGATAATGGATAGGTGAGACTTCACTGACAGCTTGTCTTATTAAAACACAAGCTGTCAAACCTTTTGGATCCTTGCTTACACGGGGATGGTAAATTTGACTTGCTTATACAAATTGAGCTAATGTTTTACATCAACCCAAGTTGTGATGTATATATTCTTTTTTATTAATGACCCTCTAAAAAATTCTCAAAAATCAATTAAAATTTTTATTTGATGAATTAGAAGAATTACAAATAGCAATGCAAGTTGTCAAATTTAGAATGAAACTCAAAAGCAACTTTGAAAGATTGATTTTAAGATCACAATGTCTCGTGTGAATCAAGCTCTATGCGATGACTCATACTGTCTGTTTTCATCAAAACACGTGGGATTATTCCAACTGTGACATCTCTGTCTGAATTGAGAGTCTCAGTTGAGTGCCAGCAGCCCAGTTTGCCGCAGTTAATCTAGTAGTGTTTAGTATTTTTTTTTATTTTCCATTCTCACGACTGATTGCGTTTCTATTGTTTGGAAATTTCCTCTTGGAATTTTTTAATTATTTCAAATTGTTCTTTTATGAATGGAAAAATGTAATTTTATGTTTTGTACGTGTGAATACCAACGTTTTCAAGTAATTTCTAAAAGCTGAATATAAATTTTGGTTTCAGAGGTTATTATCACAAAATAACCAAATTCTTGTGAACGGAGGTTCATAGTTGGCGGTTAGGAACAGAAGATTGAAAACTACTCTTCTCATGTTATTGGAGGCACCGAACTTCAGCATTGGTTCTCATTGCAGTTCTAAATCCTTGATGCAGTTGCCAGAAACTTTGAAACATATACGAACATATATAATATTTGGGTATTTAGTTGCATTCTCAATTGAAAAATGGAAACAGACCTGAACCGGCGTCATTTCATCCAATATAAGGAACATCAGACCTAGTTTATATCTCTCAACATAAACACAATCTCTATTTCTTTATGCAGACATTCCTGAAGCACTATGTAGCAGTGTAAGACCTAACGATAGGAGCCAATTTTCTCAAAGTGGAAAAGATAAGGCGCAAGGCATTTTGACAGAATAGAGAACCATTATTATATCATACTTACATGTATTGCAAAAATGCTTCTCAAACTTAGGATTCTGGAGGCTCATTTTATTGAAAAGACACAATTCATATTGTGAAGGAAGCCCAAAACTAGTTGATCTTTACTAGATTCTCGAATCTCTACTGCGAGGCCTTTCAGCCAGCACAGTCGGCTATCGTCAGGCGAAACCGATAGCCGGCTGTGTAATAGAGATTCGAGAATCTAGTAAAAATCAATTTAGTCCGGGAGCTAATGACACTTTCTTACTAAATTCGCGCACAAAGGGCTTATTAGGATGGATTTGTAGATCTTGAAACGCTGACTACAAAAACCAAATTCTTGAGTGTCACAGCCAGTCGCTTTCGGTTATAGGTAAGGTTAAAGGATTCCCATTGGGATCCAATGGTAAAATTCTAGAAATATCTATGGATTATGAAACACTTGACAATTTTCGTACATTTTCTTTTGCAGAAAAGACACTATTTATCAGAATGCCATTAGAATTGAAACATGATTGAGTTCAGAACATCAACTTCGATGTAAATGTTGAAGTGAGTCACATGATTCAGTATTTGATGTCTGAGAGCCTCTACAAAATGAGTAAATTTCATGTTTTAACTTAATATTGGCGATTTTACTCATTTTGTAGAGGCTCTCAGACATCAAATACTGAATCATGTGACTCACTTCAACATTTACATCGAAGTTGATGTTCTGAACTCAATCATGTTTCAATTCTAATGGCATTCTGATAAATAGTGTCTTTTCTGCAAAAGAAAATGTACGAAAATTGTCAAGTGTTTCATAATCCATAGATATTTCTAGAATTTTACCATTGGATCCCAATGGGAATCCTTTAACCTTACCTATAACCGAAAGCGACTGGCTGTGACACTCAAGAATTTGGTTTTTGTAGTCAGCGTTTCAAGATCTACAAATCCATGCTATTAAGCCCCTTGTGTGCGAATTTAGGAGGAAAGTGTCATTAGCTCCCGTCCCAACTAGTTTTTTGGGCTTCCTTCAAAAAATGAATAGAAACTCAGGCCCACCTTTTCCTGAAAAGAAACGCAATCTATGAAAACTATCATTATCCTGTGGACGAAATGTATTTTTTGTGATGCTATCGCTTATCAAAGAAAGCTGTTTGATGTCATGGAAAAATGATAAATTCCGTCAACCTACTCTTGTTTGTGCTAATTGTGGTTGCACAATGTATTTCGGTAATTGACATGAAAATGATAATTGAAATTTCAGAATTGTGACAAGATTTTCTTTTAATCGAGGAACTCCACAGCCTTGACAAGGCGAAACTTTAAGATTGTACTTAGATACTGAAAGACATTGCATTTGGTGGAGAGAAGTAATATCCCATCCAAGACGATAAACGGAAACATAGCTGACGAAGTAATCGGTGTTTGTGGAGATGTTGGATGGTTTTCCATTGCAGTCATCTAATCTATTCAGCTATACACGCATTTCGACGAAAACAACTTTGCTTTGTCTTTGTTTCCGCCATAACAGAAGTCAGGAAATTACTTTCAAAGAATGCAATGTTCTTGTAAATTTATTGCTTTTGTCAACATCTAGAGTAAAGTCTATACATCGCTTGGCTTGAAAAACTCACTAACAAATATCGTATAGAGCTTTCGACGAACGTTCAGTCTCGTTAACTTTCCCAAATCAGTTTATTAGATGAATCCACGTCATGCTATACAGAATTGCTGAATGGTTACATTATACAGCATGTTGAATCTCATGAATGAAGCGCGTCATTAAGGTCGATTGCCGCGAGTCTCTATTTAAATGCACTGATATTAGTGCACTTAAATACAGACTCACGGTAATCGACCATAATGTAAAGACATTATAATGTAAACAATCCTCCGTCATCTCTGTTCCATATTAAACTCCAGATGCATTTAATACTTCCTAGTTCAACAGAAATATTTTTCTTATATCATGTCGCCAATTCTTCAATAAAAATGAAGCTTTTGTCACAAATTAAATAAAACTCATTTTCATGCAATCGAAATCGCCCTTAATCATTTTGAGAAGCCATTTCTCTTTAGCGATTATGCATTTGCTTATAGACCCTTGGTGTTATGTAGCTAACTCATTTTGTTTAGGATTTATTTTTTTCAAACAAATAACGCTCGAAGATGCCATGAAGGTACATTCACTTCACCGAATATAGAAAATAGGAAAAAATAGTATCAAATATATCTTGATAAAGTGAATATTAGATGCATTAAAGACGACCAACTTATTGCAATAATGCTATTCACGGTGGTGACACTGCCTTGCGTTAAAGAACAATTCAAAATAAAATATATATTCACGTCATTTTTGTATCTGTATTATTTGCGGCACGTGCGTAGCAACTCATGAAAATGTATGGGATATTCCAAGTGATGTCACGTCTATAGAGATGTAAGAAGTGGATTATTTCGCACTCAATGGTGAATTTTTCCTCGCATTTACGGAATGCAAGATAATAGCATTTCAAGAACATCCTCCCCCGATGCACGAGGCTATTATGAGAAATTCTGCGATTCTTAGAACGTTCTAGCAGTACTTTAGCAATAACTGTTTGACAATGCTTACAACCAATTCGAGACACTATGACAGCCATTGAAAGTACCGAAGTTACTTCCTGTCATTAAAGAAAAGAAAATAGTTGAATATTTGTACTTCACATACTTTAGATAAGGAGTTTCAAATGCACTATTCTCTGCACAGCAAATGCGCTACATCAAAGGAGAACCGCGTTTGCCTTTGTGCAAGCAGCTGCAACGTAGGAATGAACTATGTGAAGCAACAAAGCATTTGAAAGCACATCAATGTGTTCCTTTATGCGTGTTGAGTTTAGTGTGGTTTGAAACATAACCTAAGCGTGTTTTGAGATAATTCGTGACACGGAAATCTGACATGCTATGAAACACAGTGATCATGAAGTCGTGCAGGTGAAATGACTATGTAACCTAACTATCGCTAGCAATGATATCGATATGAAACATGTCACATTTTCTTCACTTGCGTGACTTTAGACTTTATGATCACTGTATCAATGGACACTGCCGATATGCACGTCGAAAACAGTATTACGTCGAAGGCCAACACGCGTCGCCCTGACAGCGGTACCTGTACAATAGCGACTCCCGTGGTGAACAACCGAGTCAACCGGTGGTTAGGTATGTACCGACACTTTGCCAGAATACATGTACTTTGTGAAGATTTACAACTTCTATTGTAGTGAATGCTATGCGGTATTATTTCATTGAGGCCTGCCCAGAGCCGGCAACAATCATCGTTGTTGCCGGCTACTGAAACAAGAACCACTATCTATGTATGTAGCCAGAGACTTTCAGACTTCTACATGTGCATGAATCATAGCACGCATTCACTACAATAGTAATCATGCCTAGCTTTTTCAAGCATCAATGATCCTTGCAGCCTCGGCCGCAATACCGCCTCGGCTGTACGACTCATTGATGCTTTCAAAATCTAGGCATGATTGATATCTTGTTCCCCCACTTAAAATACGATATCATAATATCAAATCGAAATTATTCTACTAATTCTAGAGAACAATTTGGCGCGCGGTTACAACGGAATAAATACAATTTTGACTTTGATAGCATTATTGCAACTTTAAATTGATCTGTGTAATGTAAGTGATGCAGCTGAAGAGGCTGGTGAAATAGCTAGTCTGCTCAAATAACTTTTGATTATTTTTTCTCTTCCATTGTAATCGCGCCTCCAATTTTTCTATATCTTGAAAATGAATTGCGATTTGACTTTGATGGTATTATCACAACATTGAATTTATCTTTTTAATATCTTTGCAATGTAAATCTTACAGCTGAAGCGGCCAGACCGGCGAAATAATAATAATGTTCCAATAACGTCGTTTTATTTTTCTTGTTCCGTTGAAACCGAGCGTCATATTGTTCTTTAGAATTAATACAACAACTTCGATTTAATAATATGATTTCCAAACAATTTTTTGAAAAAATTACTCCTTTAACACGTGAAGTACAATATTATTTTGACAAAACTAGTTTCTGCAGTAATCTACGACTATTGCAGCTGAACACTGTAAACTGTACGCTACGAAAGCGACGGGATTTTCCCTACGAAAGCGTATGTACAAATCGCGGATAACAAAATGTACCAATGCATTTTGATGAAGCTATCTTCAACAAACATTTGTTGTCCACTCCAATCCCACTAATAATTAATGATGAATAGTTGTGTGATTCTTGATTTCATCTATAACCAAACTGCTGACAAATTGAAGAAGTCTTAACAAATGCATTCACCATGTTTCGACCTACTCGGTCTCCACAGTAATGACCGGTTCAGATTAGAGAACATGCCATCGCACCCGATGGAGCGTAGAGAACTTTTATGAAGTCCAGCAGTGAAGCAGTGCCCGACTTGTAAGCGAGCAGGTTCATACTTCAGGAACGGTCGTAACCCCAATGTTCACTTCATCTTAGGATATAAGAGCCACTAAACAACGTCTTGGAAATTGAGGAATTTTTGATGCAGCTAAGTACGTCGTGTTGAGGCTCATGAGACATACATGTACACAACCCTGTTAGCTTCCTACAAGCGCACGGATGGTGCACACGAATCAAAGGCTTTGTTGTCTTGACTTATTGCCAAAATTAACGGTTAATCAAAGAATTTATTGAACTACTAAGCGATGATATTGTCGCTTTCCAAGTTGTATTTTGCTCTTTTTGACATCTGCGGTAAACATGTATATTATTTAGATGTTTACATAAAATGAAAGATAAGGCCAATGGCCTCCGCTAGCGAAGTCAGAGCATAAGCTCTGCATGTTCTTCCACTTAAGCAGTCCTTGCTATATAGATAAAATGTATAACGAATGGCATTACTTGAAAAAATCGAAATATTGATGTTAAAAGCCCAATGAAAAAACATGCTGTAAAAACGTGGTTGATATGATATTTGTCTAAATTTTGTTCAGTTATTCCAAGCAATTAAAAGCAGATTCATTTCATATCCATGAATAAGATATACTATGGTGTGCTGAACCTTGTTCTAAAATACAGCGTTTGCACATTCATCGCGCGGATAAGGACTTGACTGATAATAAAAAAGGGCCCCTTAAACTACGCTGAAGTTCAATCGATTCTCATGCTTTCTAATCGTGTCGCGCAACAACGTGCTTATAAATCTAATCTAAGCTATACTTAGATTAGAGTAGATCAGATAGACTTGCATCTCCTGTTGTATTTGCTAAGCAGTGCTCAAAATGTGAAAATCGCACAATTTGCAAATTGCAATTTTCCTATAAGAAAACATGTGAGCATGATAATGAATCATGCACGGAGAGAACGAGCATTTTCTGAGATTTCTTTTGATATACTGGTCATCAAAATCAGTGAACTAGGAAAAAATTAGTGATATCGTGAAGGAGTCACAAAATCATGTCTTTAACTGAAAATGTTGTATTCTCACCTTCTCATCAAAAATGCTCATGTTTGGTATCTTCAGAATCCTTGCGATGTAAGGAATTCGAAAATGTAGGTATTATTCAAATAAGTTCCATAGCTCTTTTTCTAACTTGTTCAATATATTTCCTCGTTACCGCTAAAGTACACAAACAATCAAAGTAAACAATCTGCAGTCGTGGTCAGAGAACAAAAACATGCCTTCGCTTGCTTTGTTTTGAGCCTTCACTTATATGTTGTTTGTGTACTTTAGCGGTAACGAGAAAAAATATTGAACAAGTTTGGAAAAGAGCATTGAACTTATTTGAATAATAGCTACATGTTCGAATTCCTTACATCACAAGGATTCTAAAGATAGCAAGCATGAACATTTTTGATGAAAAAGTGAGAATATAGCATTTTCAGTCAAAAGACTTATGATTTTGTGATACCTTCACGATATCACTAACTTTTTTATAGTTCACTGATAGATTTTCTTATAGAACAATTGCAATTTGTAAATTGTCGAATTTCACATTCTGAGCACTGCTCAGCAAATACAATAACGGATGCAAGTCCATCATAGCTCACTTAAAAGCTGAGAATGCAGGCTCTCGAATGATGTCTGACACGTTGTTGCGCGACACGATTAGAAAGCATGAGAGTCGATTGAATTTCACTGAAATTTAGGTGGCCCGTTTTTATGATCAGATCTATAATAAAAGGTAAGATGCAAATTTAATGACAATCATAATGTTTATAAAGACATATGACATGTGAATCAACTTTCAAGTGTCCGTAACTCGAAACGTCGTTGCAAAAATTAATTGTCTAAAAAATTGTAAATATTGTACCTCGATGAAAATGCAGAAACGAGTGACAGAACCTTTTTGATTGTTCAGTACATGTATTTACCAAGTGAGCAATCCTCTCAGTGGAGTTTGAGACGTGCAACGAATGGGTAAGTTAACCATACGAAAATCTGCGTAGCAAAAAGAAAAATCGGCAATGGTCAATAAGGTACATAAAATGATATAAAGCAGAAAGGAAAATTCACTTACAAAAATTTGATCAAGGAGCTATTAAAGCTTGCATTGCAGATGGTAAGGTGGACAGAAACTTTACAATTTGCGACATTTGATAAAAATTTGAAATGCTCTACATTTTAATTTTCAACCGGTTTTGCGCAAAAGATACGCAAAATCCTCCTTGCAACAGTTCAGCATAATTTCTAACATGATGTTAATTGAGAGGAAATTTCCCGAAAATTATCTACCACATAATATTTGACTAAGTCAGAAATAGGGAACTGATAGGATTCAGTTGAGAGGTACACTATCAAGAGGCACTGAATGAAATTTCAGATAAATAGAATGTCTTCAAAATATCATCGTTCACGTCAATAATCAAAGGATGGATCCTAATTTTCATGTCACCGATTAGTGCGCTTATGAACAATATTATTCATCATCCATCTTGCCTCAGGAGAAGAGATAAAGTTTCTCCCTCAAATATGGATGATTTTGACGGGGTATTATTTCAAGGAAGAATCTGCGGTCAATTTGCGGCGTCATACATTATAAGCAAGATCAAACAGTCCCACGATCACTTCTCTAACAATCAACTAGAAATTGATCAATGTTCAGGAATATTGCTTCATTTTCTAATTTTGAGAGAAATTACCTCACACTTCCTTTGTACAAATTTTATTATTCAATTAATGGGCAGAGAACGTCAAAGCAAGGTTCATGCGTATATATTTTAGCAACTTTCTCAAACATATGTCTGGAATTTGTCCACTTTCTGAGAATTCTGTATGCTAGAGTTCTTAACCCCATCTCTCCTTGGTGAGGATTTTTGCTGTGAACTCCTAAACTACGCTTTCTTTGAATTTTGTTGGCGCATTTCCAGACTTTTCACCAATAATTAAATCGATGGATTTGGTTCACTGGAGGATTAGACTTATGACCCCGATTTTAAAAAATACTTCTTCGAAGATTTGAAATTTGTCGCTTTTGCAAGCATTTCGTGAGATGAGTTTCAGCGAAGCACATTTCAATATGAGCAGAGAAGTTATTAAAAATTAATTGACTATCGCTTATTGCACATTTATTGCACATTTATCCATAATATCAAATAACAGAATATCACTTTACAAAACAAAACATTAATTTCTCAACCGAGAGCACGTGGAAAGATAGGGTTTCTAACGATGACTATGTAAAGTACATAATGTTAGTATAAACGATGCATGAAATGATAATGGCATTGTGTACAGTGGAGTGGGGAATTATAGATGAATGATTGTGAATACCGGTACACGTGTATGTGCTGATGAGATCAGATGGCATGACAATGTGTATAGCATGCAACTGAAAATGATTTTGTTGCATCAAGTAAATGAAGTAAAATAATGATTGGACACTGGTAGGAGAGTTCATTCAATTATGCCATGAATAGCGTTTGGATGCATTTAGTCGCATCATAAATAACATGGATTGAATTGACACAGTTAGATACCATGAATATTTATATCTTAAACCTTGCCTGATATCGTATTACATTAAAGAAAGTTTGAAAGTTTCTATTGAAAGTTTTCTCTTGAAAGTTTCTTTCATTTTCACTGATTCTCATGTTACCACTGTTGCCAAATCCAATTCGTAGTAAAAGTCCACTGCAGGTTTTCTGCAGATGCACCACCTTATTGGTCGGAGGCTATTCAATTGCAACCAGGTTTTAAAGAATACTTCAATAGATGAAATTAAAGAATTTTTTAACAAGACTTGTCCTTGTTCTAGTTCTATCTTCTGCTACAAGCCCGCTTCACGCGTGGTTACTGGTGATTTGAGTATTATATCCAACCCAAAACTTAGGGATTTGATGGCAAAGGGTACCAATTATAGAGAGCTTATTCACAAGTCTTGGGATTTTGTTAAAGTCAGCGTTAAAAATGCATTAGTTACCTTTATTGAAAGGTCCTGTAGAAAGTATGCCCTTAAGAATTCTGACTTCCTGGATTGGTCTGAGTCTGTCCTTAAGATAGTTAAGAATCACATCTCTTTCCAAAGCACCAACTTTCCATCTTTGCATTCGAAGTACTAAGATCTAAAGAGTGCAGAAACTTCATTTCAAACTCTTGTTAGAGGGATAAAAATGAAACGCTACGTATTATTCAAAATAATAATCTAAAACAGCTGGTTTTTAAAATTCCATGTGCTTCGCAGACTTTCCAAACATCGATTCCAAAGAAAATTTTGAAACCTCGCTTTGAGCATGAGTTTCTGCACCATTACATTTATAGGCATTGTTGAAAGACTTTGTTTTTAGACATGCATGTTAGGGCTCTCAACCCATGTTTTCAAGGAATTTTGGATGAGAGTTGGAGCGTGTTGTGTGACAGAAACGTCAGTCTGAAATTGAAAGGGAAAATGCGCAACACCGCAGAACAGCTGGAAGCGGGGCCGGGCCGGGCTTGAAAAATTCTGCCCGATTTTGAAGCACCCGGGTCGTGCTGTGATATCTAGCACCAGGGCCGATATTTATCATGTCTGACATAAGAAATTTTCTTCCTTTAATCATTTGAATTCTCCGAATCAATTCATTTGATGGCCTATCAACATGTTTATTAAGCAATGAGATGAAGCAAATATCTGCAAAAATAACTTACAAAAATGCTCTCTCGACGAAATCCTGTGTAATGAGCTCCATGCCTTCTCACCACACCCTGGCTGCAAGACAATAATCAACAGGTCTCCCAAGAGGCTTGTATTCTTCATTCAAAGATTGCCAGGAATAGAGGTACCGTAGCCATCTAGGGTCTGGCCGCTACAGTGTACCCCCGATGTTGGGATAGAAAGTGGAAGATTTTGTCTAGCCGCTGAGGCCAGTTTATCTGCAATGACCACGAAAACGCTATATGTGATTGATGATGCTAAGGTTGATCTAGTTGTAAAGTGTGAGTATGATAAGAAATGGATTTAAAGTTGAGCTTTAAGTTAATCTATTAGCATTCTATGAATTATCAATGATCGATCTCCACAATCGGTCATTCATACAGTCCGTTTCATAAAAAGTGGATCACCCTAAAATTTGACTAAATAAAACATAAGTATGATACGGAAAGCATTTTTCATGTTATTTCATGTCCCTAATATATTTAAATGTCCTTATATAATCTGATAAGCTATGATACAGTAACGGTTCTTAAGAAGCTAATATTTTGTGGCCCTACCCTTTTTGTCAATGACATTACCGATTCGTCTAGGCATTGATTCGATGATATCGTTGAGTTTTGACTGATCTAACTTTCTCCACTCTCTTTTTAACAGTGACGTAAGTTGTGATACGCCATCTGTAGGTAGCAGTGAACGAAGAACGTTACGTTTTAGAATACTCCATACATTTTCTATGGGATTCAGATCAGGAGAACGAGCTGGCCAAGATAATGTCCTAAGCCCTAATTGAGACTTGCATAAGTTGACTCTACTACTCCTGTGACACGTAGCATTATCATCCATAAATAACCAAGTCGATGGATCACCAAGTTGATCTGTCATTTGGCCAATGTTCATTCGTAAAACATTCACATAGCGTTCAGAATTCATGGTTCCTTGCTGTATGTGAAGTTCAGAGCGGCCATTGGTCCAAATGCCAACCCAAATCAGTAGAGTCGCACCACCTTGTACCAGGGGACGATGTAAATGTCTCGGAATTTCCTGATCAGATTTTATCCATAATCTCAATTGACCATCATTATCCTTCTTCAGACGGATTGATGCCTCATCAGACCAGACAACCCGATCCCATTGATTTCGCCAGTGACAATGACTCATTGCCCATCTGAGACGTCTTGTATGCTGATCTGATAATTCGATCTGAGAGGGCCTCTTACAGCTCTTGAAATTCGACTCAATAAGTCTTCTACGAATAGTGGACTTAGAAATAGACGAGTCTAGTGCAGCCATCTCAGTTAACGAGAGACTTGGATCAACTTTAACAAATCTCAAAATTAGGCGGTCTCTACGTTTGGATGTTTTGCGTGGACGGCCAGAGCCCTCTTTACGATAGAGTCGAAAATCATCATTATGCCATCGATGCACATTTGTGTAAGGGACATTTAGTCGCTTGCTTGTAGCTCGCAAAGAAAACCCTAGTTCTAGCAAGGCTGACACTTGCCTTTTGTGAATGCGATCTCGTTATTGTTCATTTGTGCTTTGTATTGTTTTCAACCGGTAAGAGATAGATTTCTAGCTGAAAGCAATCAGGAGTGCTGCCAACACCACCGCAACGAAGTCAGGAAGCTATGGAACATGAAGTCCAGTTAATCACATGTAGCAGTTACATTATTGTTGATGAATAATGGTGCTATACTGGCTCTGATTGACCAATTTTCTATATTTTTGTTTTGCTTGATAGCTTTTGGCTTGTAGAACAACATATTACATAACAAAGGAAACAAATGTAATTTTATAAGAGTGAGGTATGATTTTGTGTAACATTGCTAAATGAAGATCAAATTATCTACTACTTTTTTATCTATAACAGGAAGACAACTCAATATTCATGCTTGAAATTTCCAACAATGATATTAGTAAGCACAACTGACATATCTTCCAAATTTCAGAGAAATTCGTTCAAGTTTGGCGGAGTCAGACAAAATTGAAGTTAAGGCGATGTTTAAGGGTGATCCATTTTTTATGAAGCAATCTGTATATATTCTATATTAATAATAAATTATTTTTTTCTATTATAAAAGATATATATTTCTATGATTTAATATACATTTCTATATCGCATCACTTTGTAGGAAACACTCCATTTAGACGAGCTAAATATCAAAGATTTGTAGGCATTCTAAATAAAGAAAGAATATGAATTGATGGCACAAATCAATTCATATTCTTTAATTCATAACTTTACGTTATTATCTTCACTGTACCAATTTATTAAGGGTTTAGGAGGCAGCTCATCGCCTTTCATCTCGATGCGTTTCAGAGCCCGGAATGGATGGTTAATGGCGAAACAGGTGATCTTGTCACCAATGTTAAAGAAAATGGAAATCTGTGAATGCGAGCACTTTCACTTATGTGTCGTGTACAGGCTTCGAAATGAAGAAGTAACCGCAGTTTTAAATAAAATCGTCACTCAAGCATTGAAGGTAACTTGAATCTAATAACACTACCATCGACCTCAGAAGGCGCAGAAGCGAATCCAGGACAAACATCTACTCCTTTCCCGGGAGTCAAAATTACTTTTTATACAAAACGTGGAGTATCCCTGAGCAGGGTCAAGTACTGTGCACCCTATGGTTATACTACAAATCTACGCGCCTGCCGAGTTCCACCCGGTTCCTTTTCTTGCCGAACAGGATCAAAGAAGAACACATGTAAATCCAATGGGACGCAGACAGATTCTATGATTATGTGGGAAGTACTAAGTCTAAAGCCATGATCTTTGACATGGAATGTCTTCAGGGCATTATCTCATGCATTCGAAGCTCAAGTACTTTTGCCCATGAAGCTTAACACATAAAGATTCAACAAGAAACTGAACATCGGCAATCACAGAATTTAGATAAATATTTGTCCAATGGCCTAGTTAACCGCATTCTCGCATACATCACCGATAGGAAACATGCTAATGACATATACACATGATGGAATTTGACTTGAAGACATTCTTTGCAAAACGTCTGGCTCTATACTTAGCACTTTTCATTTAATCTGAGAAAACACAGAAAAATCACACATTTTTACCGAAAGCTTCAGTCTTCTTGCTTTTGGATTAACATATCGTTGATACTGTCTGACAAGAAGAGGAATCTAGAAGAACGTAACAGACGCGCAGATCGCAGTAGCCACAGACTATACATTATCCTGTGAAAGTCTCACTTACGGCCTCGTTCCTTGCAGAAATCCGTTCTTTCCGCAGTCTTGACTAAAGGTACTGTGAATAATGCTCGGGCGTGAAATCTTCATATAAAGGCGTGACAGGGGTATATGATGTGTAGACACCAAACATTCCAATGTACCAATTTGATCGACTCGGGCGGACGCTTATGAATGCCATAAGCCATCGTTCGCAATTCGCGTCACGATCCTCCATTAGCCCTAGGCCGTAAATCATTTATCTGTATTTTTTCTCAAGATAGATAATAAGAGCAGGCAGAAGAAGAAAATATATGATATTTTCCTAATTTTTGTGAGAGCATAAGCAGAAAGAATGGCACGTCATGTCACAACGTCGGCTCTATTAAAGATCATCGTCCAAGGTTTCTCACCCGGGAGACGGATTAGGCCGCTGTCACACAGAATAAGGCGTCTTCCATTCTCTATGTCACTCGCTTCTTTGCACATTCTTCAGAAGGCGTCTTCCATTACAGACGTGATAAGACGATTTTCATCTGTCGTCTTCCACCTTCCATCGTCCATCTTCCACCTACCGCAGTCACGCTAGGGAAATCCATTACCGGTACAGTCAGCGCTATTTTTCACTATTTACCGTTGTTATGACTACTGTCTTGATCCGCGTCCTCGTTCGACATTGTGAACAAAGGCTGTTTTCTGATTGTTTCTCTTCGCAATTGACAGCTTCATAAATCTTCCCTCAGACGTCACTTCACGTTGTTCTATTTTTAGAACAGTCTCGCGGCTGACGCCTGACGGCTTATGGATATGAACTTTATCAGCCGCATAATTTCATGCCGTATGACTTTTCCGGTGTGACAGCGTGACGGACGATGGAAGATGACTTGTGGCTGATGATTTTTCTGTGTGATAGGTTGCATTCTTTTCTACATGCAATTAAAGGTAAATCCCAAATGGAGGATGAAGGATGGAAGACGCCCTATTGTGTGTGACAGCGGCTTTATGACTTATTGCCTTGCGGCTCATTACTTATTCTGCATGATAGCTCGTGAAACTTATGTGTTGGAACTCTATTTGCGGTTTATGGCCTTGCGGCCTGGGGGTTATCAAGCCTAAAGACACTGCTAAAATCTTTCCAAGAGCCGATCACTGATGATGTAAAGCAGAAACTTGGAGTGCGCTTATCGGGCGGAAATAATGGCTTTCGTACAGATTTCACCAAATAACACCGTGATCATTTAAGGAGGCACGGAAAGTATGCCTTCTGCAACCATTAATTTCTAGGCCTGCGGGTTCTGTCAATCGACAGCTACTCATTGTATTATTTAGGCGATGATGAAAAGCATCATTTGACAAATTCAATCACACTTGAATGTAATTAGCCTTTTCCTGTTGTTGTTTTAGCCGAATAGCATGTCGTCTTTTTCAATGAAATCACCAAATATATGAAAGCCGGTCTATTATGATTTTTGTGCACCTTTTTATGTGCCTGGGAGTATGTTCCCCTCCTCACAAACTTATTATTAGTACAGAAATACATGATCAGGTCATACGGAAATTTGTCTAGTTAACAAACATTCTCTGTGGATATATCAATAACATTTAATTGATGAAAATGCATTTTCTGAAATATCTTGTGTCAAACATGATATCAGAATATTGCCACATAGACACGGAGAAAATTATCAATATGCTTTTTGTTATCCTCATTTTTCATATCCGTTTCTGACTGTAATCCGGTTGAAGAAGAAGACTCAAATGATAAGTTTCCAATGAGTTTACTTGATGACAAAGCAAGATGCCATAAAGGAATGATTTGATCTCTTGTACAGCCTTGTCGAACAGTCATGAACTCAGACTTGTGAGCAGAACCATAACAAATGAATTAATAATGCTCTGTTAATTGCATACTCAATATTTAAATATAATTACATGTATGAAGGTCTACAGACTGGTGAGTGGTAACAGCTATCCGCCGTACATGATGCTTTGATATGGCGTTTCAAATATTCTACGAATGGTTGAAAATCTGTCTTTTGCATCCCAGCCTACAATAACAATCAATAATCATCACAAAATTACGTTTTCATCGAATTATGTGTTGCATCTGCATATTGCAAAATGCATGCTCAACATGCTATGCAGATGTGTTTTATGTGATCTCTAATGAATATCCGTCGAAATTTCGCTAACTTGGTAATTGAAAATCTCGAATTACAATTTTCGAGTTTGCATGGCTGCATAACTTGCAGCTTTAAATAGGGAGTTGTGTCGATGTTGAGAGATGCTGAGCCTGCTGATGATGCCTCATTGATGAAATGGCAGCTTTTCAGGTCTGTCCCCATTTTTCAACTGAGGATGCAACTCATTATTTAATTATTCTACCGGATATGCAGATATTAAGAATGATACTACTATAGGAGTAAGTATTGCAAACCGATAGGTTGTACACCGAAGAATGCAGTTTTCGAATTTCTTTTATAGAAGACGCCATCGAGCTTCATTAAAAAAGCCGACCATGAAGTGTCCTGAATGCGATGATTTTAAAGCAATTATTGTAAAAACACACTTCGGCATCAAGTTTGACACTACGACCTGATGTTATGCGCAATTTCTGTCTAAATGATAGCATTATTATGAGCAGCCTTGATGTATTCAGATAAAAAGTCATGGCTCCTTACAAAAAGATGTTCAACTTCAAATACATTTTCTCCTATGTATTATGATGCTTGCATGCCAAGAGCAAATTTTAGATGCTCTAGCACCAAGCATAAGTGCCAAATTAACATTTGAAAAATCTTAAACAACATAAAACAAAAGTCATGTTTTCACATTGCTTCTGCTGAAGCAACAGGAGTTTGAAATTTGTCTTAGGGGACACAAATTCTAGCAAACCGTTGGTAAAGTTTTCATAGCAGTAATTGATGATTTTGAGATCTCCAAAGCTGTTTTGATGGTCTTAAAATGCAGCAATTATAACTCAGTTTAGACCTATTTCCGATTGACATGGATAGATTTGAAAAAATGGCCAAATGTCGGGGTTATGCTGCATGAAATGATTCTATTTCATTAAAATCAACTATCCGAGGTTACATGGCGACAGCGAATTTAAATGAAAATCATCATCCTCTAGGAATCTCAGTTACAACTACATAAAATAAACTAAGATTAAGCCTACTGTACAAAATATAACTGTAATGAATAAATTTATAATGAACTTTGAAGAAAAGAAAAAAAAATATAAAATACATGTGAAACTACAATACGAGTATGTAACATGAACATCGTAAAACCGACTCCTAGTACAACTGATACTGTGCTAAATGTCGGTGAATTACAAAAATATCACATTTTCGCATATGTTTACTGAGAAGGCTGAAAGACACTCAAAGGATTAGTTACATCGACCTACTACACACAAGCATCATTGTTTTACTTAAAATCAACTTTGCTAATGATTTGATATCGATTTAGGCAGGTAAGTTGAAAATTTGTAAATGGGGTCCACTGGATCCCCCACCCTCAGGTCTCAGAGGGTGTGACAAAGCTCAGGTCTCTGAGGGTCAACGACTAAACATACATATACAGTGTATTCTGTATTCACGTTTTAAGGATTAAGGAGCCACCGAAATCAGCATCATCCGCTCAATTAAACTCTGACTTGCACTTAATTTTTTTAAAGAAGCTGCAGCTCATTAGGTGGTGTGCAAAATGCTTCGCACTGAGAACTTGTTTTTCATACCTGAACATTTTCTTTACCCTGGCTACAAAACCATGAAAATCATGGCACACGATATATTTAAACAAAATTTCATATCAATGTAAGAATTTTGCTGAGATGTCATAGCTTGATGACATCTGAATATATTTACTTGTAACATGTCATCAACATAACATACACTCTATTTCAAAACTTCAATTACTTTTTTAAAACATTATTAAGCACTAAGCTTACGCAGTTTCGCTTCCTGTCACCTGCGTGCCCTTTTCACAATCGAATTTACAAAAATATCTTTTAAGATCAACTGAAGAAAGGAAATTTTTTCTACAATATAAAATTATTGAGATTATGCCGATGGGGATCACGGGTGTAAATTGGCATATTATTGACATGCAGTAATAGTCAAAATATTTGAAATAATTCAAGCAATGTTGATACTTATATTGATCATTTTTGCTTGTAATTAAGCTGGAAAGAAAAATAAATTAGGGTAAAGAGATATTCTAGCCAGGAGAAACATGCGTTTGTAACAACAACATATTACCTGCAACTTGATGCTAAAGAGAACCTTAAGGGCGTTTCCTTGAATCTGAGCAACTTTCGTAATCAAATTATTTCTAAGACAATTCTTTTCACCTTGATCGTAATTTGATATCAACCTTATAAATGGAAGTCTATAGATTGTCTCTGTAAACCGTGTAGCAGTGCATGTGATCAAATAGTAGAAGACTCTCAAATGTATACTATGAGAATATTGCGCAATTTGACAGACCATCTGTTAGCATCTTACATGAAATTATAATACGAATCTACCGGACTGTTACATGATTCACACATTATTCATTGGCTCTAGAATTTTCTCTAGAAATGTCACAGAAGCGCTCTATAAATTTTGCAAATTTTCCTCAACTAAAAATATCATGTACATGTATGTGGATATTCTGAAATTCTGTTGCATTGGGCATATCGCTGATGCTGGAATATGGCATCTCGAGCTGATTAATTTTAAACATCAAACGCTTCTAAAAATGGCATCGCATTACATTTATTGTTAATGTCATGCAAATAGACAGACTTACGTAGATAGGCTTGTGTAATGCTGGGCTGGACATTTAGTGTAATATTTGTGGGAACCAAGAAGCTTCGATTTTCAGCTCAAATTACATTTTCAACCCAAGTACTTTCGTGTTACATCGCATTGCATTTTCGAGGACGTGGCATATAATTCTTATGGACTTGTTGATTGAAAACAAACTGAGTTGCTGAAGATCAAAGCATTTTGCGCAAACACCACAATAGTTAGCGTAATGCACTGCGAGTACTGAGAGATCAATAGCAGTTAATCGAGGCCGTTTATATGGACATCTCCACTCGACAGGCTAGCACTGTCTGATGGTTAGTCAAGCAGCACTCTCCCAATACTCAAGGATCTTCGAACGATCCATGCCGAAACACGGCGGTGCCATACCACCTCAGTTATTCTTCTTCCAGCAAGACCGATGCCTCGACAACGAACCTCGACCGGAAGTACTTCAACTCTCCATCCTTATTCTTTGCACTCCTCTTCAATTCACCATATCGTAGATGTTTCCTCTCGTGTGCTTCCTGCATGAGCACTTCCCACTGGACCGTCAACTCCATCTACCGTAGCAAGCGAGCATTCCTGTTGACCATCATTAAGTTGGGTCTCAGTCCATCATAATCTAAATTAGTATCGGTATCAAAGAAAAATTGTGCCTATATCTTCAAAGCTTCAAAATGAACGAATTTTTCTTTGAGGTGATAAGGCATCATCCAATTTCTAAGATAACTCAGTGTAATTATTGCCAAATCGTTGATCTTCTATGCAACAACATTTTTAGAGCAAGCACAATTTTTGCTGTAGAATTAATTGAATCCTACTGCTGTGCAAATGTAAGACTGACATACCTGAAGTGACCCTGTTTCCAGAATGCTTGAGCAAAAACTAGCATTATCCATGGCAAATTCATATGTCAATCGCTATTCAATGAATCGCCGGTTTGACTATCTCGCTATACAAAATCACACAATTTTCAAATGCGGAAGTAAAAGGAGTCAAATTTCAAACGAAAATGACACTAGATTGATTGAAAATTAATCACTAAAAGTATCTCTAGACAGAAAACAGAGTTCTCAGGTTTCCGATAAGAGAAATAGGAAACTTCATCATTTTTTCGTCATTTCACCAGACTACTTCTGTAAACTCATTACACATGGATAGAGATATTTAAATCAAGCGCATTGGAATTTTAGGCTTTTCACACGGTCAAAGAACTGTTTTTCAAAATTATCGCATGTGCCAAAATTACTTTTCTGTATCCGTGTCATCAGCATCCATCGAACGACTATCTAGTCAAGCCGGTGTGATGTTGTTGAAGATATGAAAGAACTTGTCAGCAACCTTGATGAGCCTATCTACATGTATAATCCATATCAAGTTAAATTGATTACTAAATGTGGAATTTCCCCATACCACCTTGCCACAGACAGTGAAGAGCTGTCAAAGGCGATAAATTTTGATCCTGACAATATGTATCAATCCATGTACAATCCATGTATAGGAGGAGTTTCATCTGACGATAAATAACTAGAACTTGTTTATCTTGATACATGTATATCGCTATGGGTGCATCTTCATGTAGGCTACATATTGTTTTGTATGAACGTCAAGCCACCATCTGGTTAGCTTCACTTCCGGGGGGAGCACTTTTTGTTCTAAAATTGCATATCAAATCTCTTGTTGTGCATACTAAACTTTGTAAACTTAAGAAAAGATATTCCTCGCTATTTGATTCATTCACAATATGCGTTGGTCATTTTTTCATTTTTAGACTGGGAAAAATTATCAAACACTTTTAGCTTAATCTTTAAGCACACATGTAATTCCACTGTATGCATATTAGCACATGAATCACTTAAACTGTGCGGTTTATCCACTTTTAAAATGTTCGTGGATGCAGATATGGATCTGAAATCTCCACCGCAACCCTGAATCTTATACCTTGCATTTCTATGAATTAGTAGAACATATTAGATTCACGAGACATCGTTCAGCGTCTTATTAATGAGCAAGCTCTGGAAACATCACATAACTGCTGCGTTGCGTAAACTTGGGGTTTTAAAATGAATCAAACAAGTTCGTGTTACTAACTTCTTAAAACCACTTTTTTGCACAATCACATAACAGACTGCCTTACTTTGTCATGGAAAATATAATTTTTTGTAAAAAATGAATCCAAAGAAGCTGTCGCTAGGACTGGCAACTAAACAAGCGTTTCAAAAATAATGCTTCTTCGCAAAATGTTGTGCAGACCAAGGGTTGGATCATTTGAACATTATTTGCTTGATTACAGTTAATATTACAATAAAAACATGCAATAATCAATCACTTCACGAAAAGCTGCCAAAGAGCAGTCAATCACGTTGTCATTCAATTATCCTTAAAATGAAAGATTTCAATCATGCATGTTATACAATTATTTACATGTAGTTTCATCTCGGTAATTGATGCAACTTTGGTAAACACTTGATTCTACCGTAGTTAAACTAAGAAATTTCCCACGCAGGTTGTTATGTCGAAAAGATTAGCTCTAATTAAGGTTAATTGCTTATATATTAAATCAGTTTGATTCACAAAGATTGTGTGATGTGATTGCACCCTACGTTATGAGTGCGAACAAATCATAGATCACCAGGTTAACTAATTTATCCTAAATTTGAAGCATATCATAGAATCATAGATATAAAAAATAGCCAATGAACGTGTACTAGGCAGAATAAGAAGTGGCACAAAATTGAACTTAGGTGCAGTAGTGCACGGGCAAAGATTATCCGCTGTTCACAGGTATGGGCGAGTAAGAACACTTTATTCTAATACGTCAGGCATTTCTCGGCATAACGGTAATGGAAAGCCTCCATTCAGTTCTGCAATAAGGAGGCTTGCAGCGTTCTTGTCCTTCATGAGACGCCCTTGATAAGCACTCAAAATGATCAGCAATATCCTACTGTGTGCAAAGAGTCACCACAGATATTTCATAGAATTCAAAGTTGGTGAGATGGTAATCTGTCTGATAGTTCATACTCGGATGTGATTGTCCGATTGTTGTCAGCTCTGTCTGCTTCTGGCGAATGTAAAAATTATTATACTCGCCAGAGAATACTCATAGAAGTTATATGGGAGCTGTAGTGATGACCTCAGCACCTAGTGTACATGCATACACCTTACCCATGCCCATGAGTAGACCCACAGAATCCCCATATACCTAGGGCAACCCTGTCTGCTGATTGATTTTTGAATACAACGGAGAAGACGTAGCGCTAGGAGATTCACATATCAAACTTATGGGAAGTCACGTGGGCATCACGAAATTGCATCAATTCTAATGAAAGTCACATTCCATTCAGAAAAGGATAGGAACAAAACTTCGTTTTTGAAGACCCTGCGGTTTCAATTAAATGGAAAATAACTTTGGGAGGCCTATGAATTAGTAACTGCATTAAATTGATATATTGGTGGATAAGTTGCAAAGAATTCCTTCCGCCTGTACAAAATAGTTGAACCTGGTAAATTTTCTCATTAATTAATGAAAGCCTCTGAAGAGATTATAAAACCTCTGCATTCGAAGAAGTTGAAAGAACTATTTTTTCCATCCTCTTCAAATTAATTAATTTTTGTCTTTTACAACTTTGCCGCATGCAATTTGACGTGTTTTCCAGAAATATAATTTAAATTTGTCAGTAATGAGTGCGGTAAATCTGTTACTTGGTGAAGATGCGCTGAAATGTGCAACAGCTTCCCCTTTACTATACAGGGGAAGTTTCTGTGATTGTTGAATGTAACAGCTGATGCTTGCAACAGAAGAAAAACTATATTGCAAAATTTATTGCTTCTTCTGATCTCTGATTTTATGCTTCTCCTTAGGGAGTCTGTTGTGGAGAGATTTTGACAAAATTTTCGTCTCTTGAACAGTATCGAAATAATCACAAACAATTGCAATCCGTGCATTGGGTGTCACCATCTTTAATGAATGTATTAAAAGTGCGCAGACATCATGCTTTGGCTCTTTCTGCTGAGTTCAACACGGATTGTTATATCTCTTTATTAGTTTTTATTTATTCCTCGATATTATTCTCAAATATTTTCCATCCACCTGTAGCCGATGACACTCGATGCTTTGCAATTTATCATTCTATAAAAAAATCAGGAGTTAGGGATAAATCGGATGAAATTGGTCATATAAAAAACCAATTACATCATAAGATGATGACTATCAATCAAAATGTCAGCAATGAGTTAAAGTTCAAAAAAAGAGTTTCAAAACAAGATTTGCAATCTAATAATTCGGTGCAATGAAAGCGAGGGATATGTCTCATTCAAACATTTCAACAAATGTATTAAAAGCAGTGGATGATTCCACATGCACGATATGTGTTGTTAAAAGAAAATGTTCGACTGAAAAATTTTTCCAAAGGCATAGTTGGGATAGTGATAAGTCTAGGTTAAATCTCATAAGGAAAGTCTGATTACTGCAAAAATTGTGAAAGATTCGAGAAAAATACATGGGAATAAAGCAAAAGAAGAGATGAGAAATTGCTTTACGGAGATTCTGCCGCAAGACATACATGATTAATAATGTGATATTTATCGAATGATCTATCTTTATCCATGTTTTCCAAGAAACAATATTTTAGCGAGTTGTAAATCCGAACAAATATTTTCATGCGTTTGAAACTGTTTGGCTCAGGATGGGATGAATAGGACGGACAACACGCGCTCCTTATCGCACTCTCGAACGACATATATCTTTACTCGAATGTTATCTGTAAAATTCGCTAACATTGTTGTGACCTAATCTGTTCCATACTTGTTAAATTTCAGAATATTTTCTTGGGCGTGATCAATTCGCCTGCAATTGGCAACAATAGGGCGTGGCATGATAATGTTTAGCAGCTGCATTAGTTCGTGGCGAGTGTTGGCCACTCGTACTTCCTGGTGTTCACTTTTGTTGCCAATGTTTCGTGGTGAGTTAGTGGCGACTTTGGTGGCGAGGCATTTACAGTGTACCTGCCACTGAAAGAGCAAAATATCATGATCAAAGACAATGGTCATAATTAACATTAAAAAATGTAAATGAGTCCACATTACTATTCAGATACACGTAATGAAACATAAATTAAGTGAATCATAAAATTATGCCGATGAAAATTGAATTAAAAATTTAGGAAATTTCAGCCAGGAAGCACAGTGAGATCTCAACTTTCCCATGAAAACTTGCACCATTTGTGCTTCATGAAATTTCCTTGATAATCAGCTCAATTTTCATGTTAGCAAATATTCATTCCTTTTGAAAGCCAACATGTTTCATGCTACTTGTAAATATATGGTTCATGTCGATAGCATATAAACACAGGAGAAATTTGAATTTGCAAAAATGTAGCTTTTTAAAAACTGCTTAAATAATTTTTTCTACAGCAGAAGCCCAATCTCAGCAAAAAACTGAATATCTTCATATAAAACTTTTCAATGTATACAGATGCTTTTATGAGTCGAAACTTACTTTGCTTCAACATCATGTCCTGTAGGCTCTCTTTAAGTTGGAACAAGATTAGGGCCTCAAGCAGATCGGGCAGAGTCGAGCCTGGATGCTTGGAAGCATGACCGGTCCCAGCTTAGCCTGCACCCCTGACTTTTAAGACAATTTATCTTGAGGTTCACTTAAATCTCACATTTCTTTATGCTGAGTAGATGCACAATCGAGTTTAATTCGCTCGGTTTGCAATAATGCCTATCACAACGAATGCTGATATCATGGTTAGGACATGAGCGCACAGCACCGCATCTTCTCCCTAAGAATGATTCTAGCATTGGATTAAAGACGGTTTGCGTTCTGCACTGATTTAGTAGCATTATAGAGATGATATTGTGGAACATAGCTGTCAGAGCAGTTGGTGGAAAAGCCAGAGTTGTTGCTAGCATGGTCATTTCATTTGAGGATCTGACTCACAATTACAGCATGTAAAGCAAACACGTGCCTGCATAATTTCAGATTATGAATGCGCATAACCAGACGCCATGCTTAATGCACTAACGTAGCTAGGATTCGTTTTCAGGGGGGACAGAAAGCATAATAAAATTCTACATCGTGCTAATGCTATAATAATCCAACATGCTACATTAATTCTAGTCATCTATTTCATTATATTATTGATGGATATTGGCTGGTATATTGACATGTATGAAGCATATTTGCTATTCTACGTGCTGTGTGCAACGTAAACTGTGTGTACACATTTTACTGTTATTAAGTAACTCCAATTTGCTTTGGACTGTCATAATCCATGTTCATGGACAAGGACAATATATCCACTGATACAATGAAAGATGAATAATTATGTTGCATCTTAAAATGGATACTGATTTTTAACAAAGCACATTCAAAATATATTTCAATCTCATGTGGTTTTAGAATAGATCTCTTATTACGCTTACTCAAATTTCTTTATTGTTTATGTATTCCCGTGTAATGATTTGCCTCTGAAATCTAGAACAATTTGCGTGCATGAGCCTAAAGACACAGCCTAAAGGATTTCTGAGTGAAAACAGCATGAAGTCTTCCGTCCTCAACAGGTTAATATTTCAGAGACTTATAAATGCATATGACCCAGAGACAAGCGCCGTTTGAGATTATATCATCAATCAATTTGTTCCACATCAGATGATGCGGTTGGTTTGAAGATCACGTTTTTATTTACCTCAGGTCAACATGCATCTGAATGTCTTCTGAATTATTTTCGCTCAATATCATTTAAACAATTACCTGAAACAATGTTTATTATGTGGTGTAATAACATTTTGTTTCATATTGACTATTTCACTTTGAAATGGCAACAAGCAATCAAATCCAATGAGACGTAAGTCATGCCTCATGCTTCAGGAAATTCAGAGAATATTACGCAATGAAAATACTCCGGGAGTCAAGAATTTGGCGAAATGAAAATGAAAACTAATTGAAAACGAATCGATTTAAATTAGGCTATATGATTATTTAGCAGATATCTGCCGGATAGAAATTCAAACCGAAATCATGCGAATATTCGTTAATCCAAAAGAAAAAATAAATAGAATTTGCAGATTGATAGATCAATGAAATTAATAATGATGGAAAAATGCTTTACACTTCTCTGCGTCCTAAAATATGTAAAAGTGTAAATCTTGTAATGGAATAAGTACACACTATGACACACGTACGTACATACTGACATTATGTTGATATCATACATTCCTCTCAATTTCCTTCCACCTAGTATAGCTGCTTTGAATCACAGGAATGCCAAATATGCACAAATTTGCCAAATATGAAAACTATTTCTCAGACTTTAATAGCTTTTGAAGCTATGTTTATTGGCTAAAACAAATGTTGATCAGATGCCCACAATCAACATGAATGCCGGAATTGACCTTCCAAATTCAATACTTCGGCGGAACTTTGATGGCAGCATTTTAAAGTCTGCCAGTCATTTAGGCGGTTGTAGGAGGACTCCCTGTTGTTAGAAGAGCGTGGCACCTTTGCCTTATTTAATTCCTAGCAGGGTGTTGATTGGCTGCTTCAATCTACGCTTAGCACCAACAAGGCATTCATAATTTGACATGACAGCTCAGTCTTGCCTGACTGACCGACTGACCGTTGCATATGCAAGAAAGGATCATAACTGGATCACCCACAGCTTCAGGAGTGTAGTAAATGGGCAGGCAGAAGCAGGTGTACACTGAAGGGATGTTGCTTCCTCTCAACACCGTTTAAGAACTTACAATTGACTCTTATTGACGTTGTAATTTAACGCACCTTGGCATCTTATCTCATTGTCCTTCAAATTGTTAACAAGTCAACTGAAAATTATAATTAAAATGAAAATCACTTAAAATTAAATGACTTGTAATGAAATATGATTGATAATTAGTAGCATACATTTGGTTGGAGATCTTCGTATGATCAGATACTGAGCTAGTACCGGCAGTAAATCTAAATTTTGGTAAAACGCTGATTTTGCACACGGAAAAACATTAGCTCGAATGAAATTAGGTTTTGAACTGAGAGCGATTCAAAGTTCGGTTAGTATGCCATAGAATTCTTGCCCATGCTCGCATGCCTCAATGTTTAATGAAAGTTCACATACCTCATTATGTTATGTGCAAATGATCTTCGTTGTTGCGGATAATTTCGAGTGTGTTTTAGATGCTCTGAATTATATGTCTTCAAGTAGCTATGTTGTCGAAAGTGACATGCTGTGTACTTGAGAAAGAGATATTTTCCTTATCTCCATCAGATTCGTTCACTTATAAATCAAGCAATTATGCTTTGAGTTGTTTTCTAATACATAAACCCATATTATCAATTTTTGCATTCATGAGTAACTTCTCAATCCATTCAAGCCATAGAAATTAACAATACCATAGAAAGTCCTAGAATGGAAATTGCATGAAAATTATGGCACACGCCGGGGGAACTTAGTTGGGGCAAAATGTAACTTGTGCGATCTGCCTTCCATGTTTTTTGATTGGCAATTATATTTATCAGGCTAATTCTTGATCTGCATTGTTGGCCCTTGTCCAAAGACCATGTACTCAAAAGCAATAGTGAATTTACAAAATGCTGCGCCGACAGGATGACAAAGAAGGAAATCCTTTTAAACGTTCTGTATGGTCATCATTTTGAAATATCGCTCCGATAATCTATCAATAGTATAATCAGACTCTTATACAACTTGTAATGTCGATTTACAGAACATGCATAACTCCAGCTTGAAATCAGAGGCCAAGAAATCTTAGAGTATTCATTTTACTTTAAAGGGTTCCCCTGTTCACTAAATTTGAATAATTTTCAAAATCTCAACATGCATTCGAATATCAGTCTCCAAAATATCACATGTGTCATTCAATGATTAATTGAAAAGTTCCAGCGACATTTCATTTATTTGTGAAATGATTGTCTGTAAAGAAACTTTCAGTGTGTTTATTCCAGAAAAGCGCCACGTTTCTTAGCCGCTTGAAGAAGAAATTATCCAATAATTAGACTTTCTATCAGTGAATTCTTCAGATGTTCTTAAAAATCAGTACACCGACTACTTTCAATTATGACTTTGTGAACCAATTTTTAATTCGCATTCCAATATTGAAACATTGGAAACTAGTTGTCAGTGACTGCTACAAATAGATACACTATATTAATCCATGGAATAGTAGGCTATTTCACATGAAGCAATGCCGCCATCTCACTTGCCATCTCTCTCTTCATGAAAATCCTGTAATTAGGTGTCAACAGCCTCCACAACCAACTTGGCAAATAGTTTGACTATGATACAATGTTTTAGATCGAATCTGATCTACAAACCATAGATTTTTCCATGTGCCATCATTGTACATAGACAAGATATCAAACTTCCATTCTAGTGTACTATTATCTACTTCTATGATTCAAGCAATTTAGCATCGTAAAATAGCAGTCATCAGGGAGAGTTGCAGCAAAATTAGTGAAAAATTGTGATTTTGAATCACTATTTATATCAATTAAATCAGTCGCCCGTGCATATGTATGAAAGCGGAAACATGATGACATTGATTCAAATATCCATTTACATAAAAGTTATCTGGCCTGATCGAATTACATTTTTGTCGTGAATTTTAAAGTGCATCGCGGAAACATTCTGAAGATTTTAAAGGGTGCACTGACTATCAAAATTATTTCTTTGTTATCGTTGTAATTAGGATTCAGAATAAAATAGAAGTGAAAGTATATTCAAAGCAATATTGGGTCATTAATTCGTTCGATAGTTGTATATATTATCATGTACATGGGTCATTCCACGGCGACGCACCCAATGGCATGTGGCACTTAGTTTCCGATTTTTCTGATTCTCGGACATATGTTTATTATATTCATATTTGTCAACAAATATGAAATATTAGCTTCAAATTTTGAATATAGCAGCATCTACAGCTATTTTTAGAAATTTGATTTTTTTTAAAAAAATTTGGAAATTCTCAAAATTTATATTTTCACACAACTGCAACTTTTTCTGCATATTCGTTAATCCTCAGAGACCTGAGCTTTTTAACACCCTCTGAGACCTGAGGGGGGGTCCAGTGGACCCCTTTAACATATTCTTAGTTTACCTGCTTAAATCGATATCAAAACATTAGGAAAGTTGATTTTAAGTAAAACAATGATGTTTGCGTGTAGCAGGTCGGTATAACGATTCCCTTGAGTGACTTTCAGCCTTCTCAGTAAACACGTGCGAAAATATGGTGTTTTAGTAAGTCAACCTCATTTAGTACAGCATCATTTGTACTAGGAGGCGGCTTTACGATATTTTGTGTCACCATAAAGCCCCAGATAGTTGATTTTGATGAAATTGATTTAATTCATGCAGCTAATCCTTTCCATTTGTACATTCCTTCAAATTTATCCAAAGCTATCAGAAATAGACCTAAAATGAGTCAAAATTACTGTACTTCTAGAACCAAAAACAGCTGTGGAGATCTCAAACTTATCATTACTGCTGTGAAAAGTTTGTAATCAATCAGTTTTTGGTGCTCTTTCATTTCGGACATCGATTTATGTCGAGTTGTTCATATAGGCCAACCAGTCACGCGAGATCATGTGCGAAAGCAAAATATTCACATTTCGCGATCTTCCAACACATTGCACATCTACGACCATGATGCAAACAATGAAAAAATGACTTTCACTCTTTATACACCATCGTGGACATGTTCGAAATCATTTTTCATCTAATTACAAAAATTTTGTGATGGAATTTCTACACCCTCTGAGACCTGAGGGGGGTCCAGTGGACCCCCTTGGCCTATCTGGCATACTTCTACTGATTCAATTGAAATGAAATAACACATGCAGATTCACTGTCAGAAATGATGATTTTGTATGGGCTTGAGTGGTTGATATATCGTCAGCGTAAAAAATGAAATAGAAAAATGTGGCTCCGGGGTCCACTGGACCCCCTCAGGTCTCTGAGGGTTAATCAAACAAACTTTGCATGCAGTATCAGCTCGGTAGAAAGGAATTCTTGAATGAATTTCAATGGGTAACAGGTATGTAGAGCGCAGCTACATGGCTCCACAGATAGTGACAAAATAGGGTCCGCGAAAAAACACAAAAAGAAATCTAGAAGTAGCATTTATAGTACAATAGTACTTGAAAACTTTAAGTTGGTGTGAAATAAGAAATAATTCCCTTTGATAGATATTGCATATAGAACTTTGATATACTGCAATGGAAAAAAATTGACTTTGGAAGTTCGAATTTTGTTGGACTAGATATGCTTTATCAATCGACATTGCTATTTTGAATAGTAAAGTTTCTGAAAAATCCTCAGGATCCGTCTATCTCACTGTTTTCTGAGGCAATCAGTCACTTTTAATAATTTCAATTATTCTATTATTCTAATTTATTAATGGTGGGACATCATTCTCAACGAAACGGAGAAACACAAACTTCATTAATTTCATGTTGTGATAGTGTAAATAGCTTTTGACTGACTCATTATCGCAGATTGTTTTCTGAGCGAAACCCACGAACCATCAATATTAATCTAGTTGACCCTAATAGATTACCTAATGTATTGTCGACAGAATTTCGATCTTCATTTTCCTGATCTTTTCCTCGTAACAGCAATGTTTTCTCAAGTATCAATGTTGCCCTACTACTTATTGGTAAGCACAATTAGTCAAGGATCTCCTATGTAGGCTATCCTTCTGTATTTTTAAATAGTGCTGAGAAACTCTCATCTGCGTTTCACTCATCACATTCGAGATCGCTATATATCTAGCGAACCGATTTTATTAAATCACACCGAAATGAGAGAGTTCAGACTTTTCATGTGCAAATGGAGGCTTGCTAGGTAAGATACATAGATATTGCACGACGTCGATTGACTGATGACTGAATTTCATGTAATTTTACATTTGCAATTTAGCTACTGATTATTTCAAGTATACTCACCTCCGCAAATTGAATTTTAAAAGTGAAGAATTCCCCATGAGTAGAAGCAGAGGTGTGCAAATTTAGTTATCATTATCAATATCCCATTTCAATCATTAATTAAGCTTGATATGAACAATTGCTGTTGCTGTTGATCCCTCTGATTCATAAATCACTCATGCGAATGTGAGCAAATTATTCCTGTTCACATAAAAATTAAACCAGATCAAATTTTAAGCCTTTCTTAAAGCTGCACGCTATGCAAAAGTAACCTAGGAGTATAGTTTTTACCACCCATGTATCCACATAGTCCAGTCACTTGTCAGATAAGTGCAGTCAATTATCAAATGCAAGAAAGGACACTTCTGATCGTTGTGAATTGCAATCATGTATCAAAATAAAGCAATCAAGAGTCAACATGTGCAGTCAAGTATCAAATTATCCGTCTAACTGTGCTGACGAACGAGATGATGAGGCAGCGAATAAGAGATGACGATAAGCAGAGGCTTTTTCAGGCTGCTGAAAGAGGGGAAGACTTTCTCCAACTTGCTTCTCAGTTAAATATCAAACCGAGCACAGCCTATGCAATCATTAGGAGAGCTCGCTTACGCGATGGACAGGTTGTTGTTCCTCGAGGTGGACATACTCATCACAAGGTGGATGATGAGATCGGAACTATGCTGGTGTCCATCGTGGAGGAGAAACCTGGGTACACGTTGCACCAAATAAACGCTGAGCTTCGTCTACGACTACCAAACAAGCCTCATCTTTCGGTCACTTCTCTTTGCCGTTGTTTGACTGCTCGATTAATAGTATTGAAGATATTCGAAGACAGTGTAACAGCTGGCAGAACAGGCTGTTAGTGTCATAACTGCATCTAAAGCGGCTCACTGGTTTGCTCACTCGCAGAGACATATTCCTGATTGTCTTCAAAAAGCTGACATTTTGATGTGAGTAGGCCTACAATGCTTTCTTGTGGCCTGATTTTTCAATATGTGTATCGGATCTGGATGAGATGATGTTTTTTTCCTCAAATTTTACTATAGATGTTAATTGATGAGTTAAATAACATAGCTTGATGGATGAATATTCGGCAAATAACTCTGAAAATCTGAGTGATTCAGTAATTTCTTCTAATCATATTTCACCTTTTTCATGGTAATTCATTAATTAAACATGCTTTGAATATCCTCATAAACCTATGGACATAGATATTGGTAGGAATAAACACTAAAAAGAATATATTGCATTTATTTGATACTTGACTGAACTTATTTACACTTGGGTGGTGTAGTATGACACTTCGGTGCTCTATTCTGATACATGGGTGAATTATTTGGACAATCGACTGCCTTATTTTGATAGTTGATTGGCTTAAGTGGATACATGGGTGATAAAAACTATAGGTTTCATAAAAAGAAAACAAGCTAAAGTGATTCTACTTAACCTTTCAAAATTAATGCAAAATATGATGCTATTTCATATATTTGGTCATCAAAAGGTATACGATTACATTTCATTCTTGTCCGAGTAGCAAGTTAATTCCATTCTCGTCCATTAAGACCATGTGTTGGGGCTACATACAACTACTTTCATGTGTTTATCAAGTGATCAAACTAGTATACTATTGAAAAACCTCAGAGCGAAATGGAGCGGCTTCTCATGATCAATATTTTCAAAATATCATGATACTAAATATCAATAGGCCCATGGTTTTCAATTTGAGGTTTACTTGTTGATTGGTGCATATCAAAAGTTCATTTCCTGTATGAAGCATCTTTCGATGCTAACTGACGATCACGATAATTCGTAAATCATTCATCTGTTATTGAAAGAGATTCTACATATTTCATGCAACCAAATCATCCTCCACCACAATCTAATTGTATTGCATATCTGTTCTACACAATATTTTTCTACATCATCTTTGAAATAGTATTTGTAACAAATGCTTTAGGACGGCTCTTCTCCGGTTCGTTGCGAATGATATTCCACCATTAGAATAATTGAAATTATCAAAAGTGACTGATTGCTTCATAAAACAGTGAGACAAACGGATGCTGAGCATTTTCCAGAAACTTTATTATTCAAAAATTACAATATGGTTGATCAGGTTTTTCAGGAGCACAGTCATTGTTGATATGAAGAACCAAATTTCTTGGAAGCTCCGTACGTCTTTATTGATCACGTTTAGAATACAGAAATGTGCACGGATCTTCGGCCTTGTGCCTTCTTGGTGCGATGTTCCGGATGGGCGATGTTCTTGGTGGAACATCGCACCACGAAGGCACAAGGCCGAAGATCCATGCATATTTCTTTTGTAATCTGTATTCTAAACGTGATCAATAAAGACGTACGGAGCTTCCAAGAAATTTGGTTCTTCATATCAACAAAAAAATTACAATGTTGATTGATAAAGTATATCTACATGTAGTCTAACAAAGTTCGAACTTCCAAAGTCACATTTTGCTCTATTGCAATATATCAAAGTTTCATTATATAACATCTATCAAAGAGAATAGTTTCTTTCTGCACATTAACTTTGCATTTTCAAGTACTGTTATACTATAAATGCTACTTCTCGATACTACTTATATAATTTTGACATCATATATTGAAAAAAATGTGCAAAATCAAAATTTGCCTATTCATTCCATTTTAACTATGAGTTACGTGATCAAATTATTTCTACGAGTAATTGAGCATGTTTCTGAGTTTCTCATTCGCCAAAAAATCAAGAAAAAAACATTCTGAGAGCAATTATTAAGTTAATGCCTTTTCCTAATGCCATCGAATTATATAGTGAACTCTTCGCAATATCTTGTGATTTCAACTAATCTGCTGATTCATATAAAGATTATTGGAAAATATTGTTGAGCAGTCCAACTCCATTGATGAAACCATACTCAAGGCAAAGTCTCGTAGGCTACTTGGCAAAAACAAAAACAGGGAAAGACATTCCAAGGATTTGCGTCACATTGTGAAATGAAAAAACGAGCGGGAGGGGGAGATTTCCATTTAAGGCCAACCAGGATCAAAACATGTCATAATTATCCCTTCTCTTGAGTCGTGAGTAATGGCAATAACAGTCGACAACATAGTTATCAGTCATCAATCAAATATTTCGATTGTTTTGAAAGAGGCAATTTGTTTCAACTTGAATGTTTAGTTATTTTCAGCATCTTTTGTATTTTCTCACTATCTGCATCTAGTTGTGATCTACTTGTGGCAAAGAAGAGTCGGTTTACAAACTTCCCTGTAGCGAGGAAGGATGCTCATGGGTGTATGTTGGAGAGACGTCTCGTCCGGTGGAGGAAAGACTAAAGGAGCATGCGAAGTCAATCAAGTCAATGGATATACGGCGATCTGAGGTAGCCAAGCATGCGGTGTCATCAGGTCATCCGATCAGAGTAAAGAACGCCATTGTGATTGATCGGGAAAGCAGCTGGAGCAAAAGAATTGTTAAGGAGTCGCTATGGACTCATAAACTGCACTCTGAGAACAAAGTCAAACATACGTTGAGTGATGTGTGGAAGTCTTGAGACCACAGAATTAAATTGTTTAACCGCATCACTTTGCTAGAAGTGCAAACTGATTCAAAGCAATGGCACATGAAGGAACTTATTAAGTGGGCAAAAAGAATTTCTTAATACCTTGCAGAGATAGGAAAAATAGTCGTGCGTCGCTTGCGGATTGCTCTGAATTCCTTTAAAATGCTCCGATCACCACGATTCCTTCAGATTCGAAGAATTCAGATCATTGCGCAAAAGTTTTCTCGATAATGTTGGGCAGTCCGATCATTATTAAAAAAGTTAGCAGGCGCACGAAAAAACATTCACAAACTTCTCTGTAGAACTTGACATCGACTGTGTCTCTTTGCTGTGTGATCCGATTGATAACAGTCACTGAAACTTCAGACAATTTTACGTGTTTAATGTTAAACTGACTGCTCATTGTTCGATTTCTATGGTATTATGTCAGCAGATTGTGCCATTTCATTAACGTTACATGTTCCAATGTTTCCTTTCTAGTCAAACAGAAGAGGCGACCTGTCTAATTCTGTGCTTGAGACTCTCTGTTTTTTTCGTAACATTTCTAAAATCGTTGACTTTCTAAGCTTCTACTTCTATTTGTTTTATAGTAGGATGTTTGTAAGTATTTTCTGTACTATGTATTTAATTGACAGTTCTATGATGATGTTCTTATGTTTCTGTCTTGTATGATTGTGAACTATTCTCATAAGTGTTAACTGCATGATTAATTCGCCTGACGATGACTGCCGGCGGCAGCTGAAAGGCCTCAATAAAGAGATTTTTACGAGAACAACATCGTTTTTCTGCGGGTTCCTCTGGTGTTAAAAAAAACTGTGTTTTATCACAATGATTGAAACATTGTATCGTAATAGATAGATGCTAACAGCCCAGATCGGCAATATATTCACTTCGATGAACCTGCGCTCCAATCAGATGCATCTCACTCCCATCAAATTATAAGTAAAAGCTCTTACTACTAGCATCAATTTGAAAGTAACTGGAAAAGATTTTTTTGCATAATACTTTGCTATTCCCAATATTTCTGATAAAATGTTTACATATCTTTTAGGAAATAGGAAATACGGTTTAAGCCACTGTTGCCTAAAAATAAAGATTATATGTATATATGTATAGAGGGTTCATGAAAAAGTTTTGATCGATAGAATTTGATGAACATTATACCATAGCTCTAAGGAAGTGAAAAAGTAATCGTATCAGATTAACATGAGAAATTTAGGATTGTATTTCTATAGGTAGCACGTGACTAAAGCATGTAATTCACAGGTTGAGAAACAAAGCTGGATAACATAGATCTACACTGTAAACTGTACGATATCAGAGCTACTTACGAAACCAATGTACAAAACGAGGAAAATAAAAAAGGGAAAGCACTGTTGTTCGTGTTCATTCGCATAATTGGTCGAGCAGTTTTAATTGACAAAGAAGGGGATAATGAAAGTATCATATTCCACATGTTGTGCCTGGCTTTTGCATAGACTTTCGTTTACAATTAGCATACGAAGATGAACGAGTGCGCAGGTAAATATCATCGTTAAGCCTTAATCGACAAACACCGGTATGTTATTCTGTGACAGGAGCTCTATCAGATCTCGATGCTCTTTTGAGCCGATTAAATAATGATACATTTCATTGCCGTTTCCAGTCGAAAAAATGAGCAATTGAAGAATACTTGAGTAATGCAGGAAAACAATCACATTCAGAAGTCTGGAAACATGTAAGTCGTGTGGCTCTGTTTGAATTCTATTAGAACTAGGCTATGGTGACGAGGAGTCGGGAAAGAAGTATTGAGGCCGAAACTTTTGATGTTGATGTTCCAACTTTATAGAAGATACTCTTTCCAATGGTGGTATGAGCACTGAACATTTCAATCACATCGTTGTTAAAAAACATTAAAGATTTGAATGCTAGATTTTTATGAAAAGTCGGACATTTTCTTGCACGTACAACGATGACTTCCTTATTACGAGGCCAAAGGTTAATGTGAATCTCAGATCTGCTAATATGCCTTCAATTTCGGTTTCATGTTGTGGAATTTAAAATATCATTTGAATGCATTAGCAAGCAGAATCCATGCTTGCAACAAGACCAAGCAAAGCAGATGAACTGTATAAAAATATGTTTCCCTTTATATTCGACAGAAAACAGTGCTTGAAGTTATTTGAGTTTTGAAAAAATACAATTTATACATATGAAATTGAAATTTCATAAATATTAAATAATTGATTTGAAACACCTGATGGATATATCCCAGTAGATTACAAGTTTTCTTTTGCATTGTTCTCGAACAGAAGAGAGCATTAATGCGTTTCAGTTTTAAGTGAATGGAAATCTTGCAGAGCGCACATTCGTATTCGAAAAGTAGGCATTGTTACGGTAGGCCCATAGAGTGAGTAGGTCATTTTTCTATTACACGTATCAATTTATTTAGCTTGTTTGTATGCATTGTCGTCATGTCTCATCATTATTTGTAAATAGTTTTCGAATATGAAATTGGTAAAAATCAGCTGTACTATTTCTCTGTGAATAGCCATGTATATAGTGATTTTTTTATAGGATTCATTCAGGATTGCTGGTAGAGTGAACGGTAAGTCACTACCGATTTTGTGTGAACTGTATGTAAAGACTAATTGTGTGCATATGTGTTTTGCAGTTTTCACGGTACTGAACAATGTACATGTAATATACAAAGTTCTAACCAGTCGAGGAGTTTTTATTCCACCGACAATAAATCGTGCGTAACCGCTATACTGAAAACGTTCACTCTCTCGGAGTGAAAATGGACACTCTCTCGGAGTGAAATCGTAGACTCTTGCTGGAGTAGAAGCGTCGTCCTCTACGAGTGAAAAGACCGTTGTGTGAATGCGGCCTCTATTTGGATTGAGTAGCACAATTGTCTGGAGCTCTATTGTTTAGGCAATATCTACCGTTCAATGTAATTGGTCGTGCCTGTCAAGCCGTGCTTTGTGATAATCTATTTGTGATTGACAAGATATCGGTGTTTTATGTAGGCCTAATTGGCAGTCAATTGGACTGCTCTTCGTGTGAATAGTCATATCGGCACGGTTATATATTTGCATGTCATTTTCGTAAATAGCTTGTCATGAATGCTATTTTATATTGATTTGTGTATTTACATGCCTATATAAACGTTTTATTACTCCATACTTATGTGAAGCCACTTGCATAATGTGCACGCTTATTTAACTTAGTAATATTTTGTTGTCACAAATAATAATTGTCAAACTTGTGCACAGTCCGTTAGACCTTCCTTGTATGTTACTAGGTCAGTATTTATCTTTCTCTCTTCCTTCAGTTTACGGTGGCCATGTCTTTAAGAGATAGTAAAGACAGTACTGAACTTTTTGAGGTCTATGACAGATTTAAGGTGTTTGCCAAGAGCACCAGGTCTAGGTTGAAAAGACCTTTGACATTGCATGAGGAAGCGGAGCTGTTCGAAAAGCTTGATGAATTTCACAATGAGATATCTTCTTTGTACGAGAATATAAGGCAAATCAGAACTCCCACTAGGACCGAAGTGGTAAAAGTTGACTCTAGCTTTCAAATGATTAAAGATTTGAAAGAAGTTTTACAAAATCTTAGCACTCAAGCCGAATGTAGCAAAGAATATGCCATGTTCAGTGTTGACACCATGTTGCCAAAAGAAGATAATCCATCTGTCTTTGGGTATAGCGAGACTGTTACACGAGTTTCTGATACTGAGGTATCATTTAAGTCACGGCGGTCACATGCTAGTCAGAGTTCCAAGAACACAGAAGCTACAGCTGAGTTAGCAGCTAAGAAAGTCAAGCTTGAGATGTTGAAAGAGATCCATGCTCAGCGCCGAAAGATGAAAGAGGCACAAGAACAGCTTGAAATCCTTGAAGCTGAAAGTGAAGTCTATGTTGCAGAGGTTAGGATGAAGGCATTTGAAAATGACATTGAAGTTGGTCATAAGCCTACTGGGTCACACATGTGTGAATCTTCGTTTGAAGGTTTGAGAGATACTGACCCCGTACCTTCTCACGTGCAGCTTAAGGATAGTGCAGCAGAAAGTGCTAGTATTGTGAAACTTTTGCAAGAAAGCTTGACTGTGAATCGTCTTCCGGTCCCGGAACCTGCTGTCTTCACAGGTGATCCACTTCACTTTGTTGAATGGAAGAACAGCTTTGTTTCCCTCATTGAGAGAAAATGTTGTAGGTCGGTCGACAGACTGCTTTATCTTCGAAAGTATACAGGTGGCGAGGCTGCTAAGGCTATCCAAGGCACCTTCTTGCGTTCGGACGATGCGGCATATGAAGATGCATGGAGGAAATTAAGTTCGCGTTATGGTGATAATTTCCTCATTCAATGTGCATATAGGGAAAAGATCGCACACTGGCCGAAGGTGGGAGGGAGAAATGAAAGAGCTTTGCGTGAGTTTGCAGATTTTCTTTCCAACTGTTGTGACACAATGCCATTTGTTAATGGTCTACACGTTTTGAATGACTATGAAGAAAATAGGAAGATTGTCTCAAAGCTACCGGAATACTTAAGAATCAGGTGGAATAGGATAGTCACGTCAGCAATTAAGGAGAATGAATATCCGTCCTTCAGGCAGTTTACGGATTTCCTCATCGAAGAGGCTGAAATAGCGTGCAATCCCATTTTGAAGTTCGATAGTATTTCCATTGAAAAGGACAAGAAACCTTCAAGCAGTAGGACCTTCACAACTCAGTTAACTAAATCTAACTTACCTCGCTCTAGCTCTCAAGTTGAAAAGTCTCGCTCTGTTACAACACCTTCTGATTCTCAAGCTGTCAAAGCTTCTCAAAGGCAGTCAGTACCTGTTTGTACCTGTTGCGACGGAAGTCATGCGTTGCAGAGTTGCTTTACATTTGGTAAGATGACTTTTGATGATCACAGGAAACATGTCGCTGATAACAATTTGTGCCTTGCTTGTTTGAGAAAGAGACATCGTTCAAAGTTTTGTCGACAACGAGATACATGTGAACTATGCAGTAAACCCCATCCAACGTTGTTGCATTTTGAAAGGAGGAAATTGCTGCTAGTGGGAGTAATAAGGAATCTCCAGTCGTTGTTTCTCATTGTGTTCAGCAGAAAGGGTCTTCAACTTCTATGATAGTTCCCGTTTGGATTTCTGCTAAGGCTGTTCCCTCTCGTAAAGTGTTGACATATGCCTTATTGGATACTCAGAGTGACGCATCGTATATTTCTGATGATTTGGTTGAAGCTCTTTGTATTCAAGTTCGAAAGACAAAGTTGAAATTGTCGACATCAACGTCTGTAGCCACAGTTTCAGATTCATTAGTGTTTGAGAGTCTAGTAGTTCGAGGAATGAATATTGACCAAGCTATTTCCATAGATAAAGTTTATTCTAGGAGTCATATTCCTTCAGATCGCTCTTCTATTCCTACCTCTGAAACAGCTATGAAGTGGCCCCACCTTGAAAGTGTAGCAGATGCAATTCCTTTGTTGCAGGATTGCGAAGTAGGCCTGCTTATTGGCTATAACTGTCCACAAGCGTAAGCACCTAGAGAAGTCCTGACAGGTTCCAATGATGAACCCTTTGCGTTAAGAACCGATCTCGGATGGTCTATCATTGGAGGACAGAGAACTCAGCCCGCTTTGTGTCACCGGGTAACTTTGAGAGAAATTCCAGTTGCACCACTTGATGTCCTGACAGTGTTGGAAAAGGACTTTCGTGAGGTTGAGGATAAAATGATGTCGCAAGATGATTTACAATTTATGAATGTGATGAGTTCTTCTGTTACTCAATTAGAGAATGGTCATATACAATTACCTTTGCCGTTTAAGAAGCGACCAACTTTACCAAATAATAAGAAGCAAGCAGAAGTTCGTTTGAGTCACTTGCGTAGGAAAATTTTAAGAAGTGATCAATTTAGAAAGGACTATACTACTTTTATGGAGGACATCATCAATAATAATGATGCAGAAATATCATGCGGTGCAATAGATGGTGAGACCTGGTATATTCCTCATCATGGTGTTTATAATCCTAAGAAGCCAGGTAAAATTCGAGTCGTGTTTGATTGCTCCAATCGTTATCTTGGGAGCTCGTTAAATGATCATCTTCTGACAGGTCCAGATCTTACTAACACCCCGATTGGTGTGCTTTGTAGGTTTCGTCGTTACCCTGTTGCCGTGACATGCGATATCGAGCGTATGCTTCACCAGTTTGTTGTAAGACCTGAAGACAGGGGATTCTTGAGATTTCTGTGGTGGCCTGAGGGTGACGTTTCTCGTCAAGCAGTTGAGTATAGAATGAAGATTCATCTCTTTGGGGCAGCTTCATCGCCCGGTTGCTCGAATTTTGCACTGAAGCACCTTGCACAACTTCATGAAAGTGAATTTCCACTAGCAGCAGAATTCATTGTGTCCAACTTTTATGTCGATGATGGCTTGTTGAGTGTTGAAACTACAGAAAAAGCTGTTCAAATAGCAAATGAAGCCAGACTGATCTGTGAACGTGGTGGCGTTCGTCTTCATAAGTTCGTGTCGAATTGCAAAGAGGTTTTAGATGAGCTTCCTGAGGAAGATTGTGACTCCTCTGCCCAAAAGGTTAGCATCAACTCCGATTCCCCACTTGTTTCTTCAACACTTGGCATTCAGTGGAATGTAGATGAAGATTATTTTATGTTCCTTCTACAGGATAAATTGACTGATTTGACGAGAAGAGGAGTACTGTCTGCAGTTGCCTCAGTTTACGATCCACTTGGGTTTATTGCTCCGTTTGTAATTCGTGGCAAAGCAATCTTGCAGAATTTATGTCGTAGTGGTACTGATTGGGACGAAAGCATGCCCTTGGAATTTCAAGATAAGTGGAAGCAATGGATATCTGAATTTGAAAATATATCCACGCTTCGAATTCTGCGATGTATATCTCCACTTAATGTTAGTTTCAAGCGCATCGAATTGCATCATTTTTCTGATGCCAGTTTGATAGGATACGGCCAGTGTTCTTGTATCAGATTCATTGATTATGATGACAAAGTACATTGCGCATTGCTGATGGGAAAGTCTAGAGTTGCTCCCACGAAAATCACTACAATACCCCGTCTTGAGCTTACAGCAGCAGTTGTGTCAGTGAAAGTAAGCAAGGTTTTGAGAAAAGAATTGAAGTTGCATATTGGTGAAGCATTTTGGACAGACTCAAAGGTTGTCTTAGGATACATAGCGAATGATTCTCGCAGGTTTCATATGTTTGTAGCCAATCGAATTCAGGCTATACGTGAAGTTTCCGATGTTTCTCAGTGGCATTATGTGGATACTAAATCGAATCCTGCTGACTATGCTTCTCGAGGCCTTTCTGCAATTGAGATGAGAGATTCGGATTGGTTTACAGGCCCTGCTCTTGTTTGGGAACCTGATATTCCATATTCTAAGCAATCGAGTCAACATTTCTCTGTACTTGTAGAGGATCCAGAAGTAAGAAAGAGTGTCGCACACACTACTACTACTAAGTCGTCCGATTCGGCGATCATTTCTGTCTTTAGTAAATTTTCTAATTGGTCTTCTCTGGTAAGGGCCATTGCACGTCTCAAGAGAAGAGCTAAAGGCAGGAAAAGTGATATGCCTGCTAGTGTGGAAGAAAGTAATGAAGCTATTCGCTTTATCATTCAAGTTTCTCAACAGAATGACTTGACAGAAAATGATGTTCCTAAGTCTCTTGATCCATTCACTGATGAACATGGTATTTTACGTGTTGGTGGTCGGCTTCGTGCCTCATCTTTGTCTAGGGAAATAAAGAATCCAGTTATTCTTGACAAGAACAGCCATGTGTCTCGCCTTATTTGTTTGCATTATCATTGCCGAGTCAGACATCAAGGTCGTGGAATCACACAGAATGAAATTAGATCAAATGGATATTGGATTCTCAACGCAAGTAGCTTAGTCTCGAGTGTTATTCATTTCTGTGTGACATGTAGAAAGTGTCGACGTCCTTTGCAAACACAGAAAATGGCTGATCTTCCTGCAGATAGAGTTGAAGCTTCACCACCCTTTTTATATTGTGGAATGGACTGCTTCGGTCACTTCTTCACTAAGAATGGAAGAATTACTAATAAAAGGTACGGTGTAGTTTTTACTTGTCTATGTTCGAGAGCCGTACACATCGAAATGTTAGATGATATTTCCGCTGATGCCTTCATCAATGCTCTTCGCAATTTTATATCTATTCGAGGCAAGGTTCGCCAAATAAGATCAGATCAGGATAGCAATTTTGTTGGTGCAAAGAATGAGTTTCTAAAGGCTTTGAAAGAACTTGATGAACATAAGATACAGCGATACATGTTGGAACAAGACTGTGAATTTGTCATGAACGTTCCATGTGCAAGTCATAGAGGTGGAGTTTGGGAAAGGCAGATACGAACGATCAGAAGCATATTAAGCAGTGTCATTGAATTACAATCTGGTAGACTGAATGATTCTTCTTTACGAACGTTGTTCTATGAAGCCATGGCTATTATTATAGCCTCTAACTCCCAATCATATTCTAACTATGAAAGGGTCTGTGCAATTGCCCCAACCAGGAAATTTTGCTCAGAAGGATTTGTATCTCCTTAGACGTTGGCGTCGTGTTCAATATCTCACTGAACAATTCTGGAGTCGATGGAGGAAAGAATACCTCCAATCTTTGAACACAAGAAAATGTTGGCAAGATAGGGCTAGAAATATAAAGGTGGGAGATATTGTCCTCGTTCTGGATTCTGATGCTGCTAGGAATGAATGGCCTTTTGGAAAGGTTGAGGAGGCAATTCAAGATTCTGATGGACTTGTTCGTACAGTTAAAGTTCGCGTAGTATGTCAAGGAAAACCTTCGATTTTAGAGAGAGCAGTTCAAAGGCTAGTTTTCCATTTAGAGTCCCAGTGATCTCTTTTCTTGACTTCTGTTGATTATTAGCACAGTGATCTGAAATAGCAGCATAAGAGTTATAAAGATTGTGCACATCTTTGACTGTTGTTATTTGAACAAAATAATACTAAGCCATAAACTAAGTATGGTGAGTCTTCCAATGTATAGTATTATTCATGCGTTTATGCATAGATGTGATTATTTTTCTATGTTGATCAAGCATCATACATTTGTATATGTTAATGAAACAGTCAATTCCTTTTGCATTAAAAATAGATCTTTCTTTTGTTCTTTGATTTCATGATCCACTGATTCTGAACGAAACTGTTCAGTGACCTTTTTGTTTTGCAGATTTTTATCATATAACTTAATTTTTGTGTATTTTGGAACCAATTCATTTTTTTGCAAATGTTGTTGTAATTAATATCGTGATTTAATTTTATGCATTTATGCAAAGACCTTTCCGTTTTTCTATATTGACTTTTTTCTTTTGGCGATATTGTTCTCAAGATGATAAAAGAATGCCATTTGATGGTAAAGTAACTCATATTTTGCGACGTTTCGGACGGTAACGACCTGTCCATAGTTTAGATTCATTAGTTAAATGCATAGTTTAGAGATTTCAAATCTCATTTGCAGCATTTTGTTATTTACAGCTTGAAAATGGACAGGTCGTTACCGTCCGAAACGTCGCAAAATATGAGTTACTTTACAATCAAATGGCATTCTTTTATCATCTTGAGAACAATATCGCCAAAAGAAAAAAGTCAATATAGAAAAACGGAAAGGTCTTTGCATAAATGCATAAAATTAAATCACGATATTAATTACAACAACATTTGCAAAAAAATGAATTGGTTCCAAAATACACAAAAATTAAGTTATATGATAAAAATCTGCAAAACAAAAAGGTCACTGAACAGTTTCGTTCAGAATTAGTGGATCATGAAATCAAAAAACAAAAGAAAGATTTGTATATGTATCAACGCGTCGTTAGAATTTGGATCTTTGTAGATAAACAACTGATTTTTTGTGCATGAACATTCAATGTGTCAATGACTGTTCTATGTTTGTAAATAAGCCTATACCCAATTTGTACATAGAACAACTCGTGCATGTGAAAGAGACTTTAACCATTTCCGAGTTGTTGGTGGGAGTGCTACGGTAGGCCCATAGAGTGAGTAGGTCATTTTTCTATTACACGTATCAATTTATTTAGCTTGTTTGTATGCAGTGTCGTCATGTCTCATCATAATTTGTAAATAGTTTTCGAATATGAAATAGGTAAAAATCAGCTGTACTGTTTCTCTGTGAATAGCCATGTATCTAGTGATTGAAATTTCCCTGGGCAGTCGATTCCATGCTATTGCGGAACATGAGGAAAATCGCCTCCTTGCAACTGACTTCAGTCGTGATCTTGGAACAATCAAAGAGTTCTTTGTTACAGAGCGAAGGTGAGAGCGACTTGGCAGTTCACTCGTTCTGGTGATCAATTCACACAGGTAAGGTGGAGCTGAGCCATTGATGCACTTAAAGGCAAGAGTCACAAGACGAAGGTCAATTCGCGATTTCACCGGTAACCACTGGAGTCTTCGTATGGCGGAACTAATGTGGGCTGACCGAGGTAGATTGAAAACAAGCCTGACAGAAGCATGAATGACACTTTGAAGTCTCTTGACCTGCTCATCCGTAATGCCAGCGAGTACAGATATACAATACTCAAGTCTGGAGAATACCAGGGCATTTACCAAAGAAGATGCGAGCGAAACAGTAATTGAGCGACGTATTGATCGTAATTGTCTAAGAACTCCAAAACACACCGAAATGACTTTGGATACGTGAGAGGAGAAAGACAACGTGGAATCGATAATAACTCCTAGGCAGCGTAATTTGGAGACAGGTTGAAAACGATGGTCACCAATGACAACAGGATTTTTGCACTCATCTGTTAGACGCTGGCGTGTAGCACACCACATAAAATTGGTCTTTTCAGCATTCAGTTTAAGTCCATTGGATTTTAGCCAGTCGTTGATTGAGGTAATACACTATGACATTCTTGCCGATAATGAGGTTGTATCAGATGGTCTGCATGAGCCGTATACTTGGACATCATCAGCAAAGTCATGAACCCGGAGATCAAAGTTTTGGACAAGAGGAATTATATCCATGATGTAAAGACAAAATAAAATGGGCCCGAGCACGGATCCCTGTGGCACACAACACTTCACCGGGAGAATGGGTGAGGCTGTCTCATGAAAGTAGATATATTGGCATCGGTTGTTGAGATAGGAATGGAACCATGTCAAGGCTATATCCGATATTCCATCTGATGTTGAAAGGCGCTCAATGAGAACATCAAACTGTACACAGTCGAAGGCGGACGAGAGGTCCAATGAGGAGAGTAGTGTAGTTTCACCTTTGTCCATGGCCAATAGTATATCACGTGAAAGCTTGAGCATTGCTGTCTCAGTATTATAATTCTCACGATAAGCAGATTGAAGTGGAGACATCAACTCAGCACTCTTCAAAGATGAAAGTAACTGCTTCAAAACAATACGTTTTGACAGGATCGATAAATTGCTGATGGGACGATAAGATACTCGTATTAGCTCACAATCTGATGATGATTTTTTAAGACAGGAGTCACACACGACGTCGCCAATTTAGGAGGAAAATAACCTTGTGTGATCGAGCAGTTCACAAGACGGCAGAGAAAGGATGCTATCAAGTCAATACATTCCTTCAGGCATTTCATGATGATGGGATCTCTGGAAGATTGCTTGTTAGGTAAAGAGCATATGATAGTTGACACAGTCACAGGGGTTACAGGTTGAAATTGGGATAAGCAGCATTTGGAGGAATTTGCACTATATATTGGAGGATTTGTATCATTAGTTGACGAACGAAGATTATCCAATTTGTCGGCATGAAACCTCTGAAAATCGTCAGCATCGAAGAAGGAACTGCTTGATCTTTGATCTCGACCAAGAAGAGATTTGACAGAGCGCCATAACTCTGCAGGATTGTGAGATTCTGACTTCACCTTAGAACACCAGAAAGTCTCTCGTTTGCATCGCAAGATACCTCGGTAATAATGTCTGGATTTTCTCAGAGTGTCATGATCACAGCCTCCGTCTCTAACACATCTTTCAATGCGTCGAACAAGTCGTTTGGCTAATCTGCAATCTCGATCAAACCAGGGATCGGAATTACGTCGTCGAATCTTTATTTCACGTACCGGAATGAGTCGATCAAGGATGGTGTTGAAAGTACGATCAAAGCACTCAACCAGCTCATCACTAGAGAGATCCATGAACTCACCGTAGCCACACAATGCCGATTGCGAAATCATTGAACGGAGATCAAGTACATTGAGCTGCTTCCATGGACGATACGAGATAGTCTTGTATATAGGAATTGATCTTTTCAAGCTTGACTTCCATTTCAGTAGTTTATGGTCCGATAAACCGGGATCAGTGTACAGAACAGATGAGAAAGGAGAATCGTGGCGGGCAAAAACGAGGTCAATAATTCCACCAAGGCTATGCATAGCTTGATTCACTAGACATTCAAGACCAAATGATGAGAATATATCACGAAGATGGCAACTATGTGGGTTATCAGTTAGTTCCATATGGATGTTGAAGTCATCAGTCACTATTAATGGTTAGCGTCTGCATACAATTCAAGTACACGTGAAATCTCCAAAAAGAATGCTGAGCTAATAGGCCCGGTTCTGTAGATCAGTAGGATGATACATGTGGCTGATCCAGATGTGATGCGAGCAGCGATTGATTCAAAAGAAATAGGATCAAAACCAATCGATAGACGAACCAGACGAATATTTGTAGACGATACTATGGCCACACCAACATGATTCACACTCAGTGTATTCTCTCGGCTTCTAGGTCGAGGTCTATCCGCAACATGAAAAACCATGGGAACGTAGACGCTGCATGGGAACCGAGTCAAGATCATGCCAGGTCTCGACTAGCATCGTAACACCAATGTTATGCTCTGCAATTGTCTCAACCACTTCATCAAATTTAGTGTTTAACGATCGTACGTTATAAAGGCCAAAAAGCAAAGGCTTGTATACATGATTCCTGTGGCGCTCACACCGTGGGATAGGACGTAGGACACGTGTGCGTTGTGTGAACAGTTTCTGGGTATTGTCTACGTTTGAAGAGTAGCGATCCTTTACCAGAACAGGAATAGCATATGTTTGAGTATGTTCACAAACATGAGTCATATTTCGTATTCGATGAACAAAGAGTCTCCTTTTAATCACACGAGGTAATCCAGCACATTTCTTGCGTCCAATTTCACGTATAGTTGTTGTTGAATAGCGATAGGTTTGAATGTTGACTGACAAGCGCACGTGCTAGCAACATTCATTTTACATTAGGTAAAACGAAAGAAAGAATCAACTAGGAACTACATATATGCACAATTAGGATGAGGACACACAAACTGTGCACCTACACAGAACCTAGGGAAAATGAGTGCAAACGTCTGGACACTGAAGACAGAGGAACCGAAAATAAGGGGAAGGCGAAATGGAACCATTTCATGGAGAAGATGACATCCCTTAAAAAATCTTTAAAAACTATTCTTGAAAGTCATTCACAGAGTAACTATTTAGAGTCATTGTTCACAGATGTCAAAACAGAAAGTCACGAAATTTCAGCTCTCTATCACAATTTGTGAGATACTTGACAATAACATAAGAGGGAACTTCCCTGAGTTGTGAAATACATAGCATAAAAGCGACAGGAGGAGAGGGTCGCTCTGTTCCGGCAAGGTTAATTTACACTAATAAGAAATGCAAACATGCACGTTCCATGTGCAATCTGCATGCTTTCTACAATGGTCTTATGTGTGCGTGGACTTCTAGAGATGAAGTCAAATGGTCTAAAAGGCAGGCATTGGCCTACACGGGGAAAGGACAAGTCCCTCCGCTAAAATGGTCAACATCGATGAGTACAGATTGCACTTAATAGTACAGATGAAACTCAGAAACAGCTAGTCTCTATAAACATTGTAGGTTAATTTAAAAAAAATTCTGTGTAAATATTGTGTTTACATGTGCTTATTTTGAAACTCACATTCTAAACATTGAATTCAAGGAATGGTTCATTTGCTTTTGTATAGATACGAGCACGAAAGTGGATAGGACATTATGCTGCAATGATGCATAATGTTGTTAATTATTTATGACATACAGTGTATAATCAGCACATGACAAGTCTTCATGAACAATATCAACTGACGATTACTTCAATGGAACAACGTCAACGCACATGCATTTTCAAAAGATATACAGACAACATGGTGGTGTAGTTACATGTGGACAAGCAGACGCTCAAGCAGTTCAAGCAATCATGATCACCAACATTTTATTTAACCCTATCTGTACTTGGATTTAAAGCGTACCTCGGAGGAGAGTTAGAGAGTGGGCGGCATTGGCTCCACTCACTTGCTTTATTCCTCGATTATTTTACTAAGAATTTCAATAAAAATCATTGTGCAACAAAACATGCTGTGTGTTGATTCTCTTGTGATTGTGTAAATTATCTAATTAAGCTCAATAAGATGAATTAAAGTGCACAACCTAGCATCCAACATCAAGGCAAAATAGGCGGGCAAGGCCTGATGATCGGAGCCTTTGATTATCGATTATCATTCCTCAAATCTTTTATCCTTCATCAGATAATTTCTTCATCGTCTGTGAAGCGTTACAACTCAATGAGTTGATAATGAGGAACGCAAAAACTGCTGGCAGAAAGTAATACTGTTAATGTAGGTGAAAACAAGTTTCACTTACTTATTGCGTGGATCTCTTTGGACAAGGTCACGCAGAAGTTAATTTCCATAAAAGCTTTAGGCTACTGAAAAACGTAATTTCTTAATTTAACTTGAATGCATCAGTTGTCAATTACATGTCAAGATGCGCATAATCATCCATTTTGCAATTTTTATCTTTCAAAATGCCGCCGCAATGGGAATTTGATCATGGAATTAAATAGATAATTCATCGATGATCTGAGCAATATTCATGGCGAAAATTTCTCTTTGATATGATGAAAGATAGTCGCTGAACGTTAGGAGATAGATCATAAATTCTATATGAATTACACAAATATATGTCGCCGCTTCTGATAAAGTTTTCACATTTTTTGTTGCTGTGTCGTTATGTGAAGAATATTTTTTCAAGTAATTTTCGATTTGCAAGAGATGAAACTTTGCATAGCAGGAAGTGAGCTGTTTTATTGCATATGGGAGATAAGATTTTCATGGCAATCATTTGTGCTATATAGTATCCATGTGTTAAGCGTTTTGCGGTAGATTATTCCATTAAGGTCATTCTTAATTTCAAGAAGGGCTGAGTTCTATTTGCTTTCTTGGTTATATAGTTCACTCACATAAGAAATAACTATTCTATAAAACCAGATGAATTGGTGACAAATTCGAAGCTGTTGTTCCTACTATCACAAAGTACGTAGTAATTGTAAAGGGTAATTATTACCGATAATAATGTGGTATAATCGGCATAATAATAATTGTCTACGATGTCACTGTTCCCGAATTTTGCCGATTGATTATTATCTTATGCAGTAATTTTCCCTTTTTGAAACTGTCAAGGAAAATTGACTCATCTTTCAGTGACCTCACTGGACTGCGCTAAAAAGTATAATGAATCTCTAATTATAGTGAGCATTTATCAATCTATGTTCCCGAATTTAGTGACGATATACTTCAATGTTAAACTAATTGCATAATTCCACCATCTCTCAACCTCAGCCGGAAACAAGATTCAGTACATGTAAACTTTAATGTCATTATTTGCTTAAATTAAGATCTTCAGAATAACGATGATAATTCTAAACGCCTGTTTCAATCACAACTATGTAAGACAGCGTCAAGTGATTTGTGGAAGCTGTTCATTCGTTTGACATCAAGGCTGACTTTTGCAGTAATATTTCTTTCGTTAATGAATAATAGGCTATATTTCCTCCTACGATTTCAAGAAGCAGTTGTGCTAAATTTGCACAAACATTTAATGAAAGTCAGTTTAGATGGTTTCAATTCAAAACCAAAACTCTAATCACTTCCAATTAAAACTTGATGAGCATGATAATCGTTCCCACGGGTATTTGGATCATTCAATTATCGACATGAGGTCCATATGGTGCACAATTCTTCAGAAGTGTCTTCTGTCCTGTTGTGATGGACTATTGATGTCTTGAGATTGCGTGTCACTCTCCGTTAGCGTCAAATAGAGCTGCTCTCAGTGGGATATCAATCAAGCTTTAGCGATATTTCTGTTAAAGAGAGATGCCATCTCAGACAGCATTTTGTAATGGGTCAAAAGAGGCATCGTTACATTAAAATACAAAGTACCGACAGCGATGTAGTAAAGAGATTACAGGCTTGGTGCCTTGTAGTATTTCATTACTGACAGAGTGACAAATTATGTTCGACAAGTAACAGCTTAAGAAATCGCATTCGATACAAATCACTGAGGTCGTAATGCATTTCGTTGGAGGAATGAAATCATAAACATGTGAATATTCTTCATTGAATGAAAATTTGATAACAATTTTCATCGTTAGAGGAAGCCCAAGAGATTTAAAGTTACAACCTATGTTTTTGCATGAAGGAGTGTGAAAAGTTGGAGCAAAAAATAACCTCACTGAACTCTCCCATAAGGAAATTGGATATTCGTAAAAGTACGCTTACATTTCAAGGACATACGCATATTGTAGAAGCAATACGAGTATATGAGGAAACTACCGCGTGACAGAAAATACTTTGTTTAAATGAGATTTAACAAATGATTTAACATGATGCATTTTTAGGCCAAATATTTCGAGTTTATATTTGAGATACAATGCATTTGCGCTGCAATCTGCATGTGCGTTTTTTACGTCATGATGTATTTGTGTCAAGTGATTCGTGCATTCCTGACTGCACTTATTTGTCAAGTAAAATATAAAACGCAAACTTTGATCAAGTTAATCATGAAAATCATCGTTTTTTAGGAACTGCTAGAAATAATCATCTCCATCATAAATGAAAAATGATGCAATGATCGCAATGAAAATAGATGATTTATCATCAATTATTATGTTCACACGTTAAGCTTTCTAACCTTTCTGGTTGATAGCATGAAATCTCATTGAAATTAAGCATGGATGTATTTAGGAATAATGTATTTAAAAATCGTTTAAGAGAGAGAGGCGTTTCATATCGACTTATTCCGGCAATTACAACTTTGCATTTTCTCTTAAGTTGTTTGATATTTATCTTAATACGACTATGTTGCCCCCTACATTGTGCACTTTCATTTTTGAATCGTCAGCAACTTGACTTTGGATGAGTACATCAGCAAAACTAAATACATTTGGTAGTGATAACAATTTTTTTGTGTAAATGTCCAATAAACAGTAATTAATATGAACATCAGATACATATTAATTGGACAGCAATATGTACAATATGGTATGATTCAAAATATCTTCATGCAATTTTAAATCTCAATCAAAATTCCAAACATGTTCTGGAAATTGTTGTTCCACTTCATTAGAGAAATAGCCACTCTTGAGTCCAATCTTGGGGGTACCCAAGATTAGACCCAAGATTAATCTTGGTCTTGGGTCTCGGGGGCACGCCGAGATTTAATCCTGGGTTTGGGGTACCCACGCCCTAGTTTAGACCCAACCTTGCAGTAAGTTTGTGCAGGAAACGAGGTCGAAGGTAAGACTTCCATTGAATGATGTACCCCACGCCCACTTCTTGTCAGACACGATCAAATAAAATCACATGTCAACCCATTGGGACGTAGATTGACGTTTTATGCAAAATGAAATTTGCTCTGATTTCTCTGATAAAGCGAAAAGTACTAAGCCCACAGCCATAATTTTTGACATAGAATGTCTTCAGGTCATTTCCTATCAGGTTCATACACCCCTGTCTATGAACCAAACACATTCAAATTTGGCAAGCCTCCTAATGTTGGTAGACGCAAACATTTTCAGCAATTTAATCCACACTTAACCACATTCTCGCATGCATTGTCAATCAGAAGTATAAAAATAGCACATGTACATCATAGGAAAAATTATTCCATGTCAAAAATTTTGCCTCTGCTTTTCCCTTAATCAGAGAAATCATTGAAAATTTCATTTTTGCCAAAAATAGCAATCTTCATCCCATTGAATTTGCATGTGTTTTTTCTTTGATTCTGTCTGACAGGAACCAGAAAGAACTCGTAGAGGAACCAGTAAGTAGAGGTAAGTAAGAGGAACCAGTAAGAACTCGGAAGACGCGCACATTTGTAGTAGGCAAAGGGTGTAAATCATTTTGTGAAAGTCTTATTTTCGGCCTCGTTCCTTGCAGAAACTCCATCAGGCTGCCGGACTATGTCCTCTCGAAATTGTGTGGATAGACATGATGCTTTGTTATTGAGAATGGTGTCTAAAATAAAAGGGTTACATTAAATGGCTAATGAATGATTGTGTGTGCATAATCGAATTGGTCAAGTGACACAGAAATACTGAAAAACGAAGCTTTGATTTCAGGTATCCAGCCGATTTCAGACTATCCCATGCAAAAAGAATCTGTGCACACGGCTCCGTGCGTGATATGAGAAGAGCACTAGAGTAAAGTAATATGGAGTGACGAAACCGTAATCGAGTTGAGAGACAGTTAGTTGTCCACTGTTTTTCAGAGTTGTCGATTGACCCTCATACGCAGAAGCTGAAAGGCGACTACCTATCTTCGGCTATAAATTCCAAGAATACCTCTGCTACCTGGAAATCGGTGAATTGCCTCTCGAGTCGCAATCGTCCGACTCTCTCAGTGGACCCAGGCGATCTACGAGAGGTGTCTTCTGCAGTTTTTGAAACCCCGACTTTCAACGTTCAAGGAGTTTCGAGCATGCACTTTCTTCCCTCAAATCGTCTGACCATATCAATGCAAGATGTTATTGATGTTAGTCAACGACTCAACCCGGCCCCGATGGCATGTCTCCTTGGTTACTGAAAGATAATTGCTAGTTCTGTCTACCACAATCCGTCGCATGTGCTCATTGAATGTTAGCTCGGGAGTCTGCCTAGTGAGTTCAAAGATTCATTTGTAGTTCCCATCTCCAAGTGCTACCACTAACGATTACAGACCAATTTCACTGATTTCTTGCATTGCCAAAATTTTAGAGAAAATCATTTTAAGAAAGTCGCTCTCCCTTCTCTCTACTTGTTGTATTGGGAAGAATGATTTGCATTCGTACCTAGGTGTGGACAGGGTAACGTCACCGCTCTTACCTTCATTGTTAATCGGATGCTGTCGCTTTTGGACTCGCCAGGTGCAGTTCGCATGCTATTAATGGATTATTCCAAAGCTTCCGAATAGTTACCACACAATATAATTATGAATGCACTTATCTTGGCCAACGCTCCAAAGGTATTGAATGTCTGGATGTCTTCTTATCTTTCACAACGGAAGCAGTGTGTCAATGTCAATGGACAACTTAATGAATGGTACTATCCAAACAGTGGTGTACCACAAGGAGGCGTATTATCTCCCATGTTATTTGCTTTGGCGGCAGACAGTCTGAAACCCTTGTTCGAGAACAGTTCTATGGTGAAATATGCAGATGATTTGTGCCTACTTTACTTTATAAGAAGCGATGGTGACAACAAACTCTCCGAAGAATTAGATAACATTATTCATTGGTCTTTAGATCATGGTTTGTCGTTTAACATTGCCTAAACAAAGGTTATGAACTTTCAGACCAAACGATTTTCGTCGATAGCGATGCCAAGTCAGTAATCGAAGAGGTAGCATGTGCTAAGATCTTGGGTGTTTCTGTGGACAGTAAGTTGGAGTTGTCGCAACACATAGAGCATATTTTGTCAAAAATTCGCAAAAGAATGGTTATGCTGCACCTACTGAAAAAAGCAATTGCCCCCTAAATCCATTCTTTGGACTCTTTATTGTGCTATGATAAGATCAGTTGCCTCTCATGCTTTCCCTGCGTGGGTGCAATATATCTCATAGAAGATTTCAAGTTTTAGTGACCTTCGAAAAACGAATTTGCAAACTTTTTGGATTGGTAAGAGAGGTGACTATATTTCAGGACTCATCAAACATGGGATGGAAGTGAGGAAACACTGAGCATCATGAAATCCTTGATAAGATCCGTGCCAAGACTTTTCATTGCACTGATTGATTCTTTATCATACGAAATATTGAATAATGTTTGTTTATTTTATTATATCTTTGAAGTGCTTCTTTACTTCCTTGTACAGGTAAAACAGCTACTCAACGAAAACTTTGGCTTATATCTGAAATTAATAATTATCGCTATAACTTCATGCGTTGAAAATTTGCTGTCGCGAACTGCAAATTATGAAGCTTTTTCAATTCATGTAACTCTTGAATCACATTGATCAATTCAGAGGTCAGATAGGGGTAGAATGTAATGATTTTTTGAAATATAACCTTCTGCTTGAATTGCTATAAAAATAAATAAATATTTACCAATAACCCTGCTTTCATTTTCGCATCCTACTACATCTGAGGTCACTAAGGAGGGGATTAAAGTTCAAAAGAAATCGAAAAAAGAAGTATTATGCAATCAGCATCATATGTTTTTCCTTTTCAAATGACATCCTCCGCAAGGCTACAGATCATATTCTTACATTAATGTGATATAGAACTACTGCTTTGCTCGGTATGTCACAGTAAATGCACTGAAAATTAGTTCATGTATCCATGCATGTTTGTTTTTCAGACTGGCCTCGTCCCCTACCCCATCACACCACAGCATGCTGAGGCGAAACGAACTTCATTCTTGTTAACACAAACAACTTTTCACAGCTGTGCCGATCAGGTAGAGGGGAGCGTCAAGGTAGTCTGGCGAAAAAGGACTTGTGAATCCGCATAGAGGAGGGACAAGATTGCAATCATCTTTTTTAAAGTTACTGTTGAGGTGGATCAGATAGAGAGATTTTCGAATTCCGATTTGTCCTTTGCAAGAAATCGGATCTCGAAGGCAATGAGATGCGATTTATCAAGTACTCAGGGAAGTCCTGAGTTTTGCAATTTCATTGAATGAAAGGAAGTCTCAATTTGAAAGTGTACGAAATGTAAACTGAAATCAAATTCAATGTTTGTTCAAAGCATGGAATGTTTGTCTGCTTCAGCTGCATCAATGATATGTCTTGTATGTTTTGAGCCAAGGCTAGACATATAATTGATTTATATTTTCACAGTTTTCAATTTAGTTCACTAAATCGCAAAAATAGTTCAGAAAGAAATTTAAGCATACACGCCTTCCATTTTCAATGCGAAATTGCTGTCTCTACTCGTATTTCATTTTGCATTTTGAAACAGCACTTGCTGATATTAGTATTCTCGTAAACTTAGCAGTAGCCATGGAAATCTAGAATTTCCAGCTGTCCATGACAGTAACATCAAGTGATGCTTAGAACATGGGTAGTGATCTCAGGATTATACATGCAGTCGAGGTTATAGTTAAATTCTCATGACTTTCGGATGATTGACTACGATATTTGCGTTGACTGATCGGATGTTGGTCAATGCCTTGATAGGATAACGAACGCTCAATTTTATAGCCATACTACCGGTATATAGCATGGCTTGCTTGTACTTGACACTGAAAGCATGTTGCAAGGTGAAACATTATCAGTAAACAATTGCTTCATTCCTTTGGTTGATACTGACAGGAAGGAAAACCATCGGGTTAATGATGTCGCATTCGTGCAAAGATAGCTGCTAAAAATGGTCTAAAACATGATATAATGGCCCTCCTGAAGAGCAGTCTTCGATCAGTTTTCAGTGATATCTGTCCGATCGATTTTTTCCGATAATACCTCACCTTATGCAGTGTGAAACAGTGAAATTATCACTTGCCTTACTTTCTCGAAGACTGAAGAGATTTATTATACCAGCAAGATTTATGCTCAAAGGGATGCGCGCAGTCATGTATACCTATCTACATGTAGCCTACATTCGGTTTTGTCACTTTTTCTGTATTCTATCCTTAAAGGATGAAAATCTATATACTTTTGTTGGCATATGTTTTCTCTACATATAGTGGGATAATTAAGAGTGGCAAGGATGATAAGTGGTTTATTATCCACCATTCAAATGACGACAATAACAAAGTGAAACTAACCATCTTTGAGATATCGCCTCGTTTACAAAAAAGTGACAGAACGCCAACTGTAGTACTGTATGACCCTTTTTTCGTGACCATTTCTTCTGCTCTTCAAGTCAGCTGGGGAACTGGCCAAATGCAGGCTAACCAAGCCTAACCAGAGGTTACAAAAACGCACTGCGCAATTGTACCTCACAGTACATGATCAGAATACTGAACAAGGTCACTTTCAGTGATCATTTTTGATGTATTTCCCCAAAGCAAAAATGTATTTCCAATATAAGAATACAATGCATTTCTACAAACGCGTTTTTGAGATAGGCCATTTTTGTGTTTGAATAAGGCTTGTGTCATGAATGACTCGTTGCAGAGTCGTGGAAACCAGCTGTATGGCTATCGAATTGAAAAGTCTCCACTGCGAAGATACATTTCGCGCTTGCCATCGGTAAGCATAGTCAACGTGATCATGGAGAGCGTTAGGAGCAAAACATATCTGGTTCCTCTGACTCTACAACACTAAAAAAGTTGAATTTGCTATTTTATATATTTTCATGTAATATAATGTGAAAGCATAAAGAATAACAAACTTCAGCTGTTGAGTTAAGACAAAATTCATGTCATACTCGTAATTCGTGCTCTGATTTCTCCTATACGCAATATATGTATCTTCTCAAAGAACATTCACAAGATGCTTATATTTGAAATGGTAATCTTGTTCTATTACCTCTCCATTTGCCACGTTGCCAACCGACCCACTTATTTTGTCCATCTGGATCACTTTTGCCTTTGTGTGTTGATTTGCATGCTACATTCTTCTGCCACTCCATCTTTTGTCCATTACTTTATAAGCCCTCTTTCCAGCTATCAATCATCGCCTGATCGTCTTCAAATGACCAGCATTGACACGTTTCCCTCCTTTTAATTCCGAATCTTTGCCATCCACTACATTACTCAACACACTGTAAATAGTTTCCACGAACATGTTAAGCAAACTTGTGTATCTGTCTCACATGATCAGTAAAGCAGATCATTAAACATTATGCTTCTTTTACTTTTTACCACACTTTACTACTTCTTATCAATCAAGCAACAAACTGTATGGGTCAGCAAGCTGCCTTGATATCTGAAAGAAGAACCTGTGACAGATAACATGCTAATTGAAAGCTTAGTCTACTAAGTTGAATGCTCATATCATGCCAATTATATTTGACGGCAGCAAATCAACTTCTTGGGGGTATTCTGTAGATGTTTCTATTCACCTCCTTCTTCTCTTTTCTTAATCTGCTACCACTTTGAACAAGACATTAAGTCGCCCATCAAAAAGTCTGCATTATACTTAGCAACTCATGGGTTATCAATTATAGCTTAATTAAAATAATTCATTTTCTGAAATATGCTGATAGTTGTGTCATACAGATGTAAGCACAATTGTTTTCCCATATTTCATCTGTTAAAAGGAATATAATTATGAAAATCATCAATAATGGTTGATTAAAAGTTGAACTAAAAAGCATAAAATCAATAAAAAATCATATTTTAATTTTATATATAATAAGCAGATGGCTTCAAATTAAAAAAGCTTGTATTTGTGAATATCTTTATATTGGCAAGAAGAATACTTTTGCACAATCTCAACTCACTTCATCAAGAATTGATATCGCAATGTATGTTACATGCAGAACTGAATATACTGAAATCAGCCAAAATACTCCAAACATTCAAATTTTAAAATATATCTCACGACAAAAGTATAATGCTAAATGTATCTTCCTCCTGTCAAAAGCTTCATAATATGTAGAAAATTAGCTATTAGAAATCTTGTGGTCGCAGCTTTCTTGGTTTAAATGACATTCATAAATTCGCCAATTGGTGGGTCGAAAAACGTCCCTTCCATCCCCCCCCATTGGGGTGAGGTTCTAAGTGATTTGAAAGCACAGACTAAAAGCAATGATGTACGGCACGTTGATGTGCGACACGATTGAAGGACATTTTTCGATTGAATTTTGATACAATTAAGGTGGCATGTTATTCATGATCAACTCTGTGAGCATGATTTACATTTATACGCCCCCGGGTGAGGGCTAAAGGCATACTTAAAATTACGGTGGCACATTACAATGCCTCGAAGCAGGGTATGTAAGCTTCATACATGTCCAAAAGGGTACATGTCCAAAAGCAATATTTTCCTCCCATGCTTGCATGTATAAAAAAAGTGACTCAAAGCCATCTATGAAACATTGCAGCTTTAGAACCACATGCTCAAAGTCTGGTTTTAAGTGAGACATTGCGCAAAAACTTTTCCTCTGACTAAGCATCTATTAAATAGATATTAGAAACCTACATGTAATCTTACTCAGAAAAGTACAGCGTGTAGTAATCTTGCTTTGCGCAAATGCGCTTATTAAGTATTGAGCATTATCATACAAATGAGAGATAATTGATTTTCAAATCCATTTAAATAACAAAAAGACATTCATAAAAGCTGACAATGCCGATAGATCTTGTAACAAATGCCACTATCTGTAAAATTTCTAAAAGAGAAACGTATTTTAAAGCACGCCATGTTTTTTAGCCTTTATCTCACTCATCAGTCGACTACGCTTGGTATAATAAAATTGAACACTGATATCAACAAGCATTGAAGAGTATGAAATAAAATAAACTTTCTGCAACAGGATCTTGTAATTATTGTCTATTCCTTGAATTAGAAGTAAAATAAGTAAATATTAGATTTCTCAAAAATGAAGCAACCGAAACCTATTCGATTTTTCAAGTCGTTTAGATTAACAACATAGCCACACTAACATAGACCCTCGATAAAGTCATTTTTATAATGGATATACGTTTTAATAAATAACTCCATTAGTTCTTATTTTCCACCTAATTTCGCTACACCTGTCCTTCAACAGCAAGAGGACATGATGAGATATGATTGCAAATTTATTGCATCATATTGTTATCCAACTGGCAAATGTTTTCGAACCCTGCTGCAATGAATCGTTCAGAACTACATATCACATTGCTGTTGAAATATCACCTTCGTATCCGTGTCGATGATAACATTCTCCTTCAATTCATGTGAGAGCATGTTGATGAAACAAATTAATTGACACTCCACATCACTGCTTGACCGATCGCTTAGGGCGGTCAAGCGAAGCATGATGTACCTGAAGACAGCTAAGAAAATGGATGAACATTAGTGATTGATTCAAACCGCTTCAAATCTAGGAGCATTTTTTAAAGAATTTGTGCATGGCCCCTGTTCCCGTGACCTTTAACGGTATGATATACATCGCTTAGCTTTTATCGTTTATTTTGATCATTAGCCGCGCGTGACTTAAGGTTTGGAATAAGCAATTATGATGTGACAGAAATCTACGATGATGGCTGTCTAGTGTGGTTGCGTCTCTCATTGAAACTACGTCAATTCCGACATGCCAAAAAAGTTAATTTTCCAATTAACTCGCTATCCAAAATAAACATGAAATGTATAGGCACTATTTTGACCGCTGATTCGCAGTGAAAACATCCAGCTATGCTCGCTACACACATTTACGATACATCGTGCGCATAAGATTAGGCACGCTTGCATGTAGATGTTGATTATGACCAACAGATCATCAGGCACAGAATTATATTGTTTAAGCGTGTTACCTTTCTAGAAATGGAAATTGATTCAAAACGACGGCACATGCAGGAACTTACTAAGACGGCAAAAAAATTTTTAATTCCTTATAGAGACAGGAAAAACCGCCGTGCGTCGCTTGCGGATTGCAGAGAATTCCTTCAAAGTGCTCCGATCGCCACGATTCCTTCAGATTCGAAGACTTCAGATCTTTGGGCAAACGATTTTTCGATGATGTTATCGATCATTATTCAAAAAGTCAGCAGGCGCACGAAAAAACGTTCATACACTTCTCTGTAGAACTTGACATCATTGTTCATTGTTGTAGAACTGCTCATTGTTCGATTGCTATTGTGTCGTATCAGCAGATTGCGCCACTTCATTAACGTTACATGTTCCAATGTCTCCTTTCTAGTCGAACAAAAGAAGAAAGTCCTGTCTAATTGTGGACATCATCAGGGAATGAGCGGAGATCAAAGATGATCATCGGGCCGTTTTCAAGAATTCTGAGGACCAGGTTAATTAAGACAATGCAACGCAATAAGGAAATGCGTGAGACCGACGTGACCACATTAGTTCCGAAACCATTCATGATAGCATGATAGCTCTTGATAACCTGAAAATGATCGCATTACAGATATTCGGGAGAATCTACAGCTCTGAGAGCACATAATCCCAAGTTCAAGTCGACCTGAAACAAGGTAGCCGTCTGGAAGGGAATTTAGGCTTAATTCATAATCCTGCGGAAGTCTGCGAGCACCGCCAAATCAGTGGATGAGCTTCGTGATACATTAAATCTTATGTCACAAAATATAGAGAGAAATTCAATTCACTATCAAATAACTAAAACATGCATGTTTCACATTGTTTTAGTTGTCTTCTCTGTTTAATTATATTAACCCAACGTGCATAATTATGCTGAAGGGATATATCCACAATCGGTTTATCACCACATTGTGACAATATTCCAATTTCATTTGGATATTTGAAATGTAAGCGCATTTCATAATAAGATTACTTAATGATCTACACATGTACATGAGGAATAAGTAAGCAAGCAACATATTGCAAATTGCCGGATTGCTTGTATGTTCCTCTAACTTCAGTCTATATTTCAATATTATTGAAGTAAACTACGCTCCATGGCTAACCTCGACAGCATCAAATAAATTGCTTATTTAACATCAGTAAAAGAGTTTTTAAAGTAGCCAATTAATGAGTGTCGGAGCGTGAAAAGAAATGAATTATTGAAGCAAACAGCCATCCAAGCGCTTTCCAATAATTAACGATCATCAGCAGTAGAACCAGCTTTCACATTTGTTCTAAACAATACTTCAGGCAGCTTTATCACTATATTCATTCTACAGAAAGTTTTGAATTGCTGATACATGCAACTCCTTGCATAGTATGTCACAGTATGAATCTTATGATTTTTCACAAGCAGTCACTCAAGAAATAAAATATAAATGCATCTTAATCGCTCTATTATGCATGTATTTCGGAAACAACTTCAATTATTTAAGGCTAAGTAAGGTCCCGCTTCGATAAGATCATTTCTTTACAGGAATGACAACTGGGTTCATTATAATTAACATTCCATCGAAATATGATGAGGGCAGATAAATATCTGTTAACAGCAAGGATCACAATCAAAAGGCCAATCCAGAATCTTTAATCTCAGAGACCTGAGTTTTTTCGCACCCTCACACCATGCTTCTACTAATTCAATTGAAATAAAATATCACATTCATAATCAATGTCAGAAATGATGGTTCTTCATGGGCATGAGCACTTGATATATCCTTAGCACAAAAAGGGAAATGGAAAATATAGCTCCGGGGTCCACTGGACCCCGCCTCAGATCTCTTTAGAGGATGTTTTCGAAATAATTTCATCTTCATTACGTTGCTGTTGAGTTTACATCAGAGAATACCCCAGTGATGCCGATCAGACATAGGCAGCCTGGGGCGTTAGCCTTTGCAACACTAAAACTCATTCGTTGGCACACGTTTCCAACGTAGGGCACTTAAAACATGAGATCAAATTCTGTTTTTGAAATTCAATGCTATAACTCTTTCATGAGAGAATTTAATCATGTTTCAAATTCTTGCACAAATTATTTGACATTTAGAGCTCATGGTAGAATGCATGGTAGAGTTTTCACCAATAGTGAATTCTCTCATATGTTGCTACATGTACAATTTAACTATTCTGCAGGGAATACTGCATGAGCATATGGATAAACAGTTCAATCATTTGACTCACGGTTGTGAATAATGGGTGAATTTAAACGTTGTTCTCTGAAGTTGTTACAAGTGATTTCCGAGTTTTGCCAATCCATTATTTCATAAAACACAAAACTGTATTTGAATTTCAATTAACATACATCACGGACTTAATGTATTTTTTCATTTAAGTTCATGCAAGCCTGTGAACATTAGACAGTACAACAATGTCGCTTACTTATCATGAAAACGTTAAAAAAAATCATCCCCTACTTCAATTGCTACATTGCCGATTTCTATATTAATTATCACAAAATACCTGTTCATCAAATTATGACGATCCGGCAAATTTTAGAAACCCAATAAAGAGAGATGGATTCCTATACAGTCAATTTCTTTGATTACATTTGTCATTAAAGAAATAAAACCTTCCTCCACTAAATATATGCTAAGGCTTCTCTCTCACACACACTCTCACTCGATCATGCTGTTTTTAACTTTGCTCTCTTCATTTTCAATCTTGATTTCTTCTTGTTGTTCTTCCGACATTACCGAATCGGGCATGTTACTCGTATAGAGCAGGTGGTCCATAAACGGATCTGCGACATTGAAATATACTTCACAATGCAATTTGTGAAACATGTTTTATTCCTCTTCCAGCATTCGCTTCTACCTATAATATCAAGGTTTGGGTCTTTGGTTTACTCTTGGGTTTTGGGTAGTCCTGGAGGTACCCAAGAATCCTGGGATGTGGACCCAAGAGCTTGGGTACCCCCCCCCAAGCGTGAGAACCCAAGAGTAAAGAAATTGACCATGAATGATCATTTGCGGTTTTCTTGGAAAAATTTTGCGTAACCACATCATATCATAGCAACTCATATACATGTAAGCTTACATGTATGTACATGTAAATATGTAACCTACTTCAACCACACGATTGGTCTTTTGACAAAATTGTGCTATCATCAACTTTGATATAGACCTACCATAAATGTCTATCTGATAGTTTGCTTAGTTTGCTTTTTAAACTATGCTTTGATTACCTATGGTTTCCTTGTGAATTTAATCCATTAAGCTAGATGTAACGCATATTTTGTTAGACAGAATTTTGTATATATCATTTTGCGTGAAATAAAACAAATAATGCATGAAAAAATGCAATGCATTAAACCGATACGTGTACGTGTATAACGCTTGTGATGTTAAATTGGTAGCCTACAACAATTCGTAGATAACTTGCTTCATATAGCCTCTTGCCTTGAAAGTTAAAAGTAGTAACAAAAGGTCCAGAATAAACACAGCGCCCCCCCCCTCTGGAACGACAGAGTCTGTCGTGGTGTGCCGGCCAGGTGGGTTCACAACATGTTCGCTGACTCCCCCCCCCCTCTGCAACGACAGAGTGTGAGACTCGAGTGAGTTGGTCCGACCGCCTGGTGGACTTGGGCGACCGTCTAGGTTGACGTGGGCGACCGTCTAGGTTGACATGGGCGACCGCCTAGATTGTCTTGGATGGTGAAACGGTGGCCAGATTCGGATTCAGCGTCAAATTCTGCATCTGTGATGTGATTTCCAGCTCAATCGGCGAGAAAAACTGTTTCTTCAAAATTTTGGCAGAGTTAAATGTGGGACGTTTTGGTGTGTAGGGCCCAAACGAAGCCTCGGATGAGAAAACGGAGGCCAGATTCGGATTCAGCGTGAAATTTTGGGTTAGGAAGGATGTTTCCAGCGAAATCGGAGAGAAAAAATTTTCACTGACCTCCCCCCCCCTCTGGACAGCTTGCTTCGATTTTGGCTTCCAGTGGACGGATTTTGTCGTGCAATAGCTCGTTTGAAAGCTAAGAGTGAGACAAATTCAGTGAAAGAATCGGCTTGTGTCTATCTGTCTTCGTTTAGATGTGAGACGCCATTTAAGATTTTGGGACATTGGTGAAAAACGACAGAGTTAGAATTTGGGACGTTTTGGGCTGTAGCTTCAAAACGAAGCATCGGATTGGAAAACGGATTTCAGATTTGGAATCAGCGTGAAATTCTTTATCTGTATGGTGAGTTTCAAGTCAATCGGAGAGAAAAAATTTTCAACATTTTTCGAAAAAACGACAGAGTTAAAATGTGGGACGTTTTGGTGTGTAGG
>CAJQUW010002070.1:0-165784 GCA_907163375.1 Prostheceraeus crozeri | reverse complement strand
AGTGAGACAAATTCACTGATAACAATACGGCTTGTTCCTAATCTGTCTTCGTTTACCATGTGAGGACCGCCCATTTAAGATTTTAGGTCGGAGCCTCCACCTGAATAAAATTACTCCCTAAGCAGTCAGAGTGATTTTTGTATGGGAAAAATTAAAAATTTTCCAATATGTGGTGGGAATTTCGACCTGGGACCTTTACCAAAGTTTGTTCTCCAGCAAATTTCGCTGACCCCACCCCCCTTTGTTCTATAAGAACTATTGGTTCTAGTGGACGATTTTTTTGTTTCCGTTCGAGTTGCATTGGAAAGAGGATGAAACACTGCTCGACCGCATTTTTCGTTGCGAGTCAATCGGAGCAGCCGTTCAAAAGTTAGAGCGGTTACAAGATTTTAGGTCGGAGCTCACCTGAAAAAATCCTAAGTGTAAGAGTGACTTTGTATGGGAAAAATTAAAAATTTTCCAAAGTGTGGAATTTCGACCTGGGACCTTTACCAAAGTTTGTTTCATCAAATTTCACTGACCCCCCCCCTTTGTTCTAACTTTGGTTCTAGTGGACGGATTTGTTCCGTTCGAGTTGCATTGGAAAGAGATGAAACACTGTCTCGACCCGCATTTTTCGTTTGCGAGGCAATCGGGAGCAAGCCGTTCAAAAGTTAGAGCGGTTACAAGATTTTAGGTCGGCGCTCACTCTGACACTTAGGATTTTTTCAGGTGAGCTCCGACCTAAAATCTTTTAACCGCTCTAACTTTTGAACGGCTGCTCCGATTGACTCGCAACGAAAAATGCGGTCGAGCAGTGTTTCATCCTCTTTCCAATGCAGACCTCGAACACGAAACAAAATCCTGTCCACTAAGAACCAATAGTTAGAACTAAAAGGAGGGGGGGTCAGCGAAATTTGATGAAACAAACTTTGGTAAAGGTCCCAGGTCGAAATTCCACACTTTGGAAAATTTTTAATTTTTCCCATACAAAGTCACTCTGACACTTAGGATTTTTTCAGGTGAGCTCCGACCTAAAATCTTAAATGGCGTCTCACATGTAAACGAAGACAGATAGGAACAAAGCCGTTTCTGTTTTCAGTGAAATTTGTCTCACTCTTTAGCTTTCAAATGACACCTCACTCGACAAAATCCGTCCACTGGAAGCCAAGATCGAAGCAAGCTGTCCAGAGGGGGGGGACGTCAGCGAAAAATTTTTTTATTCTCCGATTGCTTTCCAAATTCACCATAATAACATGATGCAGTCAATTTCACGTGTGAAATCCGAATCTGGCCTCCGTTTTCACATCCGAGGCTTCGTTTGGACACTACACACCAAAACATCCCACAGTTTAACCAAGACAACCTAGACGGTCGCCCAGGTCAACCTAGACGGTCGCCCAAGTCCACCAGGCGGTCGGACACAGACACCCGAGACTCACACACTGTCGGTCCAGAGGGGGGGGGGACGTCAGCGGAACCTCGCCGGCACATCACGACACTGGCGGACCAGAGGGGGGGGACTCAGCCACGACGGCGGCCATCTTGCGCTATCTGGTGTTCGCCGTTTTCTTACTACTCATCTCGGTCAGAGGACAAATTTATCTCGGTCAGATAGATGTCGAATAGGAAACTCTTCGGCTTCTGCATTTGGGTTGCTGATGAAACTGGGAACTTAGGATGAATGCTTGCATACGTAAAGCGAAGTGACCAAAATGTAATGTATTGCATATAATGTCGTTGACCGTGACTAGTGTTTGAAGTGTGGCAAATTACCGGTAAATTACCAGTGGTAAATTACCGGTAAGATTGAAATAAAATACCGGTAAATTACCGATTTTTTGGGGTTTCCTGATTATATTTTGCAACGACGAAATTTCCAATGCAGTTACAAGTTAGAACTGCTGCCCTTTAATTTGCATATCGATAGTTTGAGAATAGCCTACGGTTGAGCCATATGAAACTTCTTTTTGATATTCACATTAGGTAGCCTTGAACTGAATGCCATATAGGCTACTTGAATTTAATAAGCGTTACAGGCCTACCGGTTGACGCGTGCGCGTAAAGGGGGCAAGTTGGCCTACATGTAAGAATTTTTTTTGACATTTCTTAATTGACTCGGGAAATGAATATGCTGCACGGCGCACAGCTGCTTTCATAATTCAAGGATCGTTCGATCGAATTCAAGTTAAAGTGTCGAAAACTTTTTCTCGGGTGACCTGTTAAAGAATGTCCAGTGTATGTAGCATGTCTTATTAAATCACAGAGCTGATGTATCTAGCCTATGCATCTAATCAGAGATGTCTATGAATAATATGATGTAAATGTCTATACCATCCGCTTTGCCATTACCAACCCCTAGCAGTACCAAATAATGTCTGAATTTATCAAATTCCACGATAGTTGCTGTCTCTCCAACACGCATTTGAAATCTTCTAATTCTGGTTTCTCATTGGTTGAGACGATCGCTATAATTGTTTTCTTATCAATGCCTTTATTGACTTTTCCAAGTTTGCGCTCTGCATAGTGATGCGATAGCCTAGCATGTTTTTGCAATTACTAAAAATACTATCCACTAAAATATTGAAGACGATTTCGATCGTAACCCATTGTGTCAAATCCGTTCCTCAAATTTCAGTAGAAGTTGTTGTCGTCGTTATTTTCTATCTGAATCACTTGACGTATTCACTAGCCCATAATTTGTCAATTTCGCTAATTCCATATATTGTTTTACATGACTGACCAACATTCAAATTTTCTGTGAAAATCAAGTAAATGTTGTTACTTAATTGACAGTCGCGTTGCGTTAATTGATCACAATGTGAACAAGTTTTGCAATCAAGTTCCTCATCAAGAAATTGAAATGAATCTGAATTCGCTAATTTAATTCGCTTAATTTAATTGTCGACGTCATATTGAAGGATTTAGAAGCTCCATATATGGTTATGGTGTAAATGCTACTGAACTTACGTTGGTCAGGGAAAGAATTCGTCGTACTTGGAGGCCTGTCATAAACCATATTTCAGAAGATAGGCACTTCATATCATGAACAATAGCTAAACTACGATGCATTGGACAAATTTATTCAATATACAAGCCTAGGACCTTGTTTCTTAACTTGTGACGTATGTACAAGTTCTGTCTAGCTACGAAAATTGAAACATGATTTTCACAAAGACTTGCTTCAGAAAAACCATGGAAATTTCATTTAAAGTTTGTTCAAAAATGTTTATTTCAACATAACTTTTTCATTTCTTGACAGATGTAGACGATAAACTTCAGCGTATTGATCGATCAGTGGGTCTAGGTAGCGACACGGAAGAATTGGCAGCTTCATTATTGTTTAGGGAGATAGTAAATTAAGGCAGAAATCATAAAATGAACAAAATTCATTTCTTGAAACAATGTTGTCTCCTTGAATCTAAATTTACTTCCTGGATTATATGATACTTCTTGATTGCATGATTTCCGGTTATAGAAAGTTATGAAGATTTGTAGTGTATAGTTCACAAAATGTCATAAATTTCGCGTGCTGAAACATAGAATTGCGCAATTTTGAAACGCAATTTCACGTTAAGTTAATTTCATTCTAAATTTTAGCAAAAAATATTTATTTAGTAAATTGAGTTTAATTAGATGCTAAATTATCATACCATCGGTAAATTAGATATCGAATGTCTTAAGACTTTTCATACAAATAACCCAGTTAGATAATATCACTTGTCATTGCTAATTTAGGCTGCTATTCTGAAGCATTTCTACTTCTTTTCCATCAATATCCTGCCATTCAAATCTTAAAATTAATTTTAGACAATCAAGATCAAAGCAGATGGCCGAATTAGGCTGCGATAGAGCCCTGCCTAGAACCATTTTCCCGTCAAACTTTCATTTCTCAATCGCAGTTTATATGAATAAGAATCAGACGTTAAGCAAAATTCAAACCTTCACCAGAATCAGATTAAGCCAAACGTGCATTTGGTTAAATTCAGAGCATATTGGTGCTCTACATTTGAAGTTATAAGGACATCAATATAAATTACCGGTAATTTACCGGTAAATTACCAGAAAATTACCGGTAAGGTAACTTGAAATATATTACCGGTAATTTATAAACACTAACCGTCACCCACCTTGTCATCTGACCGAGATTTTTAAGGTCTCGGTCAGAGGACAAATTGATGTCGAACAGGAAACTCTTCGGCTTCTGCATTTGGGTTCATGAGACTGGGAACTTAGGACGAATACTTGAACGCGTAAAACGAAGTGATCTAAATGTAATTGCATACATTATCATGTCTTTAGATCGAGACCCTTGTACTCTGACCGAGATCTTTAATTTCAACGTTGTCCTCTGACCGAGATTTTTTAGGGTCTCGGTCAGAGGGCATTTTCGTGGTTTTTGGAGATTTTGAGAGGGTTAATTGATATAAATGAAAAATTTCTTTTGCATAGATGTTAAGAGCATGGATCCCTCCTATGCTGTGAAATTTCATCGATTCCTGACAAAATTTCTGGTTTCAGCATCCATATGAAATTTTTGGGAATATTCAAATTCTCTGGTCGAAAAAACGGATAAAAATATTTTAAAATCAATATTGCTCACTTGTAACGGCATCAAACTGAATTTTCTTTACGGATTTATAAACTAGCACACTAGAGGATTCGTTTGGTGCAAAACGTTTAATGGAAGAATCAATATTCTTCGAGAAAAGGTACCTCGGTCAGAGGACATTTTTTCATTAGACAATGGAAACCCAGTGAAAATTCAATGATTAATATTGATTATGCTATGTAAAATTATGCTGTCTTAAAGAGCTGCTCTTCTTCTTTCAGATGATATAAATATTAGTGGGTGTATTTGCATGTATCTAATCGAAAATCCGTGTTGAAGTGAGAATACTGCAACTTTGGACATGCTTTTTTGGTCTTTTTTCGGCAAAAAACGGCAACTTGTAAAGAGGGTCTTGTCTTTGTGACTTTTTAAAAACCATGCCATAATACTCGCAGATGAGATCTTTACGGTTCGATTAAAAAAACTATTGAAATCGGTTGAGAAATATGGATTTTACAAATCAAAGACACATTTTCGTCAAATGTTGTGGATTAAATTGAATTTACCCTGTCGCTTTATTCTAGAGGTGATGCGATTTTGTCAGCCATTTTATGCGATGGAAAAAATGACTTTAAGATGGAAGTAACATGAGGAGATAGTCGTCTTCCATTGGCTTACGTGATTGGCCAAGCGCGCAATGCGTAAGTTGTATTATGGAACAAACGAGCTGGCCTTATCACATTGAAAACTGAACGACTGCCACGTCAGTCGTACCTATCTTTGACTCAATGTTTCTCCGTGATAAATTCATCAAATAGAAATATTATTCACATCGTTCGACTCCTCGTTCCAAATTTACTGGCTGTACGTTTAATGCGGTGTCAATGATTTAGTTCGTCAGAATTCAGGCTTGAATTTGCATTACGTTTAATGGAAAATGGATCTTTCTGCCCCTCGGGACTAGTTCTAAGCGTGACCATCAATATTAAAAAATGTCATATCTAGAACAAACAACACAGACAAAGCAATTTATCTCTGTGAGTGGGATATAGTTAAGCCGTGCTGATTGCAACTCCAATATAGATTTTTGAAAACATGAAAATGATAAATATACTGCTACTGTCTCAGCTATGCTTTGAGCATAGAAAAAAAGTTGGCGCTTGGACTAAATGGAATAAAATGAATGGAGCTCGGACCAAAAGTATGGCGCTTGGACTGAATTCAACGGGAAATACTGTAGACAGGAGGTCTGTGCGATAGAAGCTCTTTATCAGGCGTGACTGTCCGCCTCTATTTGAGCAGAAGATACACGGCTGACCTGTCTCTGTCATGGTAGGTCTGGTCGCACGTGTAGCAGCTCTGCCTTTCTTTTTATGAATGTCATTCAAGTTGATTCCGTGTCCATCTCGTAAAGACCAGCCGAAACATGTCGAGGATTTAATCAATTTGTCTTACTTCCATTTTCTTTGCTGCAGTTTGTATGATGTTCTCCACGCTATTCATTATTCAAAATCATCAATCATTGCTGTTTCAATTGTCTGTCAATTTGGTATTTTTGCCGGTGATTGAATTTATGGTAAAGACCTTTACACTTACAACTGTACATGTTATCCCAGAACACTCTGACGTACTGATCTCGATCTGGACGAGCTTGTTCATGCCAAAATCCTAGTGCATGCAGAAACTCGTGCTGGATCAGTCCATTCTGCATGCAGCCTGGAGCAGCTAGGTTGAGGTCTTGTTTCCCTCCAGATTTTCCAATTTTCGAACTGCATCTGAAACAATTTAATTAGAGTTTTAACATTTGCTTTTCTGACTAATTCTATGCAGTTACATGTTGATAGAGCTATATATGATATTTAATGCAAATAATGCTGTACAATGAGTGTGGAACCGCTAGCCTTCAGCATTTTTAGTGCCGACATATCCGCTATCTGATTTAGCCAAGATGATTATTAGCAATTGCTATATAGCAAATTCCAAAAATTGATAAAAATGGTAGTTTATCGTCATTACCACCCCAACTACGACTTGGATGGTGCTGACATTATCAGACTTTTATCCGGAGCCTTAATGTGATCTTTTAACCCGGATGCCTTTCCTGACGACTTTCAATGACACTTTAGGGTTTCGATCAATGGATCGAAAGATCGTTCGGTCAAGACCTTGACACTAGAAGCGCTGATAAGCTACAAACCCCTCGAAATGCCGTTTAAGGCAATTTTGACTCGTGTCTTTTATCCTTTATTATTTTTCATTATTTATGGTGTGGCAATTTTTTATATTGAACTTCAATAAAGTGAGACGAAATACATAATTGGCGTTGAAAGAACGAGAAAATTGCATGATAGGCCACTCCATAGCTTCAAGATATTTATGCATTCCCCTTTTATTGCTCCGACACTGTTTGATGATGTAATTAGGAGCCAACCAATATTCTACCACAAACTTCTGCTCTAATCGTTCACATTCCATGTGTGCAATGTCACTAATGAACCAATAATGTTATGAGTGTTGGACTAATAAATTATATACACTGCTTGGAAGATGCCCTGGCGAGTTAACATTCATCTTAACATAGAATCATAATAATCACCTCAAAACTTCCTGGCTCTTTCCAGCTCAAAATTATCATAGACATTGCACTTATTACATTGATAGGTCAAGAGGCGAAATCAGTCTGAATGTGGAGGGGATTTATCCCACTGATTTTGCAAATGCATTTCACTGACATTCAGTAGCTCATTCTACAAGTTGAATAGGCCTACCTCAACAATGGAAAACTGTAGGCCATTCAATGCACATTTGCACCCTTCAAACTTGTTTTAGAATTGTTCCAAAACGAATTTCACCGACGAGTGAAGGACACGGCCGAATTGTGCGATACACGAAGAGGTAGAATGCTGCGCAAATGATGTTTTTATAAAATCAAAGTGTGATGATGTAGCAAAATTTTATCATTTCCTGATCACCATCTAACATTTATGAACCGCAGAAGTGCTCCTTTATTTGAATAAATTTTATTCGAATGGATTGTACCACGCGAAATCAAAATAATTTATGATTTTTTTCCAATGCTGTAATGACAAGTTTAAGCAGACATGCTGCATATGCGCTATAAGCGTCAAAAAAATTACAAATTTCAGATATACGTGCTTTTTAATCAATACATCAATGATAATATTCACTTCTCTCGTTTTTCAGGGGACTTAAGAACCAAAACTTTGTCACGTCATCTTTAATTTCAAGGCTGTCTCTTATGAGAATCATTTCAAATGTTCAAATTTTAATGAATATACTGAAGCTGCAGTGTTTAAGTATTTCTAATTATTACTTACACTCTGCCTTTGTAAACATAGACGAAATCAGTTTCGGTAGTTCTCCTCACAATTTTTACACAACCACCAGTTTTGTTTGACAAATCTTCAACTGCATTATCTATAGCTTTTGCTTCCTGGGGTGCTGCAATAGTAATAACACAACATCACGAATAGACACGAAATAGATTTTATATGTGTTGAAATTGGTGGAAGTACATATTTTGCTTTTCTGTGTGGAAATAGAACACCGTATGATAAAGCATTGCAGTTTTGACGAAACAAGATCGACGTATGATGGGATTATCACGAAACCATAAACGTTCTATAAATAAGCTTATTAAAAAGAAAGCGCCTCTGTTGATTGTAGCTAAATTATCAAAAATGCAAAAACTCTCTCGTAACCGGAACGTTTTACATGTGTTGGAAATGTTTCTTGACTTTTCTCCTGCTTTAGCGAAATTCCCGCTTGTCCGGAGTGCACTGCAATAGCATCTACACATGCTAGGAAATGACTCGAAGACATTTCATTTCTCAAATCCCTTTATCAAACAAAGCAGAAAATATTTCACTCTCGTATTCAGAAAAAAAACTTCACTCTTCTTATAGGATTTACATCGGTTTTTCTTTGATCCTGCCTGACAAGAAAAGGAGACGGATAGAACGCGGTAGACGCAAAGATTCGTAATAGCAATACCCAATAGGGATTCTGTGAAAATGCAATTTTCGTCATTGTTCCCTGCAGAAACTCGTCATGGTGGCCGAGGTATATCATGCCATCCACATAAAATGTATTCTATCCAATGTGACATTCTCTTCGATTTACGACCTAGCTCTATGGCGAAAAGTCAGGAGAATGTTTTATATCTCATCTTTTAAATATACAGATGATATAGATTAGATGCTATACTCACAGAGAATGCATATCATTATTTCCATAGTTGCATCGTCGTATATTTATGCAGATAATAATTAAAAAACATTTTTTGATATTTAAAAATTAATTCCGTTCGGAGTGTTTGTGAAGGCAGGATTTTCAGATGGAGCTGGGTTTCTGATCGAAGATTGTCGGGTTGGGTGCGTGATAGTGTTCATGGCTACTCCACACTTGTGTCGTTCGTACAGTACACGGACGCGCATTTATTGACAGACTGCGGAAGGCCAGTTGTCGTGGGAATGCAGATTGGGAAAATCTGCGCCAACTTATACCATCTAAATTCTTCGATATCTAGGGAATAATTTATTTGAGATCACATGAGGTTTGTGGCAGGGATGCAGAGTCTGAGTCCAGGAGTCCTATCAAATCATAGGACTCCGGCCTATAACTAGACCCGAAATATAATGCAAACAAATTATTTATCCTCGTGCAGCTGTCACTGTCTTGATGTCAACTTTCTCCATCAAACAAAAGTACAGAGACACTGCTGCATGCAGATAAACATTTGATAAACTTTCATCGAAAATGATTGATAATTGATACAGCAATGATAAATAAAGATAGGTTCAGGCAAGGCTATAATGATCTCTGATGTAGGTTGCCAGATTTTTTTAAAAAAAACTAGGCTATATTTACTGGCCACTCAGAGTCCTATAAACCCCGGAGTCGGAGTCTGAGTCCTATCAAAATGATAAGACTCCGCATCCCTGGTTTGTGGTAACAGTCATAGTTCTGAAATACTTTGGGTATTCCATTTTTCGCAGAAATTTGGTCTGAGATTATCTGTAATATATACTGGTGAACAGGCATAATTATGCTAAGGTCATTTTCGAATTTCATTTCTGCTATGCATATGAAGAATTACAGATACTCCCTATCTGTGCATTGCTTAATAAAAATCGGGATTGCTTTGTGGGGTTACTTTTGAATTGAAAGCATGGCAATTAGACAATATTACCCTATCGTAACACGGGGTTGCGTACTTCTGATGAGTTTGTTGTTCGTATTCGATTGATATAATTTTTTAAAAAATTGATTGGTAGCGGTGAGCAATCAGATTAGGAAAATGTCAGGTGAACAACGGCGTTTGTAGTGGTACTGGATACGACATGGATATGACTTCGCATGTGGTACGACGGATATGTGCGATTTGTGTTCTGCGAAGAATGCTCGGCCCGAATGTTTGAGACGCCGAGTAGGGTGACTTGGTCAACTTCACAGAATATCTAGTTGTAAGTGGCGAGGAGAGTGCTCCTATCATCACAGTCCGTCAGAGAAAGAAGTGTATACACATTGTCAGGAAGGACATGGAACACCTGCATCTCAAACCTCGACTTGCGCAAAAGACTGGACAGTGGTGTGGAAAAGCGCAAACTTGAATCGACGTAGCCCAAAATGTCGCACCCGCAAATCTTGGGGTTCAATCGACAATAAATGAGGAGCAAGAGTAAATGTGTGAACAAGACCTTATCAGCCTGAAACAGGTAAGTACACGAACCACAGAATTAGATTCATCCGCGCGCTTCGGTTTCCTAGAAAGGAAGAATTGTATGTAGCCTTAATATCGAAATGGCACATCACAGAAATGGACAACTTGCTCCTTCTCGAATAGATAATTCGTGTATCGCTTGCTATTGGAAATGGCCAACGATAAGCTGTCAGCAGAGGAGACCAGAGCCAGTGAAAGATGCGTGCGTGCTTTGATATCACTTCACACACACCAAAACACACATCCCTGTCTTGGCTTCGATTCAATAGCCCGTAGTTATAAAGAGAGTGGAAACTCATGAGTAAAGACTTGAAAGTCATAACTCACAACGAAAATCGGTAGTTATAAAGAAAGTTAATACTCATGAGTCTTAACTCATCGAACGATTCATTCTAATTTTAGTCGAGGTAGGATTCTCGCAATCCTATTGGCTGTCTTAGATTTTGATGACAATTTGTTAGGGAACTTAACGAACGCACAGTTCTGTGGTCACAGACATCGAGTTGTCTGGTCGTAGTGTCGTCTTGAAAGTGCGAAAAACGAAATGAATGACGAACATTTTTTGAGTTTGATTGAGGACAATAAGGTTGTACTTTCTAAGGAAAATACGTCGGAAATGAAGAAAGCCAAAAAGCGAGCATGGTGCGATATTGAACATGGATTAAAGGAAAAGGATATCATAATGTCAATTGAAAAACTGAAAAAGAAGTGGATGAATATGAAAACTAGGGTCCTCGAGAAGATGCGTAAGCGTCAGGCAACTGGTGGAGGACCACCGATCCCACTAACATCAGTAGACGACCGTATAATCAACCTGTTCGGAGAAAAGAATCCCAAAATCGCTAGAGTACCCGGAGCGTGCTCGAGTTCTTTTTGAACACAAGCAACGCTAATATTCTAATGGGCAACGAAGGAGATGACAGTGAAGATGACATAGACATGAACATAGAACATGACAAAGAAAATGACTGGAAAGAGCTGAGTCCATTACTGAAAACTCAAAGAAAAGGTATGTTTCACTTTCTCAATTTTTAATGACGAACAAGTAGGCCTAACTGTCTTTATTACCTTACAGCTAAAAAGGAAGATTATGCAGCGCTACAGAAGGAGTGCCTGCTTCCTGAGCGCCAGCGAATTACCAACTAAATATGCGCCGTGGAACTCACCCGAACGAAGTCGATGAAATAGATCCGAATGTTTGAAAATACGACTGTCATGAGTACTGCCCGGCCATTCAGATACGACATCAAGAAAATATCCTTTACTATCACAGACGGCCTGAACATTAATGGAATGGTGTCCTTATCTGTTTATATATTCGTTGGGAAAATTATCACTGCATGGACGGATATCACGAAAGCCTGCTTGTATACGATCAATATCTCTCAATTGAATGACTCCAGCATATTGTTGATTAACAGCTTGCACAAATTCCCAGTAACATTGTGAAACAGATTTTTGACTGACACCCATAACCTCTGCCACGGTGGTCTGGAAACTTCCTGTAGGCAAATAGTGAAGTCCAACACAAACGGATATTGTAGCAGGAATGGAATGATTGCGAAGAGTTCTACTTTCCAGAGAAGGTATAAGACTGTCTATCAGTTGTAAAAGATTTTGCCGCTCAAAGCGAAATAACTGCTTCAGTCTGACATCATTCCACTCCAATGGATGTGTCCTATCTCGAAAGAGGCGTTCTCGACGGATCGCAGTGTTGCCATATAGCACGATGTTCATCGTTGACGGATAGAATTAAAATGCACGAGACTGCTTCCTACCCGTCTCGCTAAATGTGAGTTATAACTCGATAGTTTTAACTTTTATAGCTACCAATAAAAGCATAAACTCCCCATGCCGAGTGAAAACTTGAGTAAAGACTTCAGTATAAACGTTTATAACTATCAAACAGGAGTCTTAACTCAAAAATGAGTTTAAACTCGAGTAGAGACCTTTTATAACTACGGGCCAATTTATGTATGTACTATACAGTGAGAAATGCCGAGCAGAGGATGTGAAAACATCAAGTGAACTAAATTTCGTACGCCTGCAAGTTTCTTTAATAATCATCGGAGGGGCCAACATTATGGAGGAAACTTGTGCGCAATGATCTGAATTCTTCGGATCTGAAGGAATTTTGGCAATCGAAGCACTTTGCTGGAACTCACATTAATCCGCAAGCGACGCACGACTTTTTTTCCTATTTCTGTAAGGTATTAGGAATTCCTTTTTGCCCACTTAATAGGTTCTTCGATGTGCCGTCAGTTTCGTATTAATCACACTTCTAGCAAACCGAAGCTGATAATTCTGTGACACGAACCTATTTTTTCAATAAATCCCATTCTTTGCACGGTTCTTCTTTCTCCCCCCTCCACATCATTGTTGTTGACACCCGCGAGTGTTGCATCGTCAACGGCCAAAAGCGTTGAGCGTGTAAAACTCCTCTGGTTTGTAGAGCGTTATAACTGGTTTCTAGTTGCATCACTTGCTTTGTCGTTCACTGTAGACACCAAACCCACGAAGTTCATGATCACAGCTGTATTTTGTATTATAACTGAGTATCCAAGGGACCATTCATATCATCAGGGTTCAAGGAAGACTTCTCAGTGCTGTTGTACTGTCACTCAGTGACAGATCAAGTCTATTCTAAGTCTAATGTGATTAAATTTGACTAAATTTGATGAATTTAGAGAAATTGGAAAATGTGGGGGGGGGGAGAATAGAAGTACCCTTTGCAATCTGAAATAGCCGTCCTCAACCCTTATCCAAGCAGGGACTTCAAGTCATAGAGTAGGTATATTAGGTAGAGTGGTAACTCCGCATTTATTAAATCCCCAATGTGTATACACTTTCGATTTTATTAAATGAACTCGAAGGGGATATAGATGGTAATTGTTACCAAATGTGAGATATGCTAAATTTTGCAGTTTTGAAGAAATTGCCACGGAATTGAATGATCATGATTGCAATGCAGAATGAATGATGGCATTTTGCAGATTCTCAGTGTCATGAAAGCCTTGGAGATTTAATGTTTGCTAAATTAGCAATTCGATGGGTTCCTATTACTTTCACGCTGAACCTCAAGAGTATTTTCTTAAGCGTGATCATATCACAGGCAACCTGTCACTGGCAGAGCAAAATGACTTAATCAAAGACAATGATTTCAATCAACTTTGAATGATGTAAATGGTTCCACATCACTATTCAGATTCAAAAAGTGAAACATGAATTTAGTGAATCATAAAATCATGCCAGTGAAAATTGAATTAAAAATTTGAAATTTCAGCCAAGAAGGCAAAATCAGATCTCGACTTTTTCATGAAGGCTTCCATTGTAATGCGGTCCATGAAATTCCCTTGCAAATTAGCTTTATTTCCACTTGTAAAAGGAAGAGCAAACTTCTTCGGATATATTCTCTAATAAAGTCTGTGCGACGTTTCGGGAAACCCCCTTAGTCATGCACGATGCAGTCAAGTGCAGTCACTTGACTGCATCGTGCATGACTAAGGGGGTTTCCCGAAACGTCGCACAGACTTTATTAGAGAATATATCCGAAGAAGTTTGCTCTTCCTTTTACATCCATCAACCGGATATGTGGAGAAATCGACCCCATGGTCAACATCAATTATTTCCACTTTGTTAGGATGCTTATTATCAAATATTCATTCCTTTTGATATCCAACTTGTTTCACACTACTTATAAAGGGGACGTCATCTCCGTAGTATATAAGTGCAGGAATAATCTGAGAAATTTCAGCTTTTTAAAAACTGCTCAAATAACTTTTTGGACCGCACGAACGTAATATCCGCAAAAAACTGAATCTTTTCATATAAATATTTTCACTGTATACAGATACTTTATTGAGTCGACACTCTACCTATATATTTCCCTACTCTATGCTACAAGTATGGTCATTTAGATGGCTTGTATAGATCATACTGAGACTATCACGAGCACATAGTAGATGCATAGGCTACAGCACGAGAATTCTGCGCAGATTACAGTAATCTAGATGATGCTCACTGTAGTGTCTATCCAGTTGATATGGAAGGGTGGCTCCTACATCACCCCATCTGCGAATAGATGTTGGAGATAACACGTTGTAGACCTGAAAATGATGCCTGAAATGGTCGACAAATGCACTGATTCGAAACAGAAGCTATGTTAATCTTTACCGTGTGATGTGTCCCAATTGGCGTTGGATCTGGTAACTCGATATCCCCCTCAAACAAACCAGTTGTTGGATCCGGAGTAGGTGCAGAGTACACATTGCTCTGAAATATAATCAGTGTAGGCATTAAATGTTTGCTCAGAGTGTAATACTAGATGCAATTTTCCATAAGTATAATTTTCCATTCAAATAATTTTACTTATTTAGTATGAGGTGGGCGGAAATGCTATGTGGGGGACCGAATATTTGGAGTGGCTAATCTGGGAATCATGTAGGATGATATTTCACACATTTTAAGAAGCACGGTGCAGTGGTCTGCACCAGGGTTGGAACCGGCCGGGACTAAGCCGGCGTCTCTGGAACCTACGAATTAAGACTGGCAACTTACGAGTAGACAGTTGGGCATCCTTTGATTTCTTTGTGAGATGCGGTAGGCTTCCCGATACTCCGGATAAGCAAGAGTGCCCGATGAAGCGCAAAGATGTTGATTTTCATCAACTTCTATCCAAATTGATCTTCTATCAGGAAATTAGACAAATACAATTCTGATCATCAAAAACTACGCTGAAGTTCAATCGATTCTCATGCTTTCCAATGGTGTCGCACATCAATGTGTCATACATCATTCAAGAGCTTGCATTCTCAGCTTTAAAATGAGCTATGATAGACTTGCATCCGTTGTATTTGCTGAGCCGTGCTCAAAGTATGAAAATCGCTCAAATTACAAATTACAATTTTTTGATAAGAAAGCACGTGAGTATGATAATTATTTAGACACTGGGAGAACGGGCATTTTCCGACCTCTCTTTTGATATACTGGTCTTCAAAATCGATGAACTAGGAAAAAATTAGTGACATCGTGAAGCTATCACAAAATCATGACTCTCTTGACTGAAAATGTTATATTCTCACTTTTTTAAATCAAAAATGTTCGTGTCTGGCATCTTCAGAATCCTTTCGATGTGAGGAGTGTGAATATGTAAGTATTGTTCAAATATACTCAATCGTTCTTTTTTAAACTTCTTCAACGTTTTTTCTCATTACCGCAAAAGTACACAAACAACATGTAAGTGAAGGTAGGTTCAAATCAAAGCAATTAACGAAGTCATGTCTTTGTTCTCCGACCACGACTGTAGATTGTTTACCTTGATTGTTTCTGTACTTTAGCGGTAACGAGGAAAAATTTTGAATAAGTTTGAAAAACAGCTATGTAACTAATTTGAATAATACTTACATATTCGCATTCCTTACATCACACGGATTTTTAAGATGCCAAACACGAACATTTTTGATTAAAAAAGTGAGAATATAACATTTTCAGTCAAGAGAGTCATGATCTTGTGATAGCTTCACGATATCACTAATTTTTTCCTAGTTCACCGATTTTGAAGACCAGTATATCAAAAGAGAGCTCGGAAAATGCCCGTTCTCCCAGTGCCTGAATAATTATCATACTCACATGTTTTCTTAATAAAAAATTGCGATTTTAAATTGAGTGATTTTCATAGTTTGAGCACTGCTCAGCAAATACAACAGCGGATGCAAGTCTATCATACCTCATTTTAAGGCTGAGAATGCAAGCTCTCGAATGATATGTGTCACGTTGTTAGCACGATCAGAAAGCATGAGAATCGATTGAACTTCAGCGTAGTTTAGGTGGTCCGTTTTTTATGATCAGTTCTAGATTATATATTTCGTAAGCGTATGAAAAGGATTGAGCAGCAATACGCGCAATAACATATTCAAGAGATGGAATAATTTTGCGATAGATAGGCTAGCGAACACATGATTCATCACTTATGCTAGAGCATGCGGCTCCTAGAGCTCTATTTGAGATCGAATGCGCCTTAGATCTATGCATAGGTATCAGTAAATAATTTTTAATGGATTTGTACTTTATTGGCATTGACGTGCCCTCACTACCTTCAAGCCAACTGTGAAAATCTCATAGTACTCATTATGAAGAACCAAGCTTAAGCTACAAAAACAACCGTAAATTCAGTAATGAATAGACTTACTAGACCTGTTAATGTGCTTCCAAATAGCTGTGTTTTTGAACATTATGCCCTGCAAAACGGAAAAACAACAAATACTAATAAAGTTTCCTCATGCTTTCTTACGATTACTCCAGGTACGGTACCTTGACTGCTTTATCAAAGACAACTTTCAGCAACATTATACAGTTCTGTCCACAGAATTGGATTGTATAAGCGTATCACTTTGCTAGAAGTTCAAATTGATTGAAAACGATGGCACATGTAGGAATGGGCATCCTAAGTGGACAAAAGGAAATTTTTAATGCCTTGCGGAGATAGGAAAATCCATCGAGCGCCGCTTGCGGATTGCTTTGAATTCCGTCAGAATTCTCCGATCGCCACGTTTCCTTCAGATTCGAAGAATTCAGATAATTGCGCAAAATGAATAACTAAAATTTCATTCTTATTACTGATATTTTTGTTTGAAAGTTATTTTGTTGAAATTTAGTTTTGATGATGATGCTCAATAGTCCCAGGGACACTAAATCAATTGTCTTCAATAATTTATCACATGAGAAAAGTTAAGTAGATCATCCTCAAAAAGAGTAAGTTATCTACTAAGTTTTCGAATCAGAATGGACGAAGCATTGTCTGCTGCAATGCATAAGACGCACTGTCTCTCACTTGAAAGCTCACTAATTAAACGCTACACGCCGACGATTTAGGCTGCCATTTGAAAGGTAATATTATCTTCAATGTTCAGAATCTATGTTGTGAATTTTCTCGGAAACATTCGGCTGCATACTCCCAGGGTTGATCGTCCATTCGATATTATCATAGATGTCCCTGGTGCTTCTCATCATACGTGGTACGTGTAACAAGTTTCCGGACGAGTGTAGAAAAATATCAAATCTTTGAATTCTGACATGATGGATCATGAAATTGGCATATGTAGGTTTGGATGATAAGCAAAGCAGGGCTGTGGAGCCGATGCGTTATCTCATCGGCTCCGGCTCCACGACACTGATGTGAAAGGCTCCGGCTCGGCTCCGGCTCCGACTTCAAATTCAGGTTCTATCTATGCTGGTTATCCTGGATCCGTTGAACGGGTTTTTTGGATAACGGTGTGGCCTTTAGAGGCTTGCTAGAATCATCAAATTAGTTTTCATTAACAAGCAACGACTTAAGTTAATAATAAAAATGATAATAGCCTAATGTAATGACAAATAACATACTTGTCACATATTTTTGCATGAATTGACTATCTCTGAAAGATAAAATAAAGTTATAGCCAGGATTGGTTAAATTAGATAGAGATCTCCTGCACTGGTTAAATATAAATTGACCTAGCCTGCAACCAGTCTACTACGAGGCTACATTAAATAAGACCACATGAGTGATGATGATATACATAATTAGCCGTCACAGGGGCCGAATAGTAGTATAAGCTTTTTAACAAAACTTGAATATGAAACTGGATAGCGTATGCCTATAAATAGCTTATAGGGCCTGTATCTACTCGAACATGGAAAGGGTATCGGCTATATAGCCAAACATACCGTATCAATAAAGATATCAATTGCTTTATTGAATATTAAAGTGTATATAGGCTAGCTTAGGTTGTTATTGTTATTTTTTATTGCCTTTATTCAATAATCTGTTGGTCCATGAATAATATGATCGGTGGGTAGCCCACGACTCATCATCTGTAGAAATTGTAATTTAGATAGCCTCATTGCAGTGTAGGCTAGAAATGTACAATTGAAAATTATACTTAAAAAAATTAAAAATATCTAATTTAGGACAAGTTTTGTAATTCTATGCAGCATACTTAATAAGTTTAGGCCTAACTTACATTATATTAATTTCGTATTTGTCATTATGGCGTAAAGTTGCACTAAATAATTCATCAATGATTCATGTATATTATTATATTCAATTTATGTATAACACATTACCACTATTCCTCTGATGATGGTTAGGCTGATGAAACTGAACTCGGAGTATCACACAGTATGTTGCAGGGTGCTATGCATAATAAAAATTTGACTGCGAGCACCGAGCAGAAATCCCATCTACTTTGCTAGCTTTCGAATGCGCGTGCGGTTTAATGTCACAGACAATAGAAAAGGGAAGTCAAAAGGCGCCTTTATTGAGAGCGTCTCATTCTTTTTTTATTGTTTACATATAAGTCAGCATGATATCAGCATAAAGTGTTGACAGACGGAAAAAATAATAATGAAAATTCTTGAAATCCACAGGTCCATGACATTTGGGGAAATATTATTACACGATACGGCTCTTGTGCAGTCCTCCCCCCCATTTTTTCTCTGGTCAAAAGATGCAGCACCATTGGATGTCCGTTTCAGCATCACCGGTTTGAGTGAAGCATTCCGTGCTGTTGTAAAAATCTACGTGGGTAATTGCGATGTCATGGTCGCAAACTTCGTCAGCAAGTCAACATTGCAATTTGCCTTCGGGTTTTTCGCATTGAAATATACCCTTTGAATTTTGAAGTCAAAGGAAATTCATTGTGAATGAGATACCTTTAAAATAATAGGGCGCTACTAGAAGTGGCTGGGTCGCTTATTGCTATAGCCATGTGAGGACTTGTAGTCAGGTCATTCGTGTGAGTGTGAAGAGTTATCCCTCCAAGCAAAATTGATCAAATTGAATAATCGATTGTTTTGAAAAATGTAGGTGGGGGACTGCACAAGAGCCTACAATACAATCTAAGGAAATTGGCATTGTCACAGATGCCAGTAGCTTCTGCCAGTAGCCATACCGATAGATGATAGCCTACATAGTAACCGTATAAGATTTAAGACATTGCGCAAGAAATGTAGCTATATTATCTTTGCTGACTGAACTGGAAATGTGTATATAAATGACTGGCGACTTGTCTCTAGGAATCTACAATCATCTAGTTAGCATGCATATAACAAGTCTTCAAATAAATGGATTTTGGAGAATACGTTGTCAATATGGAAATTAGTCTTACGAAACATATGCAATAAAAAAATATTACACATGTGTGTAAATATATAATAAATATAATACAAAAGAAGGCGGCAACTGCAAAGAAAGATATCGTGGAGGACAGATCATTGGTATACTTAAAAGACAAATCTTTTGATTTCAAATGATTTAATTTTTTTATGATGCCAATTAATACCTTTCAAAATTCTAGATTTATGTCAAAGCTCAAACTATCGGAGCCGGAGCCTTTGTGATAAATCGGCTCGGCTCCGGCTCCGACCAAAACCATCGGCTCCTTAAGGCTCCACAGCCCTGATGCAAAGTTTTTAAAAGTTTTCGCTTTTGTTAGTCTGCAGGCCCATTTCAGAAAATATGAGAAAGTTTGATTATTTTTGATGAATTTAGAATATAATAATATCTACTTTTGTACTTTGTGCATTGAAAATTCGTTGATGGTTGTGTTGTGTAAAAATTGATTGACAAAGATGTTCCGATGTAGCCAGACAAAACAGCAGGCTGTCAGAAATTCCCATTTCAATCTAATTCCCCTCATGTTGAACACACTTCAACCATCTGACTCTAAAGTCGTCAAATGCTTCTTGAGAACCGAAGTTTACCGAGGAATTCACGAACAATTCTTCCAGATCAGAGCTGCATTCAAATGATTGTCGTCCATGCAAAAGTTTTCTCAGAGTTCTGTGCAACTAGAAGTCGGATACAGAAAGGCCCGGGCTGCATGAGGATGCTGCTGCTAAACCAGCATCAAAAATAGCATGCTGCGCGATGCCGAATGTGTGAGCAGGAACGTTGTCATGGAGAATACAATGAGGTAGTGAATTGGGTTTCCGGAAAGCTGCTCGAGCTTTTTGAATGGGAACTGTTTGTAAAGATCGCTTGTAATGACTAATGACAGACTGTCCTTCCAAAAAATTAAGAAGCAACAATCTCTTGTATTGAAAGAAAAAAGCCGTTAACGACATGAAGCTCTCGATCGCATCTTCCGTGGTTTCCCCACGACAGTTCTCCTCTATTCTAATAATTCCCGTTTTGAGGGTGAGTTGTACAAAGACAAAGGAGTTTCATCGACAGTAAGAACATAATACGATTAAAACGATCCCAAATTCTTCAGCGATACCCAAATTCTCTCGGCAAGCCTCCAGTCGTCTTCCATGCATGCCAGGTGTAAGAAATCGGGAGCCGCGGAAAAGAAAACTGCGAGCTGACTTTTCAATACCCATTTTGTACGAGGCTCCCAGGCACTTCCGCGCGATACATTCAGCTCCTCACCAAGAGTGGCAAATTGCAAAGAAGAACACACAAACGAATTGCACACCAGTTAATCTTTTCAACGCGAAACTCAGTTGAAGACTGGGATGAGTCTGAACCCATGACCATTTCTAACTCACACAAACATGCAGTCATCTTCATCGGGTAGGTCACGTCCTGCGACGTGATGCTGAGCACCAAATTCGGAGAGAATATGAAGCGCTCGTTCTAAGTCAGACTGTCGTTGACGTCGGGTTTGTAAATGATTCTTTTAAAGTTAAAGATTTAGCAAGGGAAGAATTTTCAGTATACCTGAACACAGAAAATGCAGAAAGATTCGAAGTTTGTCAGCAAGAGACTGCAAATCATTATGCTAGGTTAGCATCTCAACATTACTCGACTTCTGTCTGACTTTGCTGCGATGAATGCCAAAAAATCACTGGCCGCCGGAATACTTAGACAGTCTGTATCTTAGAAACACTCCGGATTGAGGCTGCCTTTGTGCAGGGTCCCGCTGGGGATGGGTTTGAGTGTTCAGAGGTGAGGGACCGAAACACGATCGCCTTACCCTAATATCTGCGGATGACCTCGGATAGTCCATTGTTAACATTTAAGTTCCAATCCTGTTTATAGTTCATTTCATTTCTTTCTTGAATAAGAATCTGTTATTTAGATATTATTCCTTTAACATGTTAGGTAACGTTTCATCAGTCCTCTTAAGGACTAGATTTCTCATTTATCTTTTCAACAGATCTTTATTTCACAACTTTATTTCACACGGGATCAAATAAATGTGTCACGTCTGGCATCGCCCATTATCTTTGACAGGTTGATACAGGATGATGACTAGCAGATCTGATCGTCTTTATCCATTGGTAAGGAGAACCAGGTGCACGAGCGGTAGGATAGTAAATACCGTTAAATACTAGGATAAAATGAAGCGACAATTCTGACAGCTTCAGGTGGACGGAATTCATTCGCTAAGTAAGATAAACAATATTTTCGTACATCTTGATTTGCGACTTACTAATTTGTATTTCTGAGCGTATTTGCAGCAGCAGTGGTTACCCCCTGTTAATTAATACAATAATATACATTGTATTGCTTAGAGGATATACTTCATACAGAGTAAAATCTTTTTAACCTAATGTACATGTAATTTGACTTATTGGTTAGCGTATAACGTTTTAATTAGCAAGAGAAGAACTTGCACTTAGATAACCTTTTCAGCTGCAAGCATAACTTATAGTTCTGCACGGCTACACCTGATGCCTATATGAATAAAATTGTATTCATGAATGCCAAATGTAGTCGAGATTTGTGTTGAAATTGCAATTTGAATTATAAATAGGACCACGTAGTTGCAATTAGGCTTGCTTTTAAATTAATGCACAGCAATTTGTAATTGTATGCAATTGCACTTTCTGAATAATTGACACAAATCTGATATATGTCTACCTGCTTGTAATTTCAAATTCAAGATATCGAGATGTCGGTATCTGGCAAATGTTAACTCGAGATCGAGATGGAATTCACTAGTAAGACCATAAGTGTACAAAAGGCTTTGGTACCGGGCATTTGGCTGGATGACAGATAGAAAAATATCTGAGGTTGATTTTTCGGCGATTTGGGTGTATAGCATATGTTAGTGTTTTACTTAAATAATGTTCCATCCTTTTACACAATTTTGCAGCTCTTGAAGACGAGTGTCAGACTGGAAAATCGTGTGCTGTACTATATAGGCATACTCACCTCCTGAGGCGGGCATTGTCCAATCACACACGATATGTGAATAGTCACAAGAAGTGCCAGAAGTTTGAGCATTTTAGCCCTTCGAAACTGATATCAATGTTGAAAGATACGTTAGATCACATATTTAATGTGTTTGTTTGGCGGTGCAACTTAAGCATGTGTGCGCTTCTAGCCTTCATGCGTATTAGATTATATTAAATCATAATGAGAACTGAATTAGGTTTCACGCGAATATGACACATGTACGATCATAATAGTGTTTCGAGTAACTTAATGGCAAACATTTTTCAAGCGAATGACGTGGCTACCGTGACTTTTCTGAATAACTTTTTGACACTAATGTATTGATTAGATACAGCTTAGCGTATTCTATGCCTGCACTAAATAGCAGCATTATTCAACTTCTGGACGTCGAGAGAGATAGCATTGGCTCTGAGCAGTTAACTACCAATGAGCTGCCATGAGATGAGGCAAAGGTATAGCTGCCAAACTGAATCTGTTGAAACATACTAACGAAAGACCCTTAATAATTGCGCTTTAAATCTTTCTTTCGCTATACAGATCAGGGCTCATCTACAATAGGTTGCAAGGGATTTTGGGTTAGCAATCAATTAATTGTAATTAGTAGTTGTGCCAAACAATTGCAATTATCAATCACTTCCGCTTGAAAAAACTGCGGTGCATCTTGATTTCGAATTTTACACTATACCATTTCACTTAGCGAAATAGGATGGGCTTGCAAACTTAACAAGTCGCATAGGTCATTATCAACTTAGATAGTGACTTGATCAGACCCTTAGCATGAAATAAATGTAACTTAATAGGGGTAACTTTTTAATCGCAATCGCATCGATTCGATTAAAAGATTAATAATCGTATCATAAAGCGATTAAACGATTAATCGCGCGATTTATTTCTTATATAATTTCAATATCCACTATTAATATATTAGATAACAGTATTATGTAAACTATCACTGCCTCTCAACGTATTAAGTTTTTATTCCCATGCACAATCACTTTTTCTTTTGTATTGATGTATCTTATATTAAAAGTATAGGCCTAGTGTATGAAGGTTGTATGATTAACGTTAATTGTATGTAGGTCTACACGTTGATTATGAAGAAGTATTTTTACATTTATGACTACATTGTAATATGTATAAAACCCGCGTAATTACGACCCCATTATTTAATGCAAAATGAAATTAAAGCAATGAATCTCACGGAAACTATAATGAAACAACAAAGTTGAGAAACGAATGATTATTGAAGTCGTTTGTCTCACAGAAATTTCTTCAACAAAACTGTATGGATATAAATACAAAAATGTCACCCTTCACAAAACAATTTAAATATACGAGCATGCACAACCATACGATTCGTCAGGAAGGATAATAAAATTACTGATACCTAAGAATTCCCTTAAGTAAATAAAATAATTGATGTCAAACACCTCTACTCAACGAAGTATATCAACGAATATCGAATGTAAGACTTGCGCTTGACTTGCAACTTGCGTTTTCAGATCGTTGGCAGTTGTCTTTCTGCTCTTAGCTCAGATAGCACTGACTGGTTTGTGCGATGGTGGGTCCAATGTACACCTAGCAGACGCCGATAGCACATCATTTCAAAATCCTGGATGCGATTGATGTCGTCTACGCGCAGGTTCCAAGTGTCGCATCCATATAATGCAACAGACCAAACAAACGTGCGCAATAAAACAAGCTTTAAAGGTTTTAGGAGGGCACGGTCCTTCCATAGCGTTCTAAGAGACCTGAGGGCTGTTCTTGCTACCCCCAAACGCACCCCGATTTCTAGCGAAGTATCTGCTGACTGATCAGTGTAGGATCCGAGGTACTTGAACTTCTATACTTGTTCCAAGCGGCAGCGGTTCTCCTCGTCAACGAATATTCAGATCGACGTGATGTCGGGTTGCTGCCATCACCTTCGTTTTCTTAGTAAACCCTATCAACTTCGTACATTAAGACCTGTAGATCAGCAGGAGAAGTTGCAACAAGTACAATGTCATCAGCATAGCGGAGATTGCTAATGTTCTGTCCGCATTCAGTCACGCCAATTTCTGTGAGCTCACCCACTGAAAGTCTCATAACTTTCTCAGAGTAGAAGTTGAAGAGCACAGGAGAAACTAGACAGCCCTGTCTTACGCCTTTCTCAATGGGGAACCACTCAGATGTTTCATTTTCAACTCTGTCTACAGCCTGTTGCCTGCGATGAAGATTCGACTATGTGGAAACGACCGATCCAGGCACACCCATTTTGAGCAAAATGTTCCATAATTGCGAGTGACACATTGAATCAAACGCCTTCTTGTAATCAATGAATGCCATAAAAAGCGGAGTGTTAAATTCCCTCGCCCTCTCCATCAGAATTCTAACGTTGAAAATCTGATCACGAGTGCCGACCTCTTTCGAAACCCCATCTAGGAGTTCATCGTAATTGTACCACACCTGCTTCAATTGAAAAAGATTTAAATGTTGTTAAATGTAGATTTATTTCAAATGGATATCCGAAACATGCTGTTAATAAGTATATTTCAAATTCGATTCCATCAATACACGAACGCAATAACAACAGACAGAATCAAGCATACGCACAGAATTAGATTCATCTGCGCGCGCTTCGGTTTCCTAGAGAGGAAGAATTGTATGTAACCTTAATATCGAAATGGCACTTCACAGAATTAGACAACTTGCTCCTTCTCGAATGGATAATTCGTGTATCTCTTACTATTGGAAATGGCAAACAATAAGCTGTCAGCAGAGGACACCAGAGCCAGTGAGAGATGCGTGCGTGCTGTAATATCACTTCACACACACCAAAACACACATCGATGCCTGGCTTCGATTCAGTGTGTGCACTATACAGTGAGAAATGCCGAGGAGAGGATGTGAAAACATCAAGTGAACTAATTTTCGTACGCCTGCTACTTTCTTTAATAATGATCGGAAGGGCCAACATTATGGAGAAAACTTGTGTGCAATGATCTGAATTCTTCGGATCTGAAGGAATTTTGGCAATCGAAGCACTTTGCTGGAACTCACATTAATCCGCAAGCGACGCACGACTTTTTTCCTATCTCTGTAAGGTATTAGGAATTCCTTTTTGCCCACTTAATAGGTTCTTCGATGTGCCGTCAGTTTCGTATTAATCACACTTCTAGCAAACCGAAGCAGATAAACAAATATTTAATTCTGTGAGTATACGTATATTCGGATTCCTTTCATAAGCGAAACACAAGCAAGAAAAGTTCGTTCTGAGTTACACGAAATTTCAATTTTGAATGTAAAACCTGTTTTCGTAACTCCATCATATCTACTAAGTCAAATAAAAAAGAAAGAATCAATTCTTTGTAAGTCTTGCTTTTGTAATAATAGTCATTTTTGTTATCTGAAAATGTTGTTTATAAGATCACAAATAACAAATGTAATGATAATTACATTGGTGAAACACAATGCACCATGGGGAAACATGATCGAAGAACATTTTAATTGCAATAACAGCCTTGTTCACCAACATTTTTTGTCAAAACATCGATTGCATCCATCTGTAATGATGACATTAAAATAGAAATCTTACAACGTAATTTTACCAATCTTTATGAAAGCAAAATTTGTGAGAGATATTTCATCAAAGCCAAAAGACCTGGGATCAGTGTGATGTATAGTTGTATATATGCATAGAGTAAGTATATTAGGTAGAGTGGCAACTCAGAGATAATTAAATCCCCTCTGTGCATACAGTATCGATTTTATTAAATGAACTCGAATAAGACCCAGGATCACCTGTGAGATATGCAAATTTTTACACTTTTGGAGAAATTTTGGATTTGACTGATCGTGATAGTAAAACAGTAGAAATAATAGCATTTTACAAATCCTCCGCGTCATGTCAACTTGTGCGGAGAGGTAGTCTATAAGTTTGTTAAATTAGCAAGCCGATGGGTTACTCACTTTAATGCATGTCCTTATCAATAAGAGCACTTTCTTGAGCGTGATCACATCACAAGCTATAACCTGCTACTGGAAGAGCAAAATAAAACAACAACTGACAATGATCACAATTAACTTTAAATGCGTTAATGGGTCCGCACTACTGTTCAGATTTGAGTGAATCATGAAATTAATTATACCGATGAAATGGAATTAAAAACTTGAAATTTCAGCCAAGGGAACATAATAAGATGTCGACGTTTTTATGAAGACTTGCATTGTAATGCAGCTGATGAATTTTCTATGATAATCAGCTTAATTTCCGCTTGATAAAGATGCTTGTTGCCAGATGTTCATTCCTTCTGATATCCGACTTGTTTCATACTACTTATAAAGGGGCTTCATCTCGGTAGTATATAAATTTGCAAAATGTTAGCTTTTTCAAAACTGCTCAAATGATTTTTTGGACCGCAGGCACGTAATCTCCACAAAAAACTGAATCTTTTCATATAAAAATATTCACTGTATTTTTAAGTATTCAATCAAGCAATATACTTGCTTGAGTCGACACTCTACCTACATACTTTACTTATACTTACATACTTATACTTGCTGGTTGTATGTAAAATTATATTTTGTCTAAAATTCAACATATTTTTCAGTTTCCAGGTCATTGTGAAAATTTTCTGTGTTAGACTGTCAAAAACATTTTGCCATTTTTAATGCTCTGTTGTAGGAGTTGTTGCTTTATTGAATTGACAAAGACGTAGTCGAAAGCTCCTCAATACAATTCATTATTGACCAAAATTAAGAATAAGGAAACCAATAGAGTAATTTTAGTTTTTGAGTTGGTTTTAGCGAATTACCCCCTGAGGAAGAGCGAACGCTTGAAACGCGTAGGGGTTGTACATATCTTTTAATTAACTATTTTAATCTGGTCAATAAATTTCAAAGAGAGACGAAAGCTGTTTTTAGCATCAACTGAAGTATGAAGAACCTCCTGTTGGCGGTCATCCTGTATGGCAATAGAGTAACACTACATATTTTAGACACTGATTAGGTACATAGGCTAATGGTAAAAAATAATAGATAGATCAGGAAAATATAAAAATTGGAAAATAGGAAAGGGAAACAGATTGGAAGGGTAATTGCACCATTTGGGCGTACTTGCGCGACATAGGTTTCATTAGACCATGCTATCTAAGATGCTTTAAGTTCTTCTTTTATGATGACAATTATTTATATGAACAACAACTTTTAATAGTATATCCTAATCAGTAGAGCGGTATTTCAGCTATCCTATCATAACCAATATCATCGCATTAGTCATACCATGCAGTCACCTGGTGCGAAGCATTTCACCTCAGTGACTTAACCTGCACGGAAATGAAAGCAAGTGAGAGGCTTGCGTGAGGGCGTAAGAAATTTGTGTGTTACAGCGATAAATGGAACACACAATCTTTCTTTGAGGATGCTTGTATTCTGAGTTCAGGGTATGGGCGTACTTTTCCGACCTGACCCTACCTGAAGGCCATGAGAACCGCCTTATTTCTTAAGCAAAAGGTCACAAGCATGAAATTGTATGTACTTTCTAGTTATATGTATGTAATACTACATGAGGTTAGTGAAATGGAAAATTTTCAAATTTTACATTTAATTACAGCAATGGGAAAAGCAGTGCCAGTTTTAAAATTTTATCTATACACACCCACTGACTGATTTTACACAGCCTGTTCTAAAAAAGCAATGTACAGGACATGCCGTATAAACTAGATCTTATTTAAGTGGTGGGAAGCGAAGCGTGGACCGCCAGCACATATTAGGTGGCCCCAGTGATCGACTTGGCGAATTTGCAATGGGGGGGAGGGGCGATAAATTTGGTATGATGCAGAGCTGATGTTATAAAGCGGACCACCTGAACTACGATGAAATTTAATAATCGATTCTCATGCCTTCCAATCGTGTCGCACATCAATGTGTCATACACCAATCAAGAGCTTGCATTCTCAGCCTTAAAATGAGGTATGATAGACTTGCATCCGCCAATATATATGCTGAGCAGTGCTCAAACTATGAAAATCGCTCAAATTACAAATTACAATTCTTCAATAAGAAAACATGTGATTATGATAATTCTTCAGGCACTGGGAGAACGGGCATTTTCCGACCTCTCTTTTGATATACTGGTCTTCAAAATCGATGAACTAGGAAAAAATTAGTGACATCGTGAAGCTATCACAAAATCATGACTCTCTTGACTGAAAATGTTATATTCTCACTTTTTTAAATCAAAAATGTTCGTGTTTGGCATCTTCAGAATCCTTGCGATGTGAGGTTTTATTCATATAAACTCAATCGTTCTTTTTAAAACTTCTTCAACGTTTCTTCTCATTACCGCAAAAGTGCACAAATAAATGGTTCAAATCAAAGCAATTAGTGAAGGCGTGTCTTTGTTCTCTCACAGTAAATGCTGATTGCTTACGTTGTATGTTTGTGCATTTTTGTGGCAATAAGAAAAATGCTGAAGAAGTTTGAAAAAGAACGATTGAGCTTTATGAGTAAAACTTACATATTCGCACTCCCTACATCGCAAGGATTCTGAAGATAGCAAACACCAACACTTTTGATGAAGAAGCTAGAGCATAACATTTTCAGCCAAGAGAGTGATGATTTTGTGATAGCTTCACGATATCACTAATTTTTTCCTAGTTCACCGATTTTGAAGACCAGCATATCAAAATAGAGCTCGGAAAATGCCCGTTCTCCCAGTGCCTGAATAATTATCATACTCACGTGCTTTCTTATTGAAAAAATGTAATTTGGAAATTGAGCGATTTTCATACTTTGAGCACTGCTCAGCAAATATAATGGAGGATGCAAGTCTATCATAGCTCATTTTAAGGCTGAGAATACAAGCTGTCGAATGATGTATGGCACGTTGATGTGCGACACGATTGGAAGGCATGAGAATCGATTGAATTTCATCGAAAATGGGGTGGTCCGTTTTTTGTGATCAGCCCTCGTCATGCATGTGTATAAGGCTTAAGCAAGCCTTAAGAACAATAGATAATGTTTAGGAACAATATAAAATGTTTAAGAACAATAGCAGATTTGTTTCTTCATCAGATGTACCTTTGCAGCAGAGGAGGAGAGGATGGAAAGGAAAATGTTGTATTGTGTGTGCTCCAGCACCGCACGTGGAATTCAAGATTGGACTAGATCAGCGAGTTTTTATGGCGATGGTTGGTGCAAAAAGTGAATCTTTGGTCACAAAATTTCAAAATTCTTGAAGTGCATTTCAAAACTGTTGAATCTTTCACAGGAATACACAAGTCACTACGTTTAGGTTTGCAATGTGTGTAGGTGTGTGAATCTTGGTATTAGTGCATGATTTTAGGATTCTGAAATGAACTGTGAGCGGACAAACACATCAGAGTCATTTCTTTCAATACAAAAGGACAAGTGTTAAGGTCAATGAAAGTGTGTCTAATTCTCTATCAGCGAAGAAGAGGGCTAATCCGTGAACAACATAGACCATTAATAATGTTGAATTATTCGATGATGGCATGGATTCCGTTCCAGAGTTGGAAATGGGTCGTGGGTCATGGGTCAGGTGGGTCAAGTGGGTCACAAAATCGCGTAGGTCACGTGGGTCATGTTTTCCCGAAAAATTGGTGGGTCAGGTGGGTCGTGGGTCAGACCTTGTTGACCCACTTCCAACCAGTTTGACCCATGATAAATTTGACTATCTCAAATACAGTAAATTTCATTTTTCGTATTCTTATCATTAATGAAAAATGATTCAGTCAGTGTCACTGAAAGGGGTAATGGATGCACACAGTCAAAATATGCAACACTATTGACTTTCACACGCATTATACAGTTTCGAAAGGGGCGGAATTCACACAAATTAAAGGCTCGAAAACAATTGCTGCTGTCTACTGAGAGATGTTGGTTGGTGGAGAGAAATTGTTTGAGTACTATTGTGTATGCTCGATTCTCTGTCGTTATGTCTGACGATACCCAATAATGTGTGACCTTCATTTCAGAGATGCAACTACTGAAGAAGTCTGATATTCAAAGGTTTTATTCATCTCGGAAAGTTTCTTGCAATGCCAGCTGACCTTCGTTTTGTTTGTTTCGTTTGATTTTGTTGGTCTTTCGTAGAAAATATCCTCTGGTAGAGATTAGAATGGTAAATCTCTGGTAAAGATTGATCAGAGCCTAAATATTTTTGAAATATGTACGAGTAATTGATCAAAATATCTCATTATACAGAGTGTCTCTATGAAGGCAGCATAAAGCATCTATGCAGGTAGTTTAAAAACCATCAATGACTGCAAAGTACGGTGCCATTTTTTAATTTCTATGTGTAGTACATCATGTCAAACGCTATTGCTGATCTTCTCATACTTGAAAGCTGTTTGAATCTGAATTTTATGAACATTCATTGTCGTAAGAATCCTTCATATTCCGATAAACATTAGTCATGTCAAATGAATTCGGCTTGCATTTGAAGAAAGTAATCAAGATATAAAGTGATATTTTAAATACTAGAATATCTGTGAAGTCCAGAGACAATGGAAAAGCACTTATGACTCTGAATATATACGTCGAGACACAATCTCCCGAATGCGTGACAAGTTGGAGAATGCAGGAACAATTGGAAGCCTCCCAAAGGTCGTTCAAGAACTGCGCGGTCAAATGACATTGTCAATTTAGTTTTCTCTGCATTCGGTGATGACTCAAGAAAATCAATCAGACAAGCTGCTTTAGACTTGAATCTCACAAGAGCAACAATTCAGCGAATCCTTCATGAAAGCGACATCAGACCTTGCCGCCCAACACTTAAGCATAAATTAAACAAGGATGACTTTGATAGGCTGGTCGACTTTTGTGAATGGTTTTGCGTGAAACTGTAACCGATCCAGACTTTCGAAACATGATCGTATGGTCTGATGAGGCCACGTTTAAATTGAATGGTCGACTCAATCACCACAACAACATCTACTGGGCTGGAGAGAATAATCCTCATCAAATTTTACAGCATGATGTTAAGCTCCTTGGTGTTACCGTATGGGAATCTTTCTTCGCGCGACTTGATAGGTCCATTCTTCTTCAACGGGACGGTGGATGGTGAGAAGTATCTGGAGCTTCTACGTCCCCATGTAATATCGGAAATTAGGAGATTGTATTCCAATGACGAGGAGCTGCCATACTTTCAACTCTGGCTGGAGCTCCAGCTCATTATGACTCCATTATACGAAGCTATCTCAATTTCTGAGTTGGCAGTGCCATCACTTCATGGATTGGACGTCGTGGTGACATTGAGTATCCCCCAAGAAGTCCTGACCTAACTCCATTAGACTTCTTTTTTGGGGTTATTTAAAAAACAAAGTCTACAAGAATCCACGTCCTCTCAATGTGCAAGAAATGAGAGATAAAATCATAATAAGTGCAAGAAACGGTCTGATGGATCGCATCTCAAACGTCAGTCGCTCTGTGACCTCTCACTGTCATGAATTAATCGCTGTCGATGGACAGCACTTTGAACATTTACGTTGAGAAACATGTACAAAATTTTCCGTACTGTTAGTTTGAAATAAATATCTGTATTATTTGACTCAGAAGTTAATAGCATTAACTGCCTACATAGTTCTGAGACACCCTGTATTAAATCAAAATATAATCAACATGCATGCTTCATATATCTAAAGCATTTAGTCGTTCAATACACTTACGCATCATACATGTCCCATGCATCTCATTGCTCATCTATACATGATAATCTGAAATAAAATAATTCATAAGACGGTCATTGATATAGACTTATCCCTTTCACACTGACATAATTACGGCTGGAGCTCTGTGAGGAGATATTTTTGACAGTTCGAATCGATGAAAAGTTTCGTTTTGATATTTGATCTGGTATCAATAAAGATAGGAATATTTGCATGATGTCGCTAGTGATTGCCATCACAACGTACTCGTACATGTAGCGGCACTCAAATATATCAGTTCATCTACATGTAAATTGTAAGCAAATCTATTAATTATAACCTTGTCCTCATACAATTTTCTATGCATCACGCGTTACGCATGCTTACTCTATTTGCTTTTCAAAGAATGTCATTCTTACATCAAATATACAACTTTCTACTAAAATCTGACATTAGCGGAAGTAAATGAAATTTGAATCGATTGCCATGAGAAGCAACAAAATATTAGGTAGACGATTTTGTGGGATAATTTTCACACATTTAGTATCTAGCATAAATGATGCGTGAATGAATGATTTAGGCTTACTGCAATCCTATTTTTTGACTTCATTTGATTAAGAAATGTAAAATTTGAAATTTAGTCTGTAGGGCCCTCGACAACCTAACAAATCATCTCTCTACGAGTTATATAGGTAGCACTAAAAACGGATAGTCAAGAATTACAACAAGAAACCGAACCTTAGGCGTTTGTGGTGCATGAACTTGCTTATAAGATAATTTTGATGAGGTTACATGTCTGTTTATCATGTGACAAGTGATCTGATAAACTTGAATCTTCATAACAAATCTTAACAATTTTGATACTACGAGGCCTCTACCTAGATAGACCTAGAACCTTGAATGAAAATGAAACTAAAGATGATATTAAAAAGGAAATTGCACTGACAGCATTCACCCTTGCAGCATGTGGGTCAGGTGGGTCAAAGATGTGGTGGGTCAGGTGGGTCGTGGGTCAGGGTAGTAATGTAACTTTGACACTACTAGGACAAGCACTTTTAAAAAAAAATCAAGTCCTTTTTTTACCACTAAAATCACGTACTTTAGAGCTTAAATACCTAATTTTACCCCTAAAATCACGTACTTTAGGGGTAAAAAAGTACTTACATTTTCACAATTAAAGATCTTTTTGCCCCCCTAAAGTACTTATATTTTCAGAAAATAAAGATCTTTTGACCCCTAAGATCGCTACTTTTTCAACAATATTAGCGAAATTTCATCAGTATATCCGATACTTCGCGTACATATAAAAATATTTGCTTAAAAAATGGAAAATGAAAAACCAAAAGAACCATCAGTCCCTTTATATCCGATATTGAATCAGCAGAAGACTCTGTCGAGACGCAAAGCGTCAACTTCGTCTGATTCTATATTACAAAATGAAATGGATATAGCAAAACACAAAGATAGAGTCAGATACATGAAAGATAAAAGATCCCAATTATTATTAAGATTAGAGCATTATGATAAATTAAGAAAAAGATGGACGAGAGTGAAGAATGTAACACAAGGTATTGGAGTATTGTTAACATTTTCTTTAGGCGCTCTGACTTTTGTCATTTCTTCTGGCGTTCTTACAATTCCTGTTGTTGCTACAGCTTTAACAGGTACAGGTGTTTTTACAACTTCACTTGCAACAATGATAGATAAGTCTTTAATAAATAAGAAACGTAAATCATTAAATAAGAAGCATTTACATATTAAAGGAGTTTATGATCAACTACATTATTATTTCCAAAGAGTGTGTGATGATAATGTTATTACGTTAGATGAGATTGAGAAATTTGATCAAATAGCTAGAGAAGCAAATAAAATACCAAACAAATTTTCTCAAGGCAAAGATAATAATGATGTCTTTTTAGAAAAAATAAAACTTTATTAAACAAAACATTAGAACAAAAATAAGTTGTTCAGTAAAATGTTTTTGCTGTATCTCTATGCTACCACAAAATTCAAATATTATATTATAAAATAATGAATACAAATGAGACAAATGAGGCAAAAATAAAACAACTAGAAGAATTAATAAAACAGAAAAATATTATGAAGGAAAAACGTAGACAATATCGGATGCTACAAGTTGGCGCTCAATCTAATATGAAAGAAAAAAATACAATTAGTTGAACAAGTTAAATCTGATATTAAGAAAGAACTTACAAATCATGATAAACAAATTGATCTGATTGATCCAGTGCAGAAAACTATATTAGATGATTATGGTCTGATAGAAGAAAATATAAATCTAAAATTACCAAAATCTATGCAATTTAGGCATTTTATTTCACTTATTGATGGAAAATTAACACCAAGATTTTATCTAGGTCAAAAAGAAATATTTCCAGATCCTTCTCGAGGTTTAATTTTTTCACCAGACAAATCAGCTTTTAGTTTAGACAGAAATTTCGTGGATTTATTAAGAGGAGCGGATTTAAATAATTATGATGCTGATGTTCTATTGAGATATAAAACTATGTTAGATAAAGTTGGTGCAGTAAAAACTCTTAAACGTTATAAACAATTAGAAGACTTAATGGCATCGTTTTCAACACCGACTGGTTACCCAACACCGACTGATTATTCAGCAATAGGCGCTTATTCACCAATTGGCGGTTACCCAAAAACAGGAACAGGACTAAAAGAGACAACGGTTTTCCTGCCCGATGATCCACAAGAATTAATAAACAGATTAGAGATTTTATTATCTGCAACAAAAGAAGGACATAACTCTAGCTTTGACTAGTTTCTCCACATTTAATACTATTCAAAACGTTATCAAAGATGTAAATGATCAATTTAAATATTCTAGTGATGAAGGTAAAACGTGGAAAGTACTAACTTTCCTTCCTGGTTCTTACGAAGTTGAATCAATATCAAATGAAATTAAGAGACATTTAGGTATAGCATTTAAAGATAGGAAACAGTTGCAATTTTTAGCGGAAACAGCAGTTAATAGAATATCTCTTACTTTAGATGAAAATCATCAAGTTGATTTTAATTATGATAGATCATTGTCGAAACTATTAGGATTTAATAAACAAATCTATAGCCAAGGTTATCATTTAGGTGAAAAGATACCTAAAATAACTGAAATAAGTTCGATTGTAATTCATTGTGACATTATTGAAGGAGGATATATAGATCGTAAACTGTCAAATTTAATATTCAGTTTTCCAGCTTTTACTGTACCCATTGGATATACAGGGTGGCGCACGTAAACCGCCGGATTTTAAACTTTTATTCCTCCTCGAATATTCATCCGATTGTCATGAAATTTCGACTCATGCTAGTTTGGAGTATAGGATTTATAATTAACTTAACATAAATCGTATTCTGCACAACGAATTGTGCGCAGTCTTGAAGTGAATATTGTTCAGTTACTTCCATGTCATACCATTCGACGATTAAATCACTATCTGAAAAGAACCGAACATAGAAGAATGGATGATTATTCGGTTGCAGAACGAGCAAAATGCGCGGCTTGGTACGAATGGCTCAAGAGTCCAGTACAGGTACAAAGGCTTTATTATTCAGAGTATGGCAAGAACGCGAGAGCACCGGATGCCCGTACCATAAAGAAGTGGCACACAAAAAACCTGTTGACCAGTGGAAGTGTGGTGACTGTCAGGCGGGACCGGTCATCTTCTGAACGAACGGAGCAGAATGTGGAACGAGTTGTGCAGCACTTCGAGGAGGACCCAAACACATCTACCCGTCGTGCATCTAATGCCTTTCAAGTGAGTCGCCGCACTATCCAGCGCATCCTCCATGACTATGGATGGCATCCGTACAAGGTCCAGGTGGTGCAGCGATTACACGAAGAAGATCTGGAAAACCGAATGGATTTCGCAGAACAGGAGCTACAGCGCATCCAAGCCAACCCGAGCCATTTAGTGGAACTAAGCTGGTCCGATGAAGCTCACTTCCATCTGGATGGTGGTGTGAATCGCCATAATTGTCGTTATTGGGCCAACCAGTACCCTCACTGGATCAAGCAAGAGTCTATGCACTCGCCACGCACCACCGTCTGGGCGGCAATCAGCCAATCAGGTATCTACGGACCGTTCTTCTTCACCACCTCCGTCAACAAGGATCGGTATCTCAAGATGCTACAGGAGGAATTTTGGCCAGCGCTGTAGTCGGACAGAAGAGGCAGGAGCATCATATTCATGCAGGATGGTGCACCTCCACACTGGGGACTTCCTGTGTGTGAGTGGTTGAACAAGAAGATGCCTAACAGATAGATGGGACGTGGATCTCCTAACATGCCTTGGCCACAGCGTTCACCTGACCTGACGCCTTGCGATTTCTTCTTGTGGGGTTTTGTCAAGTCCAAGGTTTACCATACACGGCCAACATCCATGCAAGACCTGAAGGACCGCATCATACAAGCATTTCAAGAAGTGACAACTGAGATGTGTCGAGAAACTGCTCTGGCCTACGAAAAGCGACTCGAATCCGTCCTCGAGAATGGAGGAGGACACGTTGAAGTTCGATGACTACTAACACTTTTTTCTTATGTTTTTCATTTAATAAATGTTTTCTATGACATCTACCTTAATTCGTTTTGGTCATTATTGATAAAGACGTGGGGGAAATAAAGGGAAAAGTTTATGATTAAATTTTACATGATAAGATACATTGTTGGTATGTCAATTTTACTTCATGTCATTCGGTCAATAGAATCAGAATTTTCTGACAAGTCTCAGTTCAACAGGCATAATCATCATGAATCCTATACTCCAAGCTAGCATGAGTCGAAATTTCATGACGATCGGATGAATATTCGAGGAGTAATAAAAGTTTAAAATCCGGCGATTTACGTGCGCCACCCTGTAGATTAAATATAATCCCAAGAACATTAATATATTTCCCTATTACAAGAAAAACTATTAACAGCATTAACATTAGAATCACTGATGAGAAAGGAAATAAATTTTGGAGGTGAAGAGATTATGATAGATCTTTTGGTTAAAGAAGTATGATTTAAATCTTAAAAATGAGTGAAAACAACTCTGCAAAATATCCACTAAACAAGAAAGTGAAATTCAATCATCATCCAAACCTATCCAATAAAGTTTTAGCAGTTATCTTTGGAAGATCAGGTTGTGGAAAAACGTATCTATTATTTAAAATTCTCACGACACCAAACTTTTTGGATTATAACAATCTTATCATTTATACAACAACAGCAGATCAACCTATTTACCAATTCTTGAAATATGGTTTTGAAAATAATCTTACAAAATCAGCAATTGCTTCCTTATTCGAAGAATATGAAAAATCGGAGTATGAAGAAGAAATAAGCTCCCGGTGTGAAGAAGCCGCGAAAAATAAACAATTAGTAGAACCCAATAAAAATAAACACATATCGATGCAAGTAATAGATGATAGTGGTAATATGCAAGATCCTAGTAAACTAAATAAAACGAAAAAACATTGTGTTGTGTTTGATGATTGTGTTAATAACAACGATCAGGCAGTTCAGAGAAATTATTTTACAAGAGGACGACACAATAACTGTAGTGTCTTTTATTTGACACAAAGTATGTATTCACTAGATGGCAGCGTTATTAGAAAGAATGCTAATATTTTTATGCTTTTCGAAATTAATTCAAGAAACCTAAGTGATTTGTTAAGAAACTTATGTGTAAGAGATAAAGATGATTTTAAACAATCTTGTAGTAATGCTTGGTCAAAAGATTATGGATTTATTACAATCAATATTGATAAAAAAGTACATGATGGAGTTATAGAAGATTTGTTCTCTGACTAACCTTCGGCTCGAGGGGCTTTGCCCCGACTGAAACTCTGAATCGAACAATTGCTCTCTGACTAGATGTTAAGGAAATTAAAAAGGTTCAGTAGTTATTCCATCAGATAAAATCTTTCTTTTATCATCAAATGGATCTAATGCTAATTTGTGTTCCTCTTTTAAGTACATTTTATGTTTCTTTGAACTAAGTCTATAATTACATGCTGTTTTTATTTCATTATTAAATAATGCATTCTTATAATCTTGAAATGTTATTTGGTTAGCCACTGATGCCTTTGAAATTCCTTTTAATGGTTTAGATGTTTTAGATGTTTTAGACTTTGTATTATAACAATAACACTTCGCTTTTAGAAATACAGCTTCTGTTATGTACTCCTCATTTCCTTCTAATTCATCTTTTACTTTACATAAATCAGAAGAATGTCTTTTATTTTATCTATTTCTTTATCAAGTGAAGAATTATACGGTACTGTCAATTCTAAGAAAACAGAATCGGTATCTGTAAAGTGTAATTTATAGTTTTTACCATAAGCAGGTGTTAAATTATCATATATAAACGTATACATAAATAGCTTAGCTAATTCTAATATAGTAAATCCTATAAAATTAAACTTGCCATGCTTTTCAATGCTTCTTCTTAGATGTACAGCACATAGATTATCACTAAATCTAGTAGTTCTTTTATATGTTGGTTTCCTTGTTAAATTTTGAAATCGATCTTTATTATAAACTATTTCAATATTTTGTCTATTACGTACATTTTCTAAAGTTTTACCGTAAAATGCGTTGTTCATTAATTTAAAGAATACGTTTCCAAAATCATCTTTATTTCTTTTAGCTATTTTACGTTTTTCAATATTAAATTCTATATAATTTTTTAACCACTTAGATTTCTTATATACTAATTTTCGGTGTATTTTAGTGAGAATCATTCCATGATCTAAATACCAATCCAACATTCTTCCTTCAACAACATACTTTTCTTTATTACTTTGTGTTAACATGAGTTTCTTTGTTGGTCTTTATTTTTTAGGTAATATAGACTTTTGATAGTCTGTAAAGTCGTCTATATTAGGTATTTTATTTTCAGGACAGAATGGAAAATATTTTGTTGTATCTTTTATTTCATCAGGGTATCGTAAATCAACTTCATGTACGTAACCATATCCATCTTCAATAGTTAGTTCGTACTTATCATTACCACTCCATTCCATTTCACTTGTAGGCAATTCTTGTATCATGCAAGAAGAATATAAGCTATTAAAATCATAATATAACAAATAGTTTTCTCTCATAAACTCATCAATTGCATTTTCACTTTCTACTCCTTCTCGTTTCGTTTCATTTCTAATATCTTTTTTTTCTCCTCTAGTGACAAAGGTTTCATTATTCCATATTCTTGTGGGTTTACTTTCTTGTTACAACATTTAACATATCTATTACCTAAAACTGATGAAACTCCACCTCTAATTCCAGATTCAAAGAATAATAATTTATCGTAAGAACTTTCTTTATAGTATTTAAGTTTAATATCAGTAAATTTCAATCCTGCTAACCATGTTAAACCTGGTGTAGAATAGCAATAACATGGATCTATTCCGTAATATTCTATACACATATCACGAAAGTTTTCAAATAGATCAGCTAGTATTAATACATCTATCTGAAGATATTTCATTGTATAATCATACATTGTTCTACAATTTAACTCTTTCCAATTCTTTTCAGCTTCTGCATAATCTTCTTCAGACAGTTGTGATTGCTTTAATGTTGTTTTAAATTTGTCACGTGAAGGAAGTTGTTGTTCTTGCATTATTTCATTTATTCTAGCGATATCAGTCTTTGACTGTGAACCGCAGGTTATATCTCCAGTTAAATCAGTCTTCGACTGTGAACCGCAGGTTATATATTCATACAGAAATATGCCTTTTAGAGGCTTCAAGTAATATTTACGTAATATTTTACATTGTTCAGGTTTCAATGCTTTTCCCATAAGGAGTAAAAAATCTAAATGCATCTAATATCCTAATACTACCAAATTGCAATGAAAAGTATTCTTCTTCTGTACTACATAGTACGTTTGTTCTTAGTTGTTGTAATTTTTCAGATGAGAATAAATCGTTTATTAGTAAATGGAAATTACGCTTAGAACCATTGTAGAAATATAAAGGAACAAAGTTATATCTAAATTTATTTGCATTAAGATTACAAGAATTATGTGCCGCACCTCTATATAATCCATTTAGATGATCATGATCCTTTACTCTATCGACAGAGCCGTCGCTTCGCTTGTCATTACCCAATTCTTTACCACAGTAATAACAATTCTTTTCATTATTAAATTGCACTAATTGTTCAGACGTTAATGGAAGCATTGGTTTATTTGTCTTAAGCAATTGTGAAAAGCGTCCTTGTAATTCTTCTATTGTGTTAACAAACTTTATAGCACTGTCCTCACCATAGTACTGATAATATTCTGATTTAAATAATTCGGGGTAATTTGAATGAATGTACATTCCCCAACATAATGGTTTTTGCTCAAACAAATGCTTGCTAGTACTTTGTTCTGTAATTTTGACATTATATGCTTCAAAATCACAATATATTGTAAAGGGTACTTTATTTTTGAAATGCCATTTATTGTATTCTAAATAATCTTCTTTTGGAAACGTATTTCTGACTGCTTCATTTTCTTGACAATTTGCCAAGTGATTATTCAATGCTTGTTCAGTTCTAAAACTTATCATACATTGAAGACAGGGGAAATTAGCATTATCTGAAGTTTTTGTAAATATAGAAACATCTTTGCACAATATGTAATGTCCTTTATAATATATTATATTTGCTTGTGCTGGTTGTATTAACTGCTGTAACTGCTGTAACTGTTGTTGATATTGCTGTTCTAACATCTGTAACTGCTGTTGATATTGCTCCCGTAACTGCTGTTGATATTGCTCCTGTAACTGTTGTTGATATTGCTGCTGTAACATCTGTAACTGTTGTTGATATTGCTGCTGTAACACCTGTAACTGTTGTTGATATCCAGAAGTAAAACCGCGTCCTTTATAATTATTATGATTAACCATTATGGGTGTTAATGTTTTTATAATTTCATATGTTTCAGTACATATTACAAAGTCTTGGTAAATAATATTATGGTGGATATAATCACCGCGTTCATTATATTGCATTTCTGTTCGGCATAAACTTTTATTATCTAAATAAAATTCTTTTACGTTTGCATGGACAGTGTCATTACCTTAAGCATCTCCAGTATATAAGGGAGTAATATTACTAACAGAAATATACTTCACATTTAATTCAAACACATTTACTTCTATTATATGTTTGTTCTTTTTATGAAACTTTGTTAGCTTATTATAATCATATGGAAATTCAACTAATCCATCAGAAAGATCAAATTCATTTATGTATTCTTCTTTATTGTAATGACTTAGTCTTTCTTTGTGATATCGTGCAGGATGTAAATGTGCTATAACACTCCACAGAAAACAATAGTTGTCGTCGTTTTGTATGTTAATTATTTGTGGTGAACTGAAAGGTAGAGGTATGTAACTACCTCCAGTATTATTTTTATATTTATTAATTACTAATTTCTTGGATACTATTCTAGCAAGCTTCCAACCAGATTCACGCAATTGAGCTTCAGTTATACCATCTTTTAATCTATTTATCATTATTTTAAATATAGGTTGTATATCATTTACATTTAAGATTACTTGAGTTTGAGTAAAATGGCCTTGTACTATTTCTTCAATATTTCCATCAGGACCAGTCTTTGTGTAAAGTACTTCTACATTCATATAGCATTTGAAAGATTTTCTAAATACATTATAAAAGTTGAATAGAATATCATAAATAGTTTCATCGGTTTCGACAGATTCATCATACTCATAAATGTCACTTTGTTCGGGGTCATCATATAAATACTTTCTATCTATTTCAGGTGCATCTATTGCACTAAAAACTTTTTTATATTCTGAATGTGAATAATCATCAAATACTCTTTTAACTTCTATATCAGTAGGTAATGTTTTTAGATAGTTTATATATTCATTCATTCTCGTTATATTACTTGTATAATGTCGTTCTACATTTCGTAAATGTATTTGACTTTTTAAATGAGATTTATAACCTCTAGGTGACTGTAACTGTTTGTTACATATGCTGCAATATAAATTAGCATTTTCCATTATTCACTTTTTTTAATAAAAAATTTATGTTTTTCACATATACAGGAATATTTAGTTGATGTAATGTTTCTAAATCATAAATAGTTAAATTTTCTTTATTAATCAACCACGATAAGTTATTGTACGCTAAAAATACTCTAAAACTTCGTAGGCAAAGTGGAAATGTTTCGGTTTTAGTGTAACTTCTTATACCGTGTTTTATTTTGTAGTCTTTCACGAATTGCATATATTTACGATGGTAATAAAATTTAACTGCATGTTTCGGGGTGAGAGGCTTTGTAGGATGACGACAATCTTTTAACACTGGTACATGTTTAATTATATACTGACTATAGTCGTCATGTAGAGACATAATTTTATTTATTTTTCAATTATGAATTTATATTTCATATTAGTTAAACTTATTCAACTCATCCCATATTGGTTTTATTTCGTCCAAAGTGTTCTTAGCATCATAAACTAAAGGTTTCACACTTCTCAATGCATCTCGGAAATCACTAATTCCTGTTCGTATAACATCTAGCGTATCCCTATTTTCTAATCGCTTAGGTGTTTGAATTTCTAACACCTTATTCAGATAATGATCGAAATAAAAATAAAATGTTTCTGGTATGATCATTAGTAGTTCAAGTGATTCATTTTCTAAAAAGATAGTTATTTCTTCTATATTATGAAGTGATAAATTCTTTGCACCTGCATAAACGCTAATATCAAAATCTGATGAATTTTTATAGAAGTCATGTTCAGTATCTAATAGTACATTTAGGTCTTTATCATATACTTGTATTTGATTCATAATAGTATCAACACGTATTATACCATATTTAACATGTGTATGTTTAGCCAAAGGTAAAGTTAGTTTATAATTTTTCTTGATATCCTCAAAGAATGCTGTATTATTTTGTGTAGTTGTATAAAAGGTTTCCACGTTTTCTCTAATCTTATTATCGACGTCACAAGCTTTATGAGCTAATACAACTATTCGTATATGATGGTGACGACCTTTTGTAAATATTTCTGATACGTCTTTTTGTTTCACTAAACTAGCTACATCATCTAATATTAGTAAAGAGCTCTGTTCATATGTACCCGCAAAACTTTCCATATCTTCTCACATATCTAAATCTCCTCTATTATAAACATTTGAATATCCTTTCCATTCGTCAGGTTGCAAACAGAAAATATATACATCTTCTTCTTTAAAATGTTCTTGGATGTACTTACGCATAAATGTAGTCTTTCCACTTCCCGTTTTGCCATCAACAGTAAAATGTAGGTTCTCTTGTCTAGTTCGTCCTGTTGGTATAGCTTTTTGACGAGATGGATGTTTCCAACCTTTAAAGTCTTTTGTTTGTTCTTTATAAAATGTAACCTTCTTCTGTTCTTGTGTTTGTAAGAAACCTAACCAGTTTATGAAATGATAAATAAGATAAATGATAATACATATGATAATAATTTTTATACAATGAAATTGTAGAAACCCAAATAAACGACCAACATCTGAATCTTCCGAAAATAAAGATTGTACTGCATCACGTTGATTGTGACGATTGGGTATCGCGGTATACGAATTTTCCATATACATTTTTTTCCTATTTTTATATGAGAAAAAATGCCTCAGACTCCAGACTAGTCCGACACTCCTTTGAGTGTGTTATACCTCTGTAGCACCTCCGGACTACTACGGTCTATCTAGTCCGAGGCTTAAAAGAGGGTAAAATACTCAAGTGAGTGTCGGACTGTCCAAGGCTTAGATGAAGGCAAGACACAAGCAACTGTATGGTCTTCACCTCCGGACTATTACGGAAATCAATCAATCAATCTATCATTCTATCTAGTCCGAGGCTTAAAAGAGGGCAAGAGATTCAAGTGAATGTATGGTCACGACCTCCCGACTACTATGGACACAAAGTTAATTACACATGACAAATTGTTACATGACGTGTGAAGTTTCTCTTCATTACAACTTTGTTACAGTTATTACATCTCACTTGTGCTTTAAACATTCTTTACATTGGTATTTGATGTCATAAAATTCTGTTTTGGGTTTGAGAATTTGACAACTAGTACATTTACGCGTGTTAATTATACATGAATTAGAATGATTAGTAAAACCCTGAGCAGTGAAAAATTTATTACAATTCAAACATTGTCTATCTTTTATTTTTGGTTGTGTTGGTAATTGACATATTTTTTGATGACGTGCAAAATTCTTAGATGTTACGCTTTTTCCACATTCAGTACACGTTCTTTTTACTGGTTGTGACTGTTCTAGCAATTGTTGTTGCAGCATTTGTTGTTCTACTGGTTGGTACTGTTGTATTGGTTGTACTGGTTGTAACTGTTGTCCTGGTTGTACTTGTACATGTGTTGGCTGTAACTGTTGTACTGAGTGTACTGTTGGATGTACTACTTTCATATGTTTATTTAATAATGCTTTATTATGAAAAGATAAATTACAGACTTCGCATAACATATTTTTAAACAGAAAAAATGATTTTAACAAATGTTGAAGGATGTGCTTACATTCCAAATAATCAAGAATCAGAAATATAACTAGACAACTATATCATGAAAACTGGAGACGTTTTAACAGGTCCGTTACATCTTTATATTCTTCCACAACAAAATACTGAGTTAACAAATAAAGAATATGTTGATAGACAAATAAATGTCTTGAGAGAAGAACTGACTCCACTAATGAAAGAAACAAAGCTTCTAAAGCAGAATGACAAATCATTAGCAGAAAAATTATCAAAACTTGCTAAAAAGGATAAAGAGCCAGAAGCAGAAATATCAAAACTTGATAAAGAGGATAAAGATCTAGAAGCAGACATATCAAAACTTGATAAAAAGGATAAAGGTCTAGAAGCAGATATATCAACACTTCATAGAAAACTAGCGGAACAATCAATGATTTTAATATTACTTTCTATAAATTTAAGGTCTGCCATTATAAAGAATACAAATCAAAATAAACAACTGAAAGAAGAGTTGAAAAATGAACTAGGTAAACTTACCAAAAAGGATCAAAAATTATTACAACAGTTACAACAGTTGCAATCTACATTTCAAAAAAGTGTTGATGAATTGAATACCAGAATTACACAACAAGTGCAGTTCATCAATAGAATGATAAATGAAGTGAAAACACTAAATCAAAAGGTTAGCGAATTGAAGGCCCTTAAAACGAATTTAGAAAATGAAATAAAGAAAAGTTATAAAGGAAATAAGGAACAGTTGAATGTTGTTAAAGTTCAATTGAATGCTCTTAAAACGGCGTTGAAGATGAATCAGGAGAAAATGCAAGTTAATAGAAAAGAAATTAAAGTACATCACACGCTGCTTGACGCAATAGATAAAGTGCAAAAGCAAATTATTAAAGTTATCACGCGGTTGTTGTCCATTCACACACGTAAATCTTAATAGAACCTTGTTCAGAGGCTTTAGCCGATCATAAACGTAAATATTTTCCCAAAAGTCAAATTTAATCCTAAAAATGCCTATAATTTATAAGCACAATCTTAAACATTTTACTTCAAATCAAAAAATTGCGAGCGAACCATCTATGAAACCTGTGTGCCATTATGACAGTGTAGAAACAATTCAAAAAGAAGGGGGTGGCATCTTTTCTGGTATAGGAAGTATCGTTAACTTGATTAAAATAATAAAGATTTGATTTCATCTGCTGCTAAAGGAGCAGCTGCTATAGGTAGTACAGCTAGTGCAATATCGAATGCTGTTAAGTCACAAAACGAATTAAAACAACTAGAAGCTATTCGTAAACTTAGGAATGATGCTAAAGAACTACAAAAGATAAAAGCACTCAGAGGAAACGAAAAACAAAATTGCGAAATTAGCGAGGACTGAGAGCAAACATGATGAAAAAACAATTGAAGAAATGAGAGGAAATGGTGTAAACAGCGGAGCTGGAATTAACAATATTTTACAATATATAATATTTATTGTAATGTATTGTATTTAATATGTATTTATTGTTGTATTCAATATATAATATTTAACTATATTTAACAATTAACAATATAATTTTGTAATAAAAAATATAATGTCAACTCTGATCGAAAGCAAATTTGGATTAGACGATCCCCCGTTCGTCAGTTATAATCAAAAAAAGAATGACTATAAGAGTTGCTATGAATCCTGGATCTTCAGGTAGAGTGAATACTGGAGGTGATTTAATTTTTGAAGTCGATAATCAGCAAAGTTATTTATATTTACCCGATTCATTGTTACACTGTGAATATTCTCTATATTCTGATGCTGATTTTACAACACCATTACCTGCTACGGATAACATTACATTAGAAAACAATTTCTTTCCAAGATTATTTACACAAATGCGTTTGGATGTTGCAACTCAAAATATAGAAACAATAAGTGATTTTTCAGGTATTATTGATTCAATGCTTCGATTTGTTACAATAGGTGAAAATACTAAAATGCATGAAATCGAAGGATGGTTTCCAGATAATAATGATGGAATTATTGTAGATTATTTAACTCACGCTGGAACAGACGCAGCAGGAATTGCGAAAGATGTGGAACAAATTGCAAGACATTTGAATAAAACAAATAATACTGCATATAAAGAAAGACGTAATTTTAATAATAAAAGTAAACAAACTGTAGATTGGTCATTTTCTCCATTATTCGGGTATTTAGATTACAACAAAATATCATATCAATTAAAGTTCAAATAAATAATTCATCGCACTGTAAATAATGAATCAATATTTTATGGTATGACTGGAAGAAAGCATACTTAAAAATTGATAAACTTGAATGGTGGATAAAACATATTAGTCCTAGTTTAGAAGTTGAATTAACTATTACGAAACGATTAAATACTAATAAACCAATTCCAGTAAGTTTTATGAAGCGTACTGCGAGTTCTGTAACTTTTTCTGAACAAAGATCTAACTGGCATTTCACGAGGACGTCAAATACTCCGAGATATTTATTACTCGTTTTTCAAAAGAATGAAACTCCAAGTTTTGATAAGAACAATAGTCTTTTCCATATTAATTCAATAAGAAGTTTACAAATTTCATTAAATCAAACACGTTATCCTATTGATCCATTGAGATTTGATGATAGCAATAATCAGTTTATGGAAGGATATGATGCTTATAGAAATTTGTGTCGAGAATTTGGAGTAGAACCACAATTAACTCCTGTAGATTGGAAGAATTTATATCCTGTTTTCTGCTTTGATTTAAGTGCACAATCGGAAGATATCATTAAGAATAGTTGTGATGTAACAATTAATATCGAAAAGAGTAATTCCACAACATCATTGATGGCTTATGGTTTATTGCTAGAAGACACCGAATATTCTATTGAAATTCTTAATGGAAGGATGGTGCGGATAGGTTAGTAACCTGAACAAAGTTCTATAGGTTAGTAACCTGAACAAAGTGATCGGCTAAAGCCTCTGAACAAAAGTGATCGGCTAAAGCCTCTGAACAAAGTTCTATCGGTTAGTAATCTGAGGACCTTTGGTCCGATAGGCTAATTAGAATAAATTTTTTTAATTAAAAAATGGTGCAAGTGAATAATAATAAAATGGTTGAATTAAAACTACGTAACATTGTTGACAAAAATACACCTAAAACTATTACGGTTGACAAAAAGAAGTATTACATAAGTAAACCAATGATAGAGAATATTAAATTGCAAGAAGAAAAGAATGGTGGAATTCTCCCATTAATTCCACTAATAACAGGAGGTATAGCAGCAGCAGGAAGTGTTGCAGGCGGGACAGCTGGTATTGTCCAGGCAGTAAATAAAAATATATCAGAGAAGGCAGCATTAGAAGAACAAAAACGACATAATAGAGAGTTAGAGAAAGCAGCAAGGGGGCAAGGAGTAATAGATAACTTTATTAGTAAACTAAAGTTAGTTGATGAAGGGAAAAGAGTTCTTAGAAATGTACTACATAATATTGATGATTTAATTGAAATAAAAGAAACTAAAGATGGTTCTGGAATATATCTAAGTCCTAGTATGGTGCATTAATATTTAATCTTTAAAAATGGGCTAAGTGAATTCCTTGAATTTGAATAACGTAAGAATTTCAAATCTAGATCTAATGGATTATCTCTTAAAAGTACATAAAACCTCAAATTGTCAGCAAACCGGTGGTGATCCAACTTCCGGTTGTCAGCGCTACGAAGGTAACAAGAACAAAGTTCCTTACCACTTCGGTGGTGATATACAACAAGCATTAGAAAACTTTCCTGGCTTTATTTGGAGTAAATATTCGAAAGCGAAACGTTTACCTGGACATAATTTACTGATCCCGGTACAAGATTGGATTTAAGATTAAACGATGATGACACACCTAGAGAAAATAGTAAACCAATAAACAGAGTTGATGCAGCAGCTTATAGACACGATCTAACTTATCGAAATCATAACCTAGGTTCTCGACATGAAGCAGATAAGAAAATGATTCAAGAATTAGATAGTATTCAGAATCCTTCCTTTGGAGAAAGAATTGAAGGAATGTTTGTTAAGAAAGCTTTACAAGCAAAAATGCTTTTTGGTCAGGGTATTGATCCGTCAGCAAATGAAACTTATGCGTCAGCAAATGAAACTTATGCGTCTGAAATTCATAAGGAATATAGAAAACCTAAATATCTATTGAAAGTAAAATTATTTAATAAAGATGATATTTGGAGTGCAGATCTAATCAATATACCGAATGAAAGAGGCTTTAAGTACGGATGGACCGTTATAGATTTATATACTAGATATGCTTGGGTGAAACCATTAAAAAATAAAAGGGGTTTAACAGTTTAATATGCGTTTGAAGAAATCTTTAAGGAAAGTAATAGAAAACCAAGGAAATTGTTTGTTGATAAAGGATCTGAATTTTATAATAGAAATGTTAAGGCACTATTTGAAACTGTTTATTCCACAGAAAATGCTGGAAAAGCCGTAGTAATAAAAAGGTTTAATAGAACGTTAAAAAATAAATTGCTTAGGAAATTTACAGAACAAGGTAATCAGAGATGGTTAAAAATATTACCAGGAATTGTTGATGATTATAACAATAAAGTTTATTCAAGTATTGAAGAAACTCCAAGGAATGCTTCTAACGATCCAGATTTAGTAAGAAAGAAGATATTTGAAAATAATTATGAGAATGAAAGTAATGTTAATTTACAAAAGCGTAAATCGAAATTTAAGATTGGAGATAGAGTTAGAATATTTAAATATAAAAATAAATTTGAAAAAGGTTTTGCTGGTTATCGGACTAAAGAAATATTTGAAGTTTCTAAATTAAATCAAACTTATCCGATTACTTATGAAATAATATATTTAGATAATGAGGAAATCAAAAGTATATTTTATGAAAATGAATTACAAAAGACTGAACTTTAATTCTTATTCAATTCTAACATAATATCTAGAAATGGCACTCCTTTTGCAATTTGTATAAAACGTAAAGACATAACTGTCCGCAGTAAGTTGTTACAGGTTTCTGTACTTGAAAAGTATTATACATTCCATTTCTCAGTATCTCTTTTACTTCTGTTGTAGGAGGCAATCCATATGAGTCAAAATAAAAATTCTGTTGATGATTTTTAACGCCTGCAGACCAATGGATACCTTTTTGATCTGACGTGTGAAGATTTGTTACAAAATTCACTTGAGGTACATTAGCAGAGCTAGCTCTTCGCACATCTTTTATCAATTGTAATTCAACTCTCATTAGGACGTGGAAATTTTTTATTCCTAATTGATTAGCGATTTTCTTTAGGTCAAAATTCGTAGTTGTTTGTTTGCCGTATATTTTTAGAAAGTCTTTAATGTTACTCACTCCCACGGATAAGTGACGTGTAGCTTTAGGGTTTACACCATTCATTTTTAATAAAATAAATTCTACTAACTGAAGTGTAGCTGTCGGGTTTTTTTACTATTCATTTACATGAGATAAATTCTATTCCAGAAATTTCTCAAAAGAATTATTTGTCGCCATGACACCATTGCAATTGTAACTGTTCCATGACAACAGAATAAGTTACTCACATTATGCATGACGCTATTGTCTGCCACAAGAGGCGCAGCTGTTGCCATTAGTGAGCAGCGGTTGCCATTAGGATCAGTAACAATTTTCATTCTTCCATCTTCCTGCCACTGCAGCGGTTTATCAATTCCATCATTTCTCATTCTATCGCCTCATCTCAACGCTTACTACATTGTAGTCTTATAACATTTGCTGTGTGGAATACGGCACAAACGAGCACTCATGCAACTATTCGCGAAAAAGCCTACGAGACTTTATCGTCTAATATTATCGACGCCATTTCAAAAGAAGAAGAGAAGATTGTTTGTCAAGACTTTTTAGAAGAATTCAAAAGAAAATTTATTTCATCCGACAAAGACAGAGTTAACGGTGATAAAGTATTCCGCGAATATCGCGTTATTGAACAATTTGAAAATTCCTTAAGTGACAGTGGAGATGGTACCTTTAATTGTCAAGAAGAAATGGAAAAAATCTCAACATTGGTGATTTTGAGAACTATATAAAGGCGCTGGACACCTTCAAACACTGCAAGGAAAACTCAATTATTTAACTGACAATGCTTAAAGGACGAGCATTGACATTGCTGCGAGGTTCTCAAAGCATCTGTTGCCAGAATCTGGGATATTCTAGAAGTTACTGTGTCTTCTTACAAAAATTCTATCGACTTTACCTGCGATATTCATATATTTCATATTCCTCTGAAAGTGTGACGTTTTTTAAAACAAACTATGCAATCATTGAATCATATCTACGCTTCGGACGAAAACGAAAAACTCGTGAAGAGCTTCTTCTATTGTTAAATCAAACATCAAATTCTGCAGAATTGTCGTACAATTTAATTTCATAATTGGTAACTACTCATAGTAAAGAAGTAGTAAATTTAATCTGTATTATAGTTACCGTTAAGAAATTGTATCTTTCCAGGAGACAATCAATCTTCTGTCCAATGTATATTAAATCGAAAACTACTCATATTCAAGAAGTAGTCAATTTAATCTGTATTATGGTTACCGTTAAGAAATTGTATCTTTCCAGGAGACAATCAATCTTCTGTCCAATGTAGATTAAATCGAAAACTACTCATAGTCAAGAAGTAGTAAATTTAATATGTATTATGGTTACCGTTAAGAAATTGTATCTTTCCAGGAGACAATCAATCTTCTGTCCAATGTAGATTAAATCCAAAACTACTCATAGTAAAGAAGTAGTCAATTTAATCTGTATTATAGTTACCGTTAAGAAATTGTATCTTTCCAGGAGACAATTAATCTTCTGTTCAATGTGGAATAAATTCAAAACTACTCAAACTACTCATAGTCAAGAAGTAGTAAATTTAATCTGTATTATAGTTACCGTTAAGAAATTGTATATTTCCAGGAGACAATTAATCTTCTGTTCAATGTGGAATAAATTCAAAACTACTCAAACTACTCATAGTCAAGAAGTAGTAAAAAATTTCTCTATTATAGTTACCGTTAAGAAATTGTATATTTCCAGGAGACAATTAATCTTCTGTTCAATGTGGAATAAATTCAAAACTACTCAAACTACTCATAGTCAAGAAGTAGTAAATTTAATCTGTATTATAGTTACCGTTAAGAAATTGTATATTTCCAGGAGACAATTAATCTTCTGTTCAATGTGGAATAAATTCAAAACTACTCAAACTACTCATAGTAAAGAAGTAGTAAAGTTCTGTTATCTGTTAAGAGAACTATCTTTGTGTTTTGCTATATCCATTTCATTTTGTAATATAGAATCAGACGAAGTTGACGCTTTGCGTCTCGACAGAGTCTTCTGCTGATTCAATATCGGATATAAAGGGACTGATGGTTCTTTTGGTTTTTCATTTTCCATTTTTTAAGCAAATATCTTTATATGTACGCGAAGTATCGGATATATTGATGAAATTTCGCTAATATTGTTGAAAAAGTAGCGATCTTAGGGGTCAAAAGATCTATATTTTCTGAAAATACAAGTACATTTTTTACCCCTAAAGTATGTGATTTTAGGGGTAAAATTAGGTATTTAAGCTCTAAAGTACGTGATTTTAGTGGTAAAAAAGGACTTGATTTTTTTAAAAGTGCTTGTCCTAGTAGTGTCAAAGTTACATTACTCAGGATTCCCTGTGGGTCAGGTGGGTCGTGGGTCATGTTTTCGTGAAAAGTCGGTGGGTCAGGTGGGTCGTGGGTCACATATACCATGGGTCAAGTTTGGTTGACCCACTTCCAACTCTGTTCCGTTCCGGTAATTGCTCACGCTAAAGCTGAAGTATTGGCAAAATAACGGTTGTCAATTACAATAAAATCAAGATGTTTCAGCTAAAACTAAACTTAGAGGCAGTGTTGTGCGCGTCAATGAAAAAAATTGACGGCGTCAGCCTCAATTGCAAAGTTATTGACGCCGTCAACCAATCCTGAAATTGACGGCGTCAATTTTACATTATGCTTCATCATCTGTTTTGAAACTCAAACGGTAAATAGACTTTGTCGCTGCCAATACTTTTACAAAAGTCCTGAAGATCTCTCCTTCCGGCACTCCGCAAGGACAGCAAACCAATATCGACAGATGCAAAGACGAATAAGGAGTAAAAGTGAAGTCGAGCTTATCATCAATGTGTAAAAAAATGTCGGGAACATTCGCCGATAAGCCTGTAGGCGAAATATCAATACAGTCAGCCGATGGGAATTGTCATCTTGAATAATTTTTATTTTATTTTTGCCACCAGCATTTCAACTACCTAAAAGTGATGACTGATTGACCTATCGAAGAAATATCACATTAGATAGACTTACCTAAACCTTTGCTTTGAAGCCATTAGCATATCCATTATTGAAAATGTCGAAATTAGGCCTTCCCAACTCCAATATATAACATTGAACCAAATAATAAATATCACTTTTCTTACATTGCCAGATTACGTTCCCCTTCTCGCGTCAGCATGCAGTATGCAAAGAACTTTTAAGAAAGCTTTCAAACAACTTGCAAGTCTACAGAAAACTAGAGCGACCAAATCTTAGCAGTGACAAATTCACCCACTGTATTCTGAAATTGACGCTGGCGCTGTTTTTCAGAGGCAAATTGACGCCGTCAGCGCCAATTTCGTAGATTGTTGGCGTCATTGACAGCAACACAGCTTAGAAGTAGACACAATTATAGAACTAATGAGCTATTGAAATTCCCTGCTGTATAACATAAATAAAGTCAAAGCTGTGCCGACTTGCACTGATAATCTACTATCAGAGGAAAATCAGTTAGAAACAGGAAGCCAGGAAATGAAAGCGGTGTCAGAATTTGACGATTGGTCAAAGAAGGCTTTAAGGGGAAGACCATTTCCCACCAAATTCCCGAAATGCCTGGGAAAATATCTTTAAAGTGTAGCACTCACATTCGAGCTCAGCCTCAATCGAGCGCGCCTTCAGTTCGACTCGGATATCTTAAGGCCAAAAATAGTGGTGTATACTCGCTGTGGCAACTTTGATGCCTTAGCTTCTATACAGGGTAGCCTTCATCTGTTGAAGCATGCGCCCTGTGTCAATTTAGATGAGATCCAGCTCGAACTAGTTCTACAACATGAGATTTTATACATATTTTTGTCTGATAGTGCCATTGTACACTAAATATTAGTACGGTACGCATAAGTCCTACATCCATTTTATTTCCCCAATAAATACAAACAATTTTCTTCCTTCTGCGTATTTGTAAGCTGTAAGCGCCCCGTATTTTTATTAGTAGTATCCCCAGTTTAAAAATTGAAATTGAGTTGATATTTGTAGCATAAATTTTTGTTGGAGTGAAAGGATGAATTCGAGTTGAATTCCTTTTCATCTGATAATCAAGTCATTTTCAAATGGTAGTCGAATCGGATAATCGTAATCGGAACTCTGAGCTGGCGAATTGGATGTTCATTTATCCGAATCGCGCTACCTCTGGATTTTTCATGAATTACTCTCTTCAAACATCGATGAACCAATCCTGTAGTATATCGACATCGATGTTTTCTTGAGAGTGGGCCTTATATGCGGGACAACAACTATATGAATAGTTATGACACATCGTTGAAACGTTGTAACACGTTCCTCATATTTGAGTATAGGATACAAGTTTCCAAACAGCGATCAAGCTTGCGATACTTATATCAACCGAATTTGTTATCATGCTTAAAGTTCAAACTGGTCATTCTTAGTGTTTGAGGTTCGTGATGAATATGACAGAAAATGCGTAAACGGTTAAATGTCATTTAAACTTCAACCTGGAACTAAGATCAATCCATCCAATGATTGTCATCTTGATATGAATCACAAAATATGGTCGGATTCCGATTGGCATTCATTGTATACTAAACAGAATAATAATGATGACATGCGCTGTTCATACTGATTGAAGCACACTAAGGATCCAGATTTCCAGGTCGCTGCTACATTTCCAGGATAATGCAATTGATAGTAAGTACCCTGTACCAGTGATTTAATATTGTCAATAAATGTGGGGCATTCTGTCCACTTAAACGATGTATAGGATACTTGCAGTCTTAGTAAGCACTGAGGAGGCGCAAAAATATTCATTGGTTAACAGCGACATCATGGCAATAAGAATCATCACCACCACTGTCACAGTTTGTCAAGCCGAAGGCGAAACATTCCTAAAATTTTCATTTTATATTATAGGTTGAAGACTTGACCATCTCTGAAAAAATGTCAAAAAAGAATCATCAATAGAGATTCTTCAATAGAGATCAGTTATGAGACTCTTAACTACTTATGAATGCTTCGAGTTGGAAGTGGGTCACTGAAACTTGACCCACGACCCACCTGACCCACCGATCCTCTACGAAAACTTTAGTTTCATTTTCATTCAAGTTTCTAGGCCTAAATATATAGCATCAAAATTTTATTAAGATTTGTTGCGCATTCTAATACATCAGAATTTTTGACATTCAGTGAATAATAGACCTGTACTAGCCTTATCACAATATCTAATAATCATAGTGCATGCACACAGATGTCTCAGGTCTTAAAAAAGCTATACGAGACTGTTTCTTGATGTAAGATGATAAGTTCAGATAACTTTAAGTGCCCTACAGTGCTGGATTCACATTAGATACCCAGACAAAGAATTTGATTTTGGTTAGAGGAATGATCTGTGTGTTATGTTTATTATGCAGTAGCATATCTGCATGTAGATTTTATTTACCTGTATGATGCATTTGTATATTAGCATATCTGTATATTACTATTTGCAATTTGAGTTAGAAATGTTTAGTTTTTACCAAGGACTGCGATCCCTTGGACTTTTGCAATTATCGGGATTTTGAAACAAATCACTGTATAGTATATTTAGAGGTAGAAAATTGCTTTTAAATGGTCATCTTTATGCAGATGATACTCCTTCCCAAAATCTGTAACCGCCAATTACGAATTATCGTGGGTATTTTGCGCGTTTTGTGAGTCGATGACTCTTTTAATGGAACTTCATAACAGCTAGCCTACACTTTCTCTACGTATTTGCTACTATTTTTGCATCAACTATCGGAGAAAGTTGAATTCCTTCCCCACTAATTACTGAAAACTAATCTTACTCTTTCAAACAGTATAGACAGACTTCTCTACAGTATATTATAACATGTCTACAAAAGTTACAAAGAATTGATATCAGTATTTAACATACAGGTGCTGTTCACAAAAATAGAATAAATCTGTTTGTTGGAGCAACATAGAGCATCCAGACTTGTTGACGTGCTTGAAAGAGATCGAAGAGAGATCAAACATTGGCATCAGCCGATCATTTGTGGTGGTTGTGCAAGCTGTGCCTTGTTATGAAATTACAGAATGTGCACTACAGCACTATCTTTGAACACAATCCACTCCATAAGAACAGAATATTTGATCGAGCGTTCCACAAAAGTAGAATATGTGACAATTGGAAATCTATGGGAGCTGGTAGACGCTTGATTCTTAGCCACTCCTACCTCAATGCAATTCGGAGATTGACCGAGCAATCTAGTTTGTTATTGTTCTGTGGGACTGACGTGTAGGGAGGGTGAGGCACATTGAACATGTTTTTGAACTTTTCTCGATAGTTTGAATATATGAACGAATATCAAACTCGGATGAAAAGTTTAAGGCATGCAAAGTAATATCTGAGTTGTTGAACGTCTCTGCGCCATTTCATCTCCTAGCAATTTGAAATTTAAATTTCTTGCCAAAGTGTTTCAATGTGCCCCATGTGTGGGGGTTATTAAGCCACCCACCGGGGCATATTGAACCATGTTTATTCATTACTCTCTTGTTCAACTTCATTCGCCAATTTGTATCAGATGCGTAGCTTCTGTCCATGAATTATCAAAGTCAAACAATCAACAAAATTCATGGATTGAAATTTTTATTGGCAAAAATGATAGCATATGTTTGATATGAAAAAACAAATGCTAATTTCTGAATTAAAATGTTGATAGACCATGAGATTTCCTAGATTAATGTCATTTTTCATGATAGAAGAGCCTTGGTAAGAGATTTAATGATTAATGTATTGATATGCAATATCGCATTTATTATTGCGATCATCAAAACATGTCTGCAGACATTACGCATTGCACATATAGACATATGTAAGACACGAGTATGCTTAGACAAAAAAGCCAAAAAATCATCAAAAACCAAAGCAAGAAACATCAATGGTTCAATGTGCTTGGTTCAATGGTTCAATGTCCCCCACATCGATAACTTTTCAAGAACGTGCTTGTGTGCTTGGTTGACTCCATGCCTCGGAGAATACAAGCGGTGATCAACACCAAGGGTTCAGCCACCAAATACTAACTTTCTTGTTTTGTTCGTGAGAAGCAAGAAAATTATTCTATTTTTGTGGAACACTAGATTGGTTATTCCATTTTGAATATATAACTATATCTCATAAAACAAGCTGAGAAAATAGTCTCAAGACATTCTGCTATAATAATGCACCACTGATTTTTAAAGCTACATGTATCCAAAGCGTCTGATTGCATTAAAAAACAATTTATGCAAGAAGTTTTGAAAATATTCTATTTTTGTGAGCAGCACCTGTACTATTTGAAAAAGTTAGAATTTATGAGATATATGCCTTTTGTTAAGTTCATCAATTATCTACGAGATGAAAAGTTTCGTGGAGCAGAAAGACACATCCATTTAGGTGATCCATCTCCAAAATATGAAAGGAGAATAGCTAAACTCTCCAAGTAATTCGATACAGCAAAATGTTGGTCAACATGTGTAGATACAAAACGCAGATGACACACATGTCGCAATACCTATATTGAAAACATCAACAGAAAACAAAGAAATAAATGATAAAGTAAAAGCTGGTGAATTGGTGTAAGGACATCGATTTGGAGCTGAACTATAGAAGAAGTCAACCGTGCTGATGTGTCTAGAAGGAAATGAAACGCTCGAAAACCTGAAGCTTGATATTCCCTGCAGAGATTTTCGGGCCGGTTCAGTCCGACGGTCAGCTGACTCCAGGCAGGACGCCGGAAACAGACCAGTAGCATTCACACAAGTGCTGGATTGGTTTGGGGATACTGCAGACTCAAATCCGATAAATAAGTGTTGAAATTATATGAAAGATGGCCTTGCTTCCCTGATACTTCGTCAGTTCCACGACTCATACATGAAATCAAGAAGCTGTGGTCTATTGACTTGGAGAGTCACTATTTTGAAAGACTGGCTGACTCAATGCTCAAACGCTTACAAATGGTCATCAAATGAAAGAACAGATGACGAATTACTAACATGTAAGCATAGAGTAGGTATATTAGGTAGAGTAGCAACTCTGTATTTATTAATTCTGCAATGTGTATACAGCAGGGATGCGGAGTCGGAGTCCCGGATTCCTATCAAATGATAGGACTCCGGACTCCGGCCTATAACTACACTCGAACGAAATATAGTACAAACAAATTATTTACCCTCGTGCATAGTTGTCATTGTCTTGATGTCAGCTTTCTCCGTCAAACAAAAGTACAGAGACACTGCTGCATGCAAAGCTTGCAACAGTTGAGGGAATGAACCGTGATAGTGAAAAAAGGATTGTCTTTCACTCGGTGATTTAGTAGAGAAGACAAGCCTTCCTAGCCTCGATCACACCCTACGCACCAAAGGTCACATCAGAGACAAAAATGAAAAAAAAATTGATTTGATATCATCAATCCTTGCCCTCAATCTTAATCTTGTGTGATGGCTCCTCTAAATCGCATATTAAAATCGAAAGTGTACTCATATTTTTTGAAGAAAGATGAGGGACTTACCTGCCTGGTAGTGACTGGAGAAAAACTGTGTGAAGCACACATCAAGAAGATGGGAGGAGCCGAGTCGTATGCATCTAACTTAAAGCGACATTTGATAAACTTTCATCGAAAATGATTGATAATTAGTACAGCAATGATCACTTAAGATAGGTTCAGGTAAGCGTATAATGATCTATGATGTAGGTTGCCAGCTTTTGTTTAAAAAAACTAGGCTTTATATACTTGCCACCTGGAGTCGGAGTCCTCCCCTCCCTGGTATACAGTTTCAATTTTATTAAATGAACTCGAGGTGAAAACATTTGGAATTGTTTCCAAATATGAGATATGCACATCCAATATGCAGTTTTGAAGAAATTACAGCGGAATTGACTGATCATGATAGTATAATGCAGAAGGAAATGATATTATTTTACAGATCGTCTGAGTCATGACAGCCTTGGAGAGGTAATGTTTATTAAATTAGCAACTCGATGACCTGCTATTGTGTTCATGCTGAACTTCAAGAGAATCTTCTTAAGCGTGATCAGATCATAAGTAATCTGCCACTGGTAGAGCAAAACAACATAATCAAAGACAATTGTTTCAATTGACTTAAAAAGATATAAACGGTTCCACATCACTATTCAGATTCAAGAAATGAAACATAAATTTAGTGAATCATAAAATCATGACGCTGATAATTGAAAATAGAATTAAGAACATGAAATTTCAGCCAAGACAGTACAATAGGATCTTGACTATTTCATGAAGACTTCCATTATAATGCCGTTCATTAGATTTCCATGATCATCAGCATAATTTCCGCCTAGTTACGATACCTGTTGGCAAATATTCATTCCTATTGATATACAACTTGTTTCATACTACTTATAATCAAATATTTTTAGGACCGCAGGAACGTAATCTGCGCAAAAGCTGAATCTTTTCATATAAAAATTTTCACTGTATATAATTTTTTGAGTCAACACTCTACCTACATATTCTTACTCTATGCATGTAAGTAAAAAATGCAAGGCTTATATAAGTTTTTGTTTTGAATTGATATGTATTCATAAAATCGGGGCTCTAGGAGTCGTGCGGTCTATACTTTTTGCGGACACCACACATATACAGAAAACTATTCAAAAATGCTTTGCGAAACAGTTGCCATATTATGCACAAACATCTACCATAGCGCCTACATTATTCTGAACACTTTCTCACCGATTACCATAGTTTTCAGAAGAGAAGATATGCTTTCTTTCCACAAGCTGTTTCCATCTAATATTTTATTCTATGCATGCATAGATTTCTTCACTTTACTATTCATAGATGTCATCTGTAAAGTTCTACTTTACAGTGCATGGACAACTTTGCAAGTCATGGAGACACTTTACAGTGCATGGACAACTTTACAATTAAGTCATGGAGCCCGAGAAACTTTGGAGTAGATGAAAATCATTTTTATTGAATGCTTTGATAACAAGTATGAAATACTAGAAACAGCAATTAAGACAAATTAGTCTTATAAAATCATAAGTTAATGACGACATTGCTACAATTTGACAAATTATAAACATTGGAAGTCTTTTCTTCCGTAGTAGTGACCCCGTTTACCATCTTTTTTGACATCTCAAGTTTGGCAGCATTTGTGTTCTCTAGGTATTTCATCGCTGTATTTTCCGATTTCCAATTGAAGTGTTGCTTCATAGCCGCTGAGGAATTTTTTTCTTCTGCCAGTTTATTCGCTGCAAAACGGCGTAAGCAATGGCCAGTGTACTTTTCCGGTTCAGGAAGTTGTAGATATTCAGCTACATAGAAGCTGATTTTCCGCAAAGTATGCATGCCCATTGGCTGCTTGGTAAAGTACCATGAGCTGTCCTTTCTTTCACGGTATGTCTTGAACATTCTTCCATTTCCTACACCACATCTACTCAGTTCATTGTCATAAATTTCAATGAATCTGCAGTAATCTAGAGGAATGTTAAATTTATTCTTTATCACCTCTCCTTTTTGTTTGCTCACTGTATAGGTAATCCACATTCCGGTGGTTTCATTAAATTCGCAGTCCTCGCACAAAATGTTTGTAAGATCTGCGCATCGTAATCCACCGTAATATACAACAACGAGAGCAGCCTTAATATAAATGTTTTTCCCTTCATCCGGTGCATTTGTCAAGTACTGATCAATTTCTTCTTTCTTGAAGAATCTTGAAGTTTTTCGTTGATAACCACTTTCATAAGATTTCAGAAGTAATGTTATTCGAGGAAATTTCTGGAGTTTTTCGCCATAAATAGCTTGGTACTTGTTATTGATCATCGAATAGTATGTCCATAAGCTGCTTGGTGCTTGTTTCTTTTCATTTCGCAGGTAATCGAAGTATTCAATAAAGTCATCTTCGGTTGGTCGATCTTGCTTCTTAGTAAATTCTAGTAATGCATTCCAAGCATCGTTGTAACGTTTTCTGCTCTTGGCTGGAGTCAAATTTTCCATTATTTCGCTGGCCGATCGCTTCATTTTGAGGAACGATTCTGTACAGAATTAGTATAGAAGTGGAGGATAGTATCCTAATGATTGTAGAATCAAATTTCCAATTCTGTAATCATAGAAATGCATCAATTGTCTTCGTCTGCATACATAGAAGTGGATAATAGTGCACTTTCTATGGTATTGTTAATTTCTATGTCTGCATATAACTGCATAGAATGAAATTACATACACTCATTGGCAAAGCTTTTTACAATACTCGTAAACCTTCTATGACTCGATCGCTGCGCTCTCTCGTCATAGAAAGTTTACCTCGTATTGTAAAGTGACGCTTTACCAATTTCGTGTAAATAATTAGTAATAAAGAATTGAAGATTGCTGTAATTTTCGATGCATATAGTGGTTTTTAATATACCTGAAATACACACTACTATGTTATCATTATGCGGATGGCTTCACTACTTAGACTATAGCACGACACACTTTGCAACAAGCAATTTGCAAACTTTGTACGTTTCTCCTGACCCCTCGCCTTTAATATGCCGTCAAAAAATATCGAAGTAGAAAAGAACTGGTTGAGAAGAGAAATTCCGTAATTCCTGATGTTTTTGGAATTTTTTCTTAGTCCGTGTGCCCATGATAACAAAGCACCTACGGCTAGCTAGCTTAAATATGGAATAATTAGGGACATATCTAGCGTGAATATGCAGTGTGACATGTTAGTATGCAGACTCTATTGTAATAGTAATAATTCAAGGAAAAATATCGAAAAGTATTCGAAAATCAGTTCAGTTTCCGCTTGCAAAATATTAAAGCATCAACAAACTACTTCTAAAATGACAACTAAATTAACCCCCGGATTTAACAGGATTTGCAAAATCCAACGGGATCTCGGGATTGCAATCCTTTGTTCTCAGCCCAATTTCGAAAGTTTATTTCTATCGAGACAGTAACAAAATACAAAAAAGCATTTGCAAAATTTATGAAGGCATTGCTCTTCTCGGTGTGGTCTGTTTATTCGTCAAATTCCATTCCCCTTCAAAACTATGAAGGAGGTGAAAGTCAATAGTGCTGCATAGTTTGACTGTGTGCATCCACCGCCTCTTTCTGTAACACTGACTAAATGAGAAGATATCTAAGAAAATCTGACACTTGTGTTTCCAAGCCATATGTGACATCTATAATTCCAAACGAAATACAGTCACTCCAAGGCCGAGTCTGAAGCTTATACAAACCAAATACGGCAATTCCTAGCCAAATCTGACACCAATAATTCCAAACCAAAATTTACGCATACTCGTATTACTACGAATGGCCCAAATACGACCATTCGTAGCCAAATGTAATCATTCCAAACGAAATCTGACGTCTATGATTCCATGCCAAATGTGACAACTCCTAGCCACATCTGCCGACTGTAATTCTAAATGTATTGCTGCAATTCCTATCCAAATGTGACATTTGATTTGCGATCTAAATCGAAATCTGGATCATGGCGATGGAAAATCAGTAATTGATCATATAGTTCAAGCTTCTATGAACCTCACATACTCGGGGGCGTGCGAGAATAGAGGAACATGGTGTCCATGTGGTCGCTGGTCGTCCTGGCCAGAGCTTGACAATTATAATTATTTGCTTCCTGAGTACTAACAGTCACTCATTCCTCCCATTCAAAGAGAGACGACGCTCATTTCTATCAATGCCAGCTGCCACGGACTCATCACGGTATATCATAATCAGAAGGTTGCCGCCGTAACGTTGTAGAGAGAATGTGCACACAGGCAGCCCTTATTTTTAATGCACTGAGGCAGCGACTGCGTCGTGAAACGTTTGCCGTGTAAATATTTTTAGCAACTAGATTTTATGAAAGCCGTTACTAAAGGGAGTGCTGTATTTTTTTAATCATCATCATCATGAAATTTCGCCTAAGTTAGTCACATTGGGTTTAGAATAGACGTGATCTGTCACTGAGTGACACTACAACACGACTGAGAACTCTTACTTGACCCCTGAGATGAAGGATTGGTGCCTTGGATGCTCAGTCAGAATAACAAGGTACAGCTGTGATCATGAACTTCGTGGGATTGTTGTCTGCAGACATATGATGAGCAGTTGTCTAATTCTGAGGCTGTAAATGTTCTACAGATCAGATAAAAGGAGTCTTACACACTCAACGCTATGCGACGTTAGTGAGACTGCCAGTAGGAGCAAGAGAAGATCATTGACGATGCAACAGTTCCGGATGTCATTGTCAACAACAGAAATGTAGGGGTGGGGAAAGAATAGAAGTACCGAAATGACTGCTACCGTGGAAGTCGACATCGATGATGTGACACAAGATTGTGCACAGAAAGCTCACAATCAAAGTAATTATATAAGGATATGCTATTTAAACACTTCAAAGTGAATCATTGTAAAGAAAATCAGTGTTTTTGGAAAGCGACCGTGTTTTTGTGGAATTTTTAGACAGGCTTGAATTAAGGTTAATTAAAGTATATTAAAGAATAGATGCACATCACATTTGACCTCCCTCGTAATTGATGCATTTATTCAATACACATTTCAATCTGAATAAAAATGAAAATTAATTTTCGTGTACGTTCAGCATGCACTATCTTACATGCACATTCGTTTGTAGAAAATTTGGTTTAGAGTAGTGACCTTTGGTTTGTGTTCTATTCACATTTGTATTTGTTATGTCGTACCTTTTTGGATTTCCAAGTGCTCACATCAAGGTCTCAAATCATATACAACTAATATCTAATTGACTGTTGACAGTGATCAGAAGGCACTTTAATCTTACTTTTTGATAGAAATAAAAAACTCCAAATTAATATTTCGACCATCTGAGGTGGTCATTATCAGAATTGTGCTGAAAATTAGATATTTACTCAGCTGTACAAAATTCAAAATACATAGATTCTTGACTACAGCGCTTAGTAACTTATTTCTTAAAGTCTTGCGGAATGAAATCGAGATCAATTATACCCAAGTAACTTATTCAAATCAATGTATGCCAAAAAATAAGAGATATCTACACAGATGAGCTAACTGAGTCACTTTGACCGTTAAGAGACAGTGAACGCAGCTTAATGAGTAACATTTCATAACTTAAAAGATCATACATGCTTGGAAACTTTTTCAAAACTTGGAACTTTTAGAGTCAGATGTTCTTTTCGCCGTGCTACTCTTGTTGATGTCTCGCAATAGACGATGAAAGGTGCTTGTGCTCTTCCACTCAAATAAATGTCACGATAATATTCTTTCTGTCACAGTAGCATTAATTCCTTTCTCCTTTACCTTCTCAGGCTTTATTCAAGAGTACATCCGGGTGAGGTAGTAGGTACCGGTACCTCGCTGTACCGGTAAAGTCGGCTAAACTGGAGTTTCTATTCCACTCCCACTGCGAAATCTCTAGAATATATAGGCAGATATTGTTCAGATAAAATGTAACAATATGATGGATCCAAACAAATGGACAACAATTGGAAACAATTTGTCTCTTTGAATATGCACAACACATACCTGGCGGAATATCCTCAGTTAAGAAACTTTATAATAAGAAGCATAGATGAAACAATCTATTACAAAAGTTAATCAATATGTATGCACAATATCGTCACAATATTCAGTTTCAAGCTCATATCCATGTACATGTACACGCAAGTTAGAAATCGAAGATAATTGGTCGCGTTTCCCTGAAATTATAGGCCCCACATTTGGTTAGCAATGATCGAATTGGTTTGGAACTATAGGTGTCAAACATGGTTTGGAATGGGTACATTTGGAATTTCGCATTTGGATTTACAACGTTCGCTGCAACTTTTACAACAACGTCTGCAATTTTCGCGTCAGGGCAGGCTGGCGCTCTAAACGAAATTGAGAGTAGTGAGACTATAAAGTCAGCAATTCAAGCGACAATCAAAAACAAATGAAAACTAATCAGACGTTTTGTTTTATGGATGTTGGGAATTATTTTTGGGTTAACGATAAAGGCCCCTCAGGGACAGAGACTTCGCCACTTATGCTAATGCTGCATTCATGTTACGAAAAATCCTCTAAGATTTTGTTTTCTTTTCAGGCTGATGCCGAATACAGGAAGCATTGGTTCCTTTTGTTGAGTTTTGGACTAACACATCTGTCGATGGTAGGAAATTATTTTCAATTTCTGCTTTATCATTGATGATGACTGTAATTCCTAATTTGTCCACTGATCACAATTTTATTACTGCTTTGCATAATATGCTTTTAATCTCTACCTCAGCGCGCTAAAATAATTAGATATAAAAAATGTATGAAATATATCAGATATATAGGGTGTTCGTAATATTCTTGCGAATATTTGTCACAATTATTTTAATGTGTGCTGTGCATTCATTCAATGCAATCTTGTGAAGTATGATTTTTATAGATTTTACACTATAATATTAGGTTTATGAATGTCTCAGTTTACGTAGATTAGATTTTCAAATTCAATTTGATGATAACTTTTGTTAACTAAGAAAATCTCATACTTTTCTTTCTAACATCACATTTATACCCTTGTAGACCCAGAGGATAGAATACTCCGTTGTGAACTTTTTCAGATATTTTGTGACCCTTTCAGACCTTTGTAATTTGCAGTGTTGATAAGACAAATTTAATTTCATTGGATATGCAAAAATCAACAGTTTGCCATGATGCGAATGCGTATGGCAACATTTAGTAAATTTCTATGATTTCAGTCTCATAATGGAGTATCGCGAGAAGTGTGGAAATTGCTCCAATTGTCACACAGTAAATTTTGATTTTTAGAAGGCTAAGCGTGTGTTTCGTGAGACGCTCGAAAAAAAGAGCTCCTATGATAAGAACATTGCTTCATAGGAAACGGATTTATGGAAACCACTTCTATTGCTCAGAGAAAACGAGAATTTGCGGAGACTTTCGGATGATAATATGACAAAGGTCATTGCAGATTTCAAGGATGACTCCAAGAAGTTTGCGAAGAAAAGTTGCAGAAAAATGAAGTCGCTCTCGTGCTGTCGTCCGCAAACAAAGTTCTCAAGGAAGGGCATCAAACATTCCGTTTTGAAGAATTGAAGCATGAAAGTATTTCTAATCTACTGCAGTTATTTCCATTTGACGATTGAAAGCAACATTCTGGATTCTCACTTCATCTTTGATACCAGTTTCAGTGATGCAAGTGGCAAACAGCAGCATTCCATCTCAGTGGCATTGTCAACAGACGCAACCGTTTCCGTGCTTGCTCGTAAAACCATAACTTCACTGACGAGAAACCGATAATTTGGTAATTGGTCACTTTCGATAGCTTGTTGGGGCATGGCCTCACACTAAATGAGATTGGTTACGAAGTGGTGGTGATATAACTGATCATAAAAACCGGACCGCCTAAATTACGGTGAAATTCAATCGATTCTCATGCCTTTCAATCGCACAACATCATTCGAGAGCCTTCATTCTCAGCTTTAAAATGAGCTATGATAGACTTGCATCCGTTATTGTATTTGCTGGACAGAGCTCAAAATATGAAAATCACTTAATTTACAAATCACAATTCTTCAATAAGAAAACATGTGATTATGATAATTATTCAGGCACAGAGAGAACAAGCATTTTCCGAGCTCTCTTTTGATATGCTGGCTATCAAAATCGGTGAACTAGGAAAGAAGTTAGTGATATCGTGAAGTAATCACAAAATCATGCATCTCTAGGTTGAAAATCTCACATTCTCACTTTTTCATCAAAAATGTTCATGTTTGGTATCTTCAGAATCCTTGTGATGTAAGGAATGCGAATATGCAATTTCTATTCAAATAAGCTCAATAGTTCTTTTTCAAACTTCTTCATTATTTTTTCTGATTACCGCAAAAGTGCACAAACATGTTTTGTATTGAACCCTCGTTCACTTCACATGGTGGCTATGCACTTAAGCACTTTTCTATATAGTTGACCGATTTTAGTGACCAGTGTATCAAAAAAGAGCTTAGAAAACGCTCGTTCTCTCCGTGCTTGAATAATTATCATATTCACATGTTTTGTTATTGAAGAATTGTGATTTGTAAATTGTGGACATGATATTCCAGAAGTCAATGGTATAAAGACTAATTAAATATAAGAAGGGATGTCTTTGAAACATAGAAAGTGAGTTTGCATCAACGCAGAAGATGTCTGCATTGTCACTGCATGTTGCCTTGCGCGATCAGTTTCTGGAGCGGAGGATTTGAAAGACTTGCTCATTTGTTGTAAATAGTTCAGTTGACTTTGATGACTTATAGGAGCTCTTGTTTCATCATTCAAATGCATATGAACAGTTTCACTACGGTTGTTCAATTGTTCAATTGCTGCAGTCTCATATTTACGATCTTGCACCTATGCAGCATCAGTTTTGTCGTCAAAAAACCCGGAGAACAAGAGATACCTTTTGCTTTTCAAATGATCAGAGATTCAAAGCACCGGCGGATAATTTTGCTCGTCGACTTGATGATGACTTTTCTTTGTTGTAAAGATCAACAATGTCCAACCAAGAAGCAGTCACAGATTCGAAATATTTACCAGATTCATTGGGAATGTGAAAATGAATTTTCTGGTCATTTGATGAAAGCCAATCATTTCTAATACACTTTAATATATGAACCGGATCAAATAATAGAAAAAAGGCATATCTGGTTCGGCAATATGCATCACAGAGAAATTGTCTAAGCTTTCGTATTCCTTTACAAGCAATAAATGTAATTTGTAGCATGGTTATCTGTCATCTAGTACAGTGGATGACCACCAGACGACTTTATAATCTCAATAACCTTCACTAAAATTGTCTTGATCAAATTTGCAGTCAGTGAAAAACGCTGGCATGAGACGTATAACAAACGCACGGGTTTTCGAAAGCAAAGGCCTTGTCATCGTGCAGGTCGTCTGTCAGAGCTGGTGCTGAAATCGATTTGGAAGCGTAACGCCGTTCTGCACTTTCCCGACGTCGTTTTTCGTCGCGTTTTCGTGTGTCTCAAGCTGTGGAAGTGTTATCATCGTTGCCGTATCAGTGTTCCTATATTCAGTGTGGATTGCCTACGATCAGCTTCATAAATCCTAGTTTCATCAAATCGATGAGTTTTGTTCATCGGTCTCTTTCGACAAGTTGTAAATTTGTTCATCTGGTCTGGATAGAATTGGTGTCCACGCATTCGATATCTATTCTGAGTATCCGATGATCATTTGCTTCAATAAGCCCCTGAACTTTGTCTACGTGGTCTGTTGGTTACTGTGTTGGATTTGAAACTAAAGACACTGGGTTCGAGGCCTTCCAGACCACATTTTGCTTATTTTTCATTGATCACTTGTGATTCCCAATTTTTGACTCCGACTTCATCCAATATCAGCCGTATTCAAAATTGCAATGGGAGCTTATGATATAACAATATTGACGGACCGTGAACTCTTGGATCGCAAAACCTCCTTGAACAAACAGGACTTTATTTTTACCATCACCCAAATGCGTGCTCAAGTTCAAAATGACTATTCTCACGTAGTCAATCAGATATCATCCGTGATTGAGTCAAAGATCAAAGAACAGCTTGATCCTATGGTCAACCGGCTTCATACTCTTACTTCTGAAGTAGTTGAACTAAAACGGAAATATGACAACCTTCAGAGTAGTATTAATGCTAACTCTATGAGTGGTATGGAGGATAATCTTAACTTCATCCTGAGACAAGGTGAATTACGCAGAAGGAAAATAACCTTGTTTTCTCTGGTTTTGAGGAGGAAGTGGATGGCAATTTAAACGAAAGGAAATCTAAGGATGATGGGAAAGTAAAGCGTGTTTTGCGGAAGCTGAATGTAGAGGAAGATTCTGTAATTTCGATAAACAGGATCGGTAAACAAAGTATCGGTAAAATCCGACTCGTAAGAGTTCAGTGCAAGAATCTTGAGGCGAAGAAACGAATTCTTGGATTGGCTAGGCATTTACGCTCTGATGACTCTTTTAAGAATGTTTTCATCAATCCTGATTATACTCGATGTGAATAAGAAGCCCAAAAGCTACTCAGAGAAAGACTGAAAAATCTGCGAGCCGAAGGACACGATGTGATCATGGGCAAATCATCAAAAGACAAGATAAAGAAGATTTTTGAATGTGTATTTTAACAGTAATATGCGTGATAGAAGCAAGTCAAGAAATCAAAAAGAAATGCCAAAAATTTTGATAGCAAACACACGATCAGCAGTGCGGAAAATCGAAATTATTTCATCAATTTTAACCAGAATGAACGTTGATATTTTTGTCGCTACTGAGACGTGGATCTCATACTTACACAGTGATGATTTTGTTTCAATAGCTGGCTGGCTTCAGGGTTTTTCGAAATGATCGAGAAGGACGAATGGGTGGTGGAGTTGCCATTTGGTGCAAAACATCATTTGCAAGCTCATGTTGTACAGTTGAGAAATGTACCAACTGGTATTGAGACTGTGGCTATTAAGGGATCTCCAGAGTTATGCATGATTGGCATCTACATTCCTCCTGTTATGTCTGTATCATGTAAGTCAGTGATAACAAACTTTCTAATTGACACCATGGATGATATTTTAGCGAACTATCCAAATCATGACATAGTCTTATGCGGTGACCTGAATAGATTTCCTACTGCCGATGTCTGCTCTAACCTTAATCTGGTCAATACATATGTCGGACCTACCTACGGAAACTCTCAGCTGGACTATATTTTGATGTCTGAGGGAATTGTGAACATGTACACAGTAAAAACTGAGCTACCTATTGACACCTCGAAAATTCCTCATATGTGCATGCTGGCAACCCCATTTGTGCCTATCAAAAACGAAAGTTTATATATCAAAAAGCCTGTTTACGATCTCCGTGAGTCAAATGTAGATGAATTTGTGCAGTGTCTAATGAATATGGACTGGAGTCCTGTATATGACAATCGCTACGATGCAGAGAGCAAATGTCATTACTTTCACGATAACCTTGATTCGGCCTTCGAATCCTGTATTCCTGTGAATTACGTCACCTTCACGAAGAACGACAAGCAACCTGTAACAACGACACTCCTGTTATAAAACAGTTGATTAATAGTCGGTGGAAGGCGTACCGCGAAAAAGATTATTCGAAATATGCCCATTTTAGGGAAAAAGTGAAATATGAAATCGAGAAGGCAAAGCGCAATTGGAATAAAAGGATAAGGGGCAACAATGTATGGCATGCGATCAATTGTGTATCGGGCAAAAATAGACAAAATGTAATTGACGCCATCTGTGAGCAAATAGGATCTCTTGAAGCCGCTGTGAACGTCATTAACTGTAATTTTGCTAATAATTTTCAGGAGAGTGACGATTATGAGTTGTCTTTTCTACCTCAGCACTTACCACAATTGGAAACTCATGATGTTTACGAAGCTTTGTGTCAAATTAAAACTAAAAGGTCTTCTCCAGATATTCCAGCAATACTATAAAAATCGGCTGCAATTTTCATAGCGGAACCTCTGGCTAAAATTTATAATTTACCTTTGAGAAGTGGTATTGTCCCTACACGTTGGAAGTGTTCGATTACAACACCTGTTCCCAAATCCTCAAAGGCATCAGTGGGTGAACTTCGCCAAATTACTGTGATTTCTGTGCCACTGAAAGTATTAGAGCGCCTCATTTTGCATGACGTGAGAGATAAACTTCTTCTTGGGTACGGAAGAGATCAATATGGATTCCGACCCGCGTCGTCTACAGCATGCTCCACGATAGCTCTTCATGATTATTATACCAAATGTTTGGACGATCATGGTGTATCTGGCATCCAAATCGTTGCCTACGATTTCATCAAGGCATTTGATAAATTAAAATTCAATATAATCATTAACAGACTAATCGAGTGCAACTTACCTTCGTATTTCATTCAGTGGATTAGCAGTTACTTAACGGGACGATAGCAATGTGTGCGCATCGGAATGGTGAAAAGTGACTACGTCAGAGTGAGTTCAGGTGTCCCTCAAGGCTCAATACTTGGTCCTTACCTGTTCTCCATTGTGACTGGCAGCTTTGATATATCCGGCAAACCGTGTAAAATTGTGAAATACGCTGATGACTTTACTACCTGCCTTCCAATCTATATAGATTCAGCGAATGCTCACGTGGAAGAAGTCCATCATTCGCTATTGGAATGGTCTGGGAGCGTTGACTTACCTCTCAATATGAATAAGTGCAAAATGTTGGCAATTGAAAGTTCTCCAAGCTTTACTCCTATACGTCTGTCGAATATTCCCCTGATGGAAGAGCTGAAAATCCTTGGTGGAAAATCCCGAACAATAATTGGAATACCCACATCAATGCTACTGTAAGAACCGCAGCAAGAAGATTATTCAACATCCGTGTGCTTTTAACGGTTGTTAACCCATTTTCGCCCAATGTTCCCATTGGGAACATTTGCTTCAAAACGTAATTAAAATTTTCACTTAGCTTTTAGACTGGAATTTTCTTCCTATACAACTTGTTCAACTTGCTTGAAAACGATTACAAGCATCTACGCATTCTATCTACGCATCTACGCATTCCAGCCAAGATTGCCGAGCGTGTCATCCTATCAAGCATCCGTCCCCAGCTAACAGCTCACCTTGGTGCTAATCAATACGGGATTAGGAAGAAATCATCAACAACTCACGCTGTCATCTATGCTCACGATGCCCTAACCAGATTTGCCGATGACCCACATACGGGAGCCGCTATTCTGATCAGCTTTGACCTCTCCAAGGCCTTTGACAGAGTTTGTCACTCAAAGCTGCTTTCCAAGGCCAGTCAGATGAATCTTCCTGCGGGATTTCTGTTGTTATTGAAGAGCTACTTATCGGACAGGCAACAGAGAGTACGCATTGATGGACAGAAGAGTGAATTGATGAAGGTCACAGGAGGAGTGCCACAGGGGTCCCTCCTAGGACCTTATTTGTTCGGCATTTATATTTCATCGCTTCAGACTATTTTCCCCTCGAACCACATAATCAAGTATGTTGACGACATTTGTTTCTTATCAAGAGTCCGAAAGTCCAGCATTCCAAAGGATCTTGCTGAGATCGAAAGTGATCTTGACAATATTTCAGATTGGGTTGCGTCAAATGAATTGACCTTGAATACGGAGAAAACCACTGGTCTAGTGAATTACCGCGGTGGATTCAAGAGCATTTGCAGTATCGAGGGTGCCATCCCAACTGTCAGGTTCCAAGACAGCATTCGGTTTCTTGGGGTTCATTTGGATGCGAACCTTGGATGGAGAGGCCATGTAAAGTTCATCGAGAAAAAGTGTGCTCAACGCATGTACATTCTGAGGCGGGTCAGATCTGTCACTAGTATTGATGACTTCACTACCATTTATCAAGCATTGGTTCGGTCGCTGATAGAGTACTGCTGCCCAGCGTTTGTGGGAATCTCCTCAACAGACTCAAACCGACTGGAGAAGATTCAGAGGCGCTGTCTGAAAATCAAATCGCGTGATCTGAAGCTGGATGACATTGAAGCTAGAAGATGGTCGCAAGCTATCAACACCTTCAACAGCCTGGAAAGATTAGAGACTTCCATCAGAGAATTGTTCCCCAGCTATTTACCAAGTGGGCGTCTCGCCGTACCATTCTGTAGAACTTTGCGTCGTCAAAATTCTTTTTTTCCACGCATTTGTAGCACCCTTTCAAGGTCATCTACGAGACACTAAATGCACGTGACTATTAGTTTTATACTTGCTTTTGTACGCGTATACGAATGTGTTCTTAGTTTCGACTAAACAAAACTGTCATTCTGCTACTTTTATCTGTGTATTTTATTTCTGATTTCTATTCGACGATACAATATAAACATTTCTCTCTCTCTCTCTCTCTCTCTCTCTACGAACATATTCAGGTCTGTTAAGTTCTTTTTCACTTCTGCATTTTTCAAGTTAGATAGCAGCTATCAAAGAACCCGAATTTTTATTGAATTACTGTTGATAGACAGTTATTTTTTCTTGGCTTGATATTGTCAGTCACTCAATTAAAATTGTAGACATCTAACTTGCATTTCAGTTGAAACCAGCAATATCTACACTATATTTCAGGATTCAAATTTTCAGTCGAGCTAGCAGGCTTCACATTCACCTTTCTTTGTATTTGAGCTGTCATATTTCCCGCGTCGTGATTTTGTTATTGTGTTTCGTGGCACCATAATGACAAGACGTAAATTTATGAAGCTAGACGACGCTGTTCAAGCCATTCTCGAACAAAGCGACGATGAATATGACACTATTGTGGCCTTACCTCCAGAAGTTAATGGTAATGGTGATGCTGCTGACGTAGAGGTTGAAGCTGAAGAAGATCAATTACCAAAAGACGTGTCATCAACTCTGGAAATTGCAAGGTCATCAGAATCTCGTCGCATAAAGTCAACAAAATCCGAATATCGAAAGAAATATTGGCCGAAAAGAAATTGGAAGAATGGTGACAGTGAACTGCAGGATATTTCGCTAGGTGTCCCGATACCTCATCTTTCCAACCAATATCCTGTATTATCCAACAAAAGTGCCATCGAAATTTACAAATTATTCTTCGACTCAGAAGTGGAAAAGCTATTTATTGAAAACACGAACATTTATGCCAGAGAAGTGAAAAACTTTCATTCTTTTGAGCTAACACCGACAAAGCTGTGGAGTTTTTTTGACGATCATAACGATATCTGCATACAACCAACGACCACAGTCACGTCTGTACTGGAGTAAAGATGACGATGTGAACTATCCTCTTATTTCCCAGCTGATGTCTCGCAACGAATTTGAGCAAGTAAAGTCTTTTCTTCATGTTGTGGATAACAATGATATTTGTTTGACTGATAGGTGGGCCAAACTACGACCTCTGATTGATCTTGTCAATGAGAAACTGAAACAGTTCGGTATAAACTCTAAATATCTTTCCATCGACGAGCAGATCGTTCCTTATTTTGGTCACCATAGATGCAAAATGTATCATAAAGAGAAACCCATACGTTTTGGATTTCAAAACTGGGTGTTGGCGGCGGATGATGGCACTCCAATACATTTTTTCCGTATGGCGGAAAAGGTGACAATACTTCCGATGTTCCCCTTGGAACTCATGTTGTCAGAAATTGTGCGCAACATATTCCCGACCCAGAGGACCATGCTCTACTATTTGACAACTTGTTCTGTTCGCTTCCTCTGTTAGAAGAGCTGAAACGTGAGTCCAGAAAAGCAATCGGAACTTTGCGAAATAATCGCATCCAAAATTGTCCGCTTCCGAGTGTAAAAGAAACAGAAAAGAAAGAGCGTGGAAATTACGTGGCCTATTCAACTAAAGATCTGTGTGTTGTGCGATACAATGATAATCGAGCGGTAACGATTGCAAGTAATTATGCGAAGTGCATGCCATTATTGCAAACATACCGACGAGTGAAAGGACAAGCTGAGAAAATTGTTGTGGATCAACCGTCCATGATTGATACATACAATCGCCACATGGGCGGTGTCGATTTGCTGGATGGGTATTTGTCTAATCTTCGACCTTGTATTGGAGGCAAGAAATGGTATTGGGCTCCATTGATTAATTGCATTCGCATGTTACAAGTAGCGGCGTTCAAAACATACGTGGCACTAGGTCATCCTATCAGTCAGCTTGATTTCATGAGAATGATTGTTAATGAAGCTGTAAAAAAGTTGCCGCTGAACGCCCCAAATAGGCCTGGAAAACGAAGAATTAGTGCAATTTTACCTAGAGCAAGTAATATAAATGACCACATACCAGGTTCTGCTTTCAAACAAGGTCGATGCATTATTTGCAGAAAAAATACGCGAAAGTAATGTCAATCATGCCTAGTGTTGCTACATGAAAATGTCATGTGTTTTGGACAATACAATCACCGATAAAGGAAAATAAATACTGCATTTAGTGGAATTAATTTTGCTTTGCCGAATTTCATTTGTGAAGTTTATAAGGAACTTAACTGTGTTTAGCATTGAAACTGGGTCAATAAAGTATTTCTACATTTATACATAATCTACATGCATGAAAATTTAAACCAGAATCAGAATTGTAAATAATAAACTTAATGATAGTGTATATGCCCAATGTTCCCATTGGGAACAGCATCGTTTATCTATGTTGCTTAAACAAAAGTGGAAAGTAAACGCCATAGTTCGACTTCTATGCACTATTGGGTGAATATAGCTTGATAGCAAAAGAAATCCATGACAGAAAAATTTCGGGCGTAAATGGGTTAAACAAAATGACGTTTGTGAGGCATCGTTAATCAACGCTTTCATCACAATTGTGCGATCGATTTTGGAGTATTGCTCACCGTTGCTAGCTGGACTGTCGACAGAAAATTCACTTAAGCTGGAAAGAACTCAAAATCGTTTTCATCGAATCTTGTGCGGCAGGGATTACAAAGAGTGCTCAAGTCATCACTTCGAACCTATCTCTAGTAGAAGAAAGTGCGCTTCTTTGAAACTCCTTTCGCTTGCCAAGTCCCCATCACGCATTTTGAACCCTCTCAGAGATGCCAAGGTTTCAAAAAAAATGCGGGAGACCCAACATCAAATGATCCAACAACAAAAATAGTAAAATTAGATTAAATCATATTTAAAAGCCCTATTAACTTCCTATATTTCCTTCAATAAATGGAGAATATTTATTTTTGAAGACAATTAATTTATCACATTTCCAATAAAAAAGATAGAATTCGTGAATCAAAAGAAGATCTATCTTTTCAATAAACGTATGATTGCATGCTTCTCATTGGTTGTGAGGGAATGGAGGAGGGCTAATCGAAGAATAGGCTAGCGGTGAGTGGCTAATCAGTCCGAATGCTTGCTGTTACATTTGAATGATGGAAATACTTTAAAATACGGCGTAAATAAATGACGATGCGGGAGATTTAAGCAATTATGCGGGTGAGCGGGAGATTGACTAAAAATGCGGGAGACTCCCGCGAAATGCGGAAGACTTGGCATGTATGCCCTCTTGTGCCTCCTGCCTCTTCTTCCGGAAGGATCATTAAGCATACAGTGAAAACCACAAGACGCAGCAACACATTCTTTATTAAAACCTCAAAATGGGAGAATGAACGCCACATTCGTCGTCTTTGACGTTCTTCCTTAACTTTCCATATACTGTGATTGCCTATGAACGATCCTTATGTCTTCCATACGATGTTAATTTCATTACCTCAATTACCTTGTATTGCTTGTACACTACGATTTTTAATTACTGGTAATATAAACGCATGTTATTATTATTTATATTTATTATTATCACTGCTAAAATACTGCGTGCAATTTCGGTGAGCGAGTCACCAGCATGTCCAATAACGAGCCTTCCTCGATATCTGAGAGATGGCAAAATCTTCATCTCATCGATCACAATACCACAACGTTGTCCAGGGCTTTGCATATTTCGACGGCCTCTGACTCCGATCCAATATTTTGAAAACTTTCAATATTTTTTGTCAATGTATTGCGATGTGGAAATGGAGGAAAATATCTCATCATTTTGCAACAATTCTTGTCTGCTATGTATAATGTTAGTGACTTCAAAATAAGTGATGCACTATACCTACGCCCTTTCGGTTCGATGTCGGATAGTTCAATCATTTCTAAGAGGACTTTTGAAGCTTCGTTCAAATCTGTTGAATCATTCTATTCAGCTAATGATGTAATCTGTTTGATGTACCGCACAGTTTTTCATGAAGGATAGTGTGCTTTCCAACTGTGACCATCTCTCTAATTTATGTTGGAAACTAAGCATCGTAGAGGGAATGCAGACGAAAGTATGCATCCTTTTAGCTGTCAAAGAGAATTCGGATGAAATTTTGACCACAAAGTTAAGTTCAAGAGTTTCTGCTAGTGATAGTAGTAAAACGTGATCTTCTCTGTAAATGATGTCGACAGGATGCTCTATTTGCTACAACTCTTGCTTGAATAATGAAAAATCACAATCAATTCTGTCAATTTTATTAAAGTCAGGCAATTCGTCGGGAATTGAATTGCGATACTCAGCATGGATTTTCCGCGATTGAATGTTCCGGCCACTCTGATTACTCATAGCATTGCTAATGTTTGATGCGAAAATCGATGGAGGCTGTATGCATAGAGTAAGTATATTTCGGTAGAGTGGTAACTCAGCATTTATTAAATCCCCAATGTGTATACACTTTCGATTTCATAAAATGAACTTGACAAGAAACCCAGCACCAGATGTGAGATATGCGAATCTTTGCACTTTTGGAGAAATGTGCACGAATTTGACTTATTATGACAGCAATACAGAAGAAAGAAAAGTAATTTACAAAATCCTCCATATCATGACAACTTTGAGAGGTAATATGGTTTATTATGTTAGCAATTCGATGGCGTACCATTACTTTAAAGCTCATGCCAAACTATAATAAGATTATTTACTGCGCGTGATCATATCACAAACTACCTGCCACTGAAAGTGCAAGAGGCATCATCATAAAGAAAATGATCTCTAAAAGGTGTAAATGGGTCAACATTACTATTCAGCACTATTCAGATTCAAGAAAGGACGCCTTGGGAATCATAAAATCATGCCACTCAAAACTGAATCAAAAACATGACATCTCAGCCAAGAAGCTTTCAATAAGATCTCAACTTTTACTTGAAGACTTCTGGGGACTTGCATTTTAATGCAGGTCATGAAATTTCCTAGATCATCAGCTTAATTTCCACTTAATTATGATGCTCGTTAGCAAACATTCATTCCTTTGATATACAACTTGTTTCACACTACTTATAAAGGGGACGTGATCTCGGTAGTATATGAATAAATGAATAATTTAATAATTTAAGCTTTTTAAAAACTGCTCAAATAATGTTTTGGACATCAGGAATGTAATCTCCACAAAAAGCTGAATCTTTTGATATAAAAATTTTCACTGTATACAGATACTTGTTTGAGTCGACACTCTACCTATTTATACTTGCTCTGTGGTTGTATGGGTATCAGATGTCCACCTCTTATTAACTTCGTTGCAGTAATAAGATGCCAATATCTTGCACAAATACCCGTGCTTTTTGTTATTTTCTTTTTTTAATGTTATTTGGAAGGGCGCTGATCCACTTATTTATTTCCACTTCATTTCTGATGGGGAAACTGTAAACTGGTGGCATCAATTGGTATACCATCATTGCTTTTGCAATTGATAACCGTACACTTTCTCACCATGTTTGTTAAAAAATCTACAATGAAGCATTTTTCAAACTGCATGGTCTACGCACTTTCTATGTTTCATAGACATCGATGGTGCACATGGCCATCGACTTTCAAATAAATAGCATGTTATTTCGCTTATCTGCATGGATTTTACGCGATTGTGCGGTTTTATCAGGAAACATAAGAATTACATTAAAAATGCCAATGCATGAGGTAAGTACAGCATGCGTGAGAAATTTTGCCTCCAGTGTGAGTTGAGGTCTGAATGCGCGAGACTCACGCCCAATGCGTGAGAGTTGGCAACGCTGTGCCCATAATACCCAGAGAACAAGGAGTGGTTCTGTGATAATACCCCGGCTTCCCTTTTATAGATAGATCAGTAGACCAATTGCCCTATTGAAAATAAGAATTTTACATTTTGTTCAATTTGACCGCTTATGACGTGAACTTTCGGCATTAAGCAGGGATGTGAATTTGTTTTACTTTTTTGTGGAATCTGAAATGTTGTAGTATCTGCCTGTATCTTACGTAAATGAAGGGGTGGATCTAAAGTTTTAAGTATCGTATTCATCCTTCACGCATTTTGCCTTTTTGATAAATATTTGCCTTTTTCTTGGAATATATTTAGGGATATTCATTTTACTTTACATAAAATAGTGATATTTGAATTTTACATAGCTTTATGCCTGTACTCTTGATACTGAAATTTCAGGTTCAACCAAGATATCTTCAGGTATTCAAATTTCAAACATTATGCGAAATACATAGTCGAAATTGATCAACTAACATCACTTTAGTTATTCAAGTGTGCGTGGTGAGATGAACTCGATTCTAACCCATAGCCACTTTAGCATTTTTTGTTAGATTGTCACTGTGTCGAATAGTTCTGAAATTGTTTAAATGGGCCGAATTTGCCTTGGCAAAAGAGAAATCGTTGAGAAATCAAATTTTCATGTGATAGGCATGCATTTACTATCGGAGATTCTAACTCATTTTATCCTTAAATTTAGTTAAAATGAAATTGAGTATGCTGGATATATATTTGAGGCAACTTTCTGCTGTGACTAGAGGAATAAATTTCATTATCGTAAAGCATCTGTCGTCTATCTTTTAATTGATAATTTGTGTTGCAGGGATGTACGATGGCTATAATTGGTCCAAGCCTGCCATATCTTGGCATGAATGTCGGTAAAAGTTTGGGTGTTGTAAGTTTTGTGTACACCGCTCGATCTGTTGGATTTGTTTTGGCTTCAATTGTTACTTCAATGGTTCTTCGACGCTTGAAGGATGGTTGGAAGAAGATGATTTGGATTGCAATAGGAATTTGTACAATGGCAGTCAGTATAATGGCAGTTCCATTTATCAACAACGTTTTCATACTTTTTGGGGCATTGCTAGTTTACGGTATAGGATCGGGCGTAGCTGACACAGGTGAGATGCATGTGCATGCTTTTGAGCGGAAATTAGTTGATAAAAGCTGTTATCAAACTGGCATGCATCGTATTGTGCCAAAGTTACTTCTGAAACCACTTCTTTGCTCCTAGACCTATTGTGTAAGATTAAGACCTAATTTTAATACATATGGATGAATTTTGAGTTAGCCAATCGAAATATGCAGAACGTAATTGCTTCATGTCAATACTTCACAATGTAAATCATACAATCGTAGATCTGCAGTGCAATGCATCTTCGATTTCCCGAACGAATGCAAAATGCTCTCTGCTTCAGAGTCTAGCTGCGATTCCTTGGATCTTGCGATTCTATTATAGTAAGTGTCCAATATAAGGTCTAGCACCAAGTAAGGTCTACTCTCCAAAAAACATGAAAAGGAGAGGTATACTAAAGGAAATAAAAAGATACTAATAAATAAAAATATTAACGGAAAGTAAGCTATATTTTCAATGAAAATCATTCGTATACAAAAGTGGTTGAAGACATGTAAACAACATTTTGAAAATTTCTAGGATCATTACAAAACATTAATTAAACCAAGAAAGAGTGTGATAAGTCATATATACATGTACAGCAAATGATGCAGATCTATGAGCACTTTTGAGATAGGGACAATCAAGCCTTTTGAGGTTAGGGACAACACTACAGAATTGCTTTGTCGATGTTTGAAGAGAGTGTATTTATTCTAGGGCCTCAGCCACACTGAAAGCAAAGCAAACACGAGCGTCCCGAGCAAACGTGAGCAAACGTATGTCTACAACTGTTGTAATGTTGACTTTATATTTGCTGCAAAACACTTTGCTCTGAAACGCTTGGAAAAGCTCACAGTGTGGCTGTGGCCTTAACCGATTGCTTGTTGCATAAAGAATTTTATCAGCAGCTAAATTATTTACTACGGATTCACTGATAAAATCTTAGGAGCTACTAAAATTTTATGAGCTTTTAAATCATCAGTTGCATAAAACTGTTCATTCAGTTTAGCAGCTACTAAGATATCGGATTTCACTGATCAATTCTATAAGTCAGGACACACTCTTATTTTTGCATTGCACGGTGATTCTAATGACAACTACTACGAATTGAACGACAGTATTAGTAAGCCAATCGACTGCAGTCTAAGTAGGTCAACTTAATTATAGCACCTCATCAGACAGAGATTCCGCTTATCCGCTGATGAAAGTTTAGCAGCGGATGAACTGATTAATAATAGTCGTTTATGCAACCGAATTTTAGTAGACTATTATTTATCAATTCACAACTACTAGGGCCTAAATATCAGCTACTAACTTCTGAGCTTTTATGCAATAGACCCTTGGGGTTTAGTATCTGCAAGCATCTGATATTTATCAGCTCACAACTGATGAATAATAGTTGAAGAAAATTCGGTTGTATAAATAACTAATAATTATCTGTTTAGCTGCTTCTAAACTTTTATTGGAATCTCTCTCTGATGAACTGCTAAATTCATATCGACCTACTTAGACCACAGCCGATTGGCTTTCATCGATAATGTCACATTCCACGTAGATCGTTGGATTCCACCATCATCATAGAAATAGATTGCTGAAATCTCAAGTTTTTAATTCAATTTTCGCCGGCATGACTCGATCACTAAATTCATGTTTCATTTATAGAATCTGAATAGGGATGTGGAACCATTTACATCTTTCAAAGTTAAGTGAAATAATTGTCTTTGATTATGTGATTTTGCTCTGCCAGTGACAGGTTGCCTGTGATATGATCACGCTTAAGAAAATACTCTTGAGGTTGAGCAAGAAAGTAATAGGAACCCATCGAATTGCTAATTTAACAAACATTAAATCTCCAAGGCTGTCATGAGAATCTGTGAATTACCGTCATTCCTTCTGCATTACATTCATGATCATTCAATTCCGTTGTAATTTCTGCAAAACTGCAAAGATTTGCATATCTCACATTTGGTGACAATACCACCTGTATCTTCCTTGAGTTCATTTAATAAAATCGAAAGTGTATACACATTAGGGATTTAATAAATGAGGAGTTACCACTCTACCTAATATACCTACTCTATGGGAGGAACTTAGTTGGGGCATGAATCACCAATGAAAAGCTTGGAATTGCACATGTGACTGATTCTAACCCAATGATACAACCGTTACAAGTGTATCTAAGTGAAAATGCGTGCGACTGTTCTGCAAATATTGCGAAATTACGAAATTCAATAAAAACATGATTGTTTGAATTTTAAAATCATATTTATAGCAAGAAAACCGCTTGAAATGCAAAATCGACAGTATCGCCAGACAGAGAATGTTTTAAATAGGTTCTGCTGTAATTTTCATGAAATTCTGTGGCTATTTTAGATACAGTTACGGAATTTGAAAAATTTGACTGCTTGAATTTTGAAGCGCCATTTGTAGTAACAGGATGAATTTTGAATGAAAAACGGATATCACCATCGGATAGAGCATACCCAAATACTCCACTGACAAGAAAAGGCCTTTGGCAAATAGGGTTGAGATAGATAAGCATCTCTGTATATTGTATTTAATCTGAATATGAAAAGCAATCTATCGCATGCATTTGTCGAAAATGAGTTGTAAAAACACGGAACAATAGTTGAAGCTTGTTGGTCAACAGTGAAGGGAAATCAAATTTCTATCTAAAGAAGAAAGGAATCTAATGTCAGCTGCTTTTTATATTTCGATTTTTTAAGTTCAGCCTTCTGCTCAAGAGAGATAGCGTGTTGGCTCGATGACACACTGCCCTGTGAGCTTGAGTGCAAACAAATTCTGTTAAAATAGATCACCAGCAATTGCTTGTAGATAAAATGGATGCATTAGACTGCTTTTTAGTGGCCAAAAGATTGACGAAGTCTCAAATAAAATGAGACCTTTTCATCCAATGCGAATGTGCCTTGGAGCAGGGAATGATTTTCTGTTGCGCTGCAATGCCATAGTGCTTAGGAGCAACAAATACCAAGAAAACAAACACGATGACTTCCTAAAACTCTCCCTCTTAACCGGACGTTTTACATTTTTGGAAATGCTGCTCGATTGTTCTTCCGCTTATCTGTAGAGAAATGTATTTACGTTTCTGTGTTTATTTGATTTCTATATGTTATTATTTGTTTATGTTTTAATATTGATTTACAACCATTAGGCCAATAAAATACTGAAACATTTCTAAACTTTGTCTAATGGCACGCAGATGCGATAAATTTTCCTTAATATTATTAGCGATTTTATGAATGCAAAATGAATGCTGTTGTAAATTGAATAGTAAGAAATTAATACTTCGTTAAAATAGTAATAACGGAAGTCTCCTGTTATCGACAGACAGATTAATGCAATGATTGCACATAATTGCGCTTGCATACGTTTTGCCAACCAATCACGTAACTATGTATGAGTCTCATTGACGTTGTGTAGGCCTATTGAGGCATTCCTAATACAATTTATATTCTTTACATTTGCATTCTTAACATCCCTTCTATATTTTATATTTTGCTTTATATTCTTCAAATCTAAAAATCTAAAATATTAGTTTCGATAGCTAAAGCAATCTGTAAAACTTGGCACAGGTTTATTTACGCGGCCCAGTTTTTGGAACCTTGGGTATGGCACCCAAGGTCAACCAAGGCCAAGGTTGGACCTGAGGTCCTGGGTCTAACCTTGCCATGCAATGCGATGCGTACTACTGATGCATATAGTATGTATTGCTATACATACAGATAATTCCATAATAACTTTTAAAGGTAGGGAGCAATAATTCAATTTCACGCTTTTGCTTAATTGCATACTGTTATCAGAATAACGGACACGACAATGCTAACAATTACAACGGATAGGCCTTAATTGATATAACTAAACATTAGACAATGTATATTGAAGCTTGATATAAGTCGAGAGACCTATCAACTCCATGCTGCCCACCAGATCGGAGCTAGGAGCCCGAACAAAGACGGACGCGGAGTCTTTGCAAGTCCGGAGTATCAGTGATTTAACAATTTTATAATTCCAGAATCCTGGTCAATAGTTTAGTATACCTTTTCATTCCAGCGGATAACAGTCTTGCAATTTATCTTCTTGGATCACTGAAATCACGCCCCATCGTTCAAATGCTGCATTTCTGTGTTGGACTCGGTGCGTTCTTCGCGCCTCTTATAGCGCGTCCATTTCTCATGCAATTTGGAGAGTCAAATTCTACATTGAGTGTCTGCTCTTCTGCATCTTCAAATGCTACTGATGATGAAATGATTGCAAGAATTCCTGCTGAACTTGACGATTTGGTCAGCTCTCCACTTGTGTGGCCCTACGTAATAGTGTTCTGCATGTGCATCTTTACAGCAGGTTTATTCGTGTTCATGGCTTCACAACGACGAGACATGTCTCAGTATAAAGGCCCATCGAACTCCTCAGATAAGGTCAATCCGAGTTATACAAATCCTTATCGCAGGACTTACTCTCAAGCAAAAGTATTTGTTGGAACTTTGGCATCAGCGACAGTTTTGTTCTATTTTCTGCATGCTGGAGCAGAATGCATTTTTTGGGGTCATCTTTATGCCTTCGGTGTCTGTAGTGACTTGAAAATGTCAGCAGGCGATGCTACATTGTTAAACATGGCATTCTTCGGGGGATTTCTCACCGGAAGAGGTTCTGGAATAATTATTTCTAAATTTCTGCGTCCTTTTATCCTTGTCATGTGCTGTTCTATTGGAGCACTTCTACTGACAAGTAAGTTACATATTTTCAATTCAAACTTTTGAAATGCGCATGTGCTTGCGGTACAGATAGCGTAACCGGGCATACGATTTGCTTTTACCTCCTTGTCTCTTTTTCTGACCGGAAATTAAATATGAGAAATCTGCGTTACTAAATGACCGTACAGGTTGAAAATCACAACATAATGAGCATTTCCGATTTCCGACATATAAACAACATTACTATTTCCGACTTGTAAAATAAGTGGACGGAAAACACATAGTGCAACGACGTCATTATGATATTCTCTCACCCCCCAATCTAAATTGATGACCTTAAAAAGTATATCAAAAAACCGCTATTGCTTAATTTCCACGTCGGAAAGAGAGAGGGAAATATATTCTTCCAAAAGTCACAGTTTAAAACTTCAAAATAGGATATGTAGGTGCAATCTTGATAAAGTCTCTTAGAAGCCTCAATTTCTCAATACTGCATCTTCAGTTTGAAGTTTAGTAGAGATGTCAAACAACGTACACGTATTCTTATGGAAATAGAAAAAGACGGTCACTTAAATTCACATCGACAAGTGTTGTGTGTTTTTACGTGGAGCAATTGTAACCTTCCCTAGAATATTTGCCCGGAAAATCTATCTGCATTATTATGTATCTGCGCTGTTATGTAATAGCTATTCGGCCTTCTATTGAAGGTGGCGGTCTATTTTTCAACTATCATCTTATCAAGAAGTTAAAAAGATAACATTCATATTATTCTTCATTTTAAATCATTTTTCGCAACTTGGCTTGCTGCACTTTATATATGCTCAGTCTGTGGCATAAAATTATTAACAAGCAAAATATAGCGGTAGACCTATATGACAACAGCACCTGCGTCCAGGCGACTTCGGAGAATCGAGCACATAATTCAGTGGCCCTGCGTCTTCACAGAAGAAATCGAAAAGATATCTCTATGCGCGCTGTTCCTGGCACCACAAAATGGCGTGCCAGCTCGTAATCGAACCCAGTCCTTGAAATGCTAACGCGGCACGAAGATCACCAAGACAAGCGAAGCACTAGTAGTCTACGAGTATTCTGCAGGGAACGAGGCCAAAAATGTGACTTTCACAGAATGATGTACGCCCTATGCCTATTACGAATTTGTGCGTGTGTTACCTGGTTACTCTTCTGAGTTTTTGATTAAAATGAAATTTCTATGTTTTCTCTTATCGATTGGGAAGCACTAAGCCTAGAGCCATAATTTTGTGACATACATGTAGAATGTCTTCAGGTCATTTCTGATCATGTTCTGGAACATTTATGGATGAAGCTACTCACATTTTGATTTGGCAAGCCTCCTTCTATCGGCAAAAACCAACATGTCGGCCCACTTTTTCCAGGAACAGGAAGCACAGAAATTCTTTTCGACCTCCTGAAAAACCAAAGGCATTGAATTAACCTCACCCTATACTTGATACGAATCTGCGCGTCTACCAAGTTCTAACTGGTTCATCTTCTTGTCAGACAGGATCAAACAAAAAACACATGCTAATCCAATGCAGATTGCAGTTTTTGGCTAAAATGAAATTTTCTATGTTTTCTCTTACCTATTGGAAAGCGCTAAACCTAGAACCATAATTTTTAGGCTCAGTATTTAGCTAGCACAGTGTTTCTCATCTTTTAGTTATCGCGGACTAAGCGCTCAACCCAAGTGAACTACGTGGACTAGGACTTATTTAAATATAAACGGATCTATCATGCGGAACGGCTTCTATTTAATCGCGCTGAAATACAATTCAGCATTTTTGTTTCAAATTCAGTTTCTACAGAGGGATGTCCTGTAAGTCCTGTAAAGATCGCGAGTCAGATGTTCCTAGTAATTATGAAACATCCAGAAAAGCAAAAAATATTATTTATGTAGCCTATACAAAGACGGTATACAACACAGTAGCACGTCAACTGAGCGAGCCAATTGGAATAACACATTCTTCAGGCAACCGTGAAAGATCGATAAACACAATGCGTCACCCTAGTGATGGATAACTGATCTTGACGCTCGCAATTTGCAGTAAAGCAATAATAATAATAGAATGCTTTATTTTCAATCAATACAACGAGCGGTATGACTGGTTACAGCAATTACATCATGTGAATCTCGAGTATTTCACGAATAGAGTGAGGAAGATCGTCGTTGAGGTAGCAATTTCCGGGAGTGACGAACAACACGAGCAGGGTCTCTCACAGTAAAAAATTCGACAAGTGGATGAATATGGGGATTACCACTGATCTTTTTGATTAGTTTAATACACATTTTGTCCAGAAAGTCACGCAGATGGGGTTTGCCTTGAACATTTGACCATCGAATTGCAAGACGGTATAGACGGTCAAGTTTTTGAAAGTTCTTCACACTTACATCACAAATGATGGGCCAACAAAATGTTATATGACACAGCACAAGACTTACAAAAGCCTGCCAAACGACTTCACCACGGTTGTTATTATTATGTAAACGGCGTACAAATGACATGGAGCGACAACATTTAGCATACAGTTTTGCGAATTGGACGTCCTAGCGAAGGTCTGAGGTAAAATACACTCCCAAAATTTTTATACAATCAACCTGTTCAATCGTGAAATTATTAATTACAATATCCATGGTCTTACAATTAGAAATATTCCTGGAAAGGGTCATACATTTAGATTTTTCAACATTTATAATCAGTTGCTTCTTTTTTTTGTCCATGCACAGAAAACATCTATATCAGAGTAGAAGTCAGAGTTAATATTAGGACAATCAAAATGCAGCAAGGTAATGTCATCGGCATAAACAATAGGTTTTGTATTTACAAAGTCGGGCAATCATTAAGCGCTATCATTAACACGTAGGTGTGTCAGCGCAGCCTCGAATGAAGACACACGATCTGTAGATGCTTTCTATGCTTATCATATTGAAGAAATACTTCTTCGACGCTGAGACAGCGTCATCGTATCAATAAGCCAAATCAAAGACATAGGAAGACGTCTTTGGACTAAATCCGCCATTGATTAAGCGCTTTATATCAAAAGTGGTCTTTATTTCATATTAACTTCTCGGACTAAACTGACCTGTCTCGCGGACTCATTTTAGTCCGCTGACCGGAAATTGAGAAACACTGACTCATTAGCTCGGATAGTGCTGAGTAAATATTATTATCAGCGTTTAATAGCTGCGACTCCCTGTTGGTAACTAGACCTAGTATAAATTTGGTTATCTTCAGTCTATAACTTGGTGAAAGAACAAAGCCCCATAAGATGGCGTGTCAATTTCAATAGTATGTGAATACAGCAAAGACAGCAAGGATGATATCAGTCTCAGGTCAATAGTACGATATAAAAGTGAAGGCTAGCACAAAACAGAATCCACTATATATATTCGTCGCTTATTCGTTATACATGAAGACCACAGTTTGCCAATACATTTGACCGTGTGAAGGGTTTGCGACTTTGCGTGTGATTCATATATCGATTATTCACTACATTTCCACGAATGTTTTTCACGTATAACGAATGGATGAAACACTTGTACCCCTTCTTCGTTCCTAACCTTGTAGCAGCCAATATCACATTTGCTGTATCTTGAGCGATGATAGCGATGATATGCTTTTTGCAATTTTTGCCATGGAAGCAATTCTTCTTGTGCACAATGCTGATATTCTGAATTCAATTGGCTCATTGACGTCTCAATTAGTTATTCCATTCAAAAGAAGAGAGAGAAAAATCATCACTACACCTAATGTGAATTTAGCATCTTATAACTTAATATTAAAGTAGTTGAAATTTCTGCTGATTGCAAAAGTTATGAAAAATTACATAACTGTCTAACTGTTTTCAAGAGACATAAAAAGGTTTTGCGTGCTATTTACATGATCTTACCTGGATAATTAAATTGAGCCAAAGAAGGATCATAATAAGTTAAGTTGTAAATAATATAGAATATAATGGAAAATATATTTATTCTCCATACAGATGGGTTTCGAATTTACATTTTACATGCGTGAAATACATTTTACATAAGACAAATTTCCTGACATCAATTACATTGGATAACTGGCAGTTTCGGAAATCGACTGCGATATGAAGAGCGTTTATGTGAGCTATTTGATGATTCGAAAGTGGAGACTCTGTATCATTTCATGATAGAATGCTCACTATATCAAAATTTACGACAAGAAACAGCGCCTTTGTTATGCAACTGTAGCAAAACAACAGAATTCAATAAATTGATGAATATTTTAACTCCGAAACTGGTAAAATCCATCGCGAGGTTTCTCAAAAAAGCAAACGACTTGCGAACGATGACTAAGAAAATCACTAATCAATAAATATGAAATCTGGAAATTTATTTTCGTCAATTCTCCTCTCCTTCCTGTTCAGAATATGTTTCAACAACACCGACCGCACGTTGTTTTCTGCCATCAAACTATGTTTTTTGTGAATATTTTATGTGAGCACACATGCTTCTGTTTTCCAATGTTCTTGGAAATAAACATTTTTGACTTTTGACTTTTGACTTTTGGATAAAAGGACCAGATGACCCGTAAATGGGGTATTAGGCCTGGGTTTATTTCTTACTTTGCGTATATGCAAACTGCATGCACGGATAATTATAAAGAACATAAAGGGATTACAAGTTACAGTATTGCATACAAATTTACAATTTTTACACAAATACGAAATAAAATGTACATTATACAAATGTCTCTGCTGATAGATGATTTTAAGTATTACACAAACATATACTGCACATAAGCTTACTTGTCTTTATGTAGTTAGAAATACACAAGAACGGATATCATTATACTATTTAGCAAGATTAGTCGGATTGTTGACATAAATGTTTTCTGTTACGTGTATAAATTTCAGATGATTCAGTATAGCACTTGTTTTTCTATGCACATCAAAAATAATTCAATTTATCTATCAGCAGTGATTTTAATTTTTGTTTGAATTCATTTGTTGTTTTAGCTTTTTCAATGTTGTTTAGAAGACCGTTCCACAAAAATGGCATTTTAAATTTACTACTCTTCTGCTCTAGGGATGTACTAAAATATGGGATTTTATAGTTTTCACGACGCCTATTTGATTCTTCTAAATGGTTTTTATAATATGTGGGAAAGCTGCTATCAATGTATTTTATCTTGTATGCGAGAGTCAATAGCTCAAATTCATGCATGGTTTCCAAATTCATATACTGTTCACGTTTGTAAAAAGATGATTTCAAGATATTATCACGAGAAATAGGGATAGATTTCTTCAACATTCTTTGGTCTATTCTGTACAAAATGAGAAGTTTGAGTATACAAGTACCTTTTGCTCGAGATATCATGATTAAGAAATCATTTCTCTTGGCTAAATATTATTTCAAGGATTTATAGGATTGGTTAAAATTTGAAAGAAAATTCATTACTTTTCTTATACATATCAATACAACAACATTTATATCAAATTTGAATTCTGTTTCACCAATTCATTTTGAATTCAAAAGAGACTCAGTGCACATACTTTTTATACAATATATGTTTAATTTACATTTTTTTACATAACTCTTTTGCTGGTGGAACATCTTACACCCAAATTTGCGCAATGGCTTGTGTATTTGACCAGACGACGGGAGATGATGATTTTCGGAAAAAAAGCAAGTTAAAAACTCCCCAATCAGTTTTAGGTCGTCGATATAATGAAGCCAAAAATCCAGACTAATCTTCAGCGTCCAGTGCATTTTGCGGTCAATCTTAAAATATACTGTTGGTGAAAAGTTATTTATTGTAAGATCGTCCACCGAAGTTGCTGGACGCCGAAGATCAGTCTGGAGTTTTTACTCTCAATTATATCGACGACCTAAAACTGATTGGGGAGTTTTTGATTTACTTTTTCCCGAAAATGGCTTGTGGGTTCAACTTGTTAATCTGCTTCCATGAAGTAAGAGAAGCAAATTAGTAGGCCGTCGAGTAAAGAGTTATTTGAGCAATGTCTCCACGGCGGTTACGAAGACATAGCGTGTTTGCATGAGCTTGTAGATCAAACAGCAGGAGCAAATTTTAAACAACACAGATTTGCTTTATCTGTCTGTACGCACCATGAGGCGCTGTAAGTGATCGCTGTGGCGATGCTGGCGAGGATGCTGTCTATTATAACAGTAATGATGAGTTCTACGTTCATTCAGCAAAGCAGCAGGGTAGCTTCTTTTGAAATGATATGTATGTACATTGTGAAATATGCATGAGTAGTGTGACATTTTTTGACGTTTTTTGACTGGGCAATCCCTCATTATCGCCGCCTATACTGCAGTTTGACCTGCTTTTCACTATAAATTTTCACAATTATTTTATCAAGAAATATCTTTTCACACTTATTTAATAAATAAATGATTATTTTATTTTGCAGTTACCCTGTCTATTTGGGGAGAGTTCAATCCGACGCTAACAATAGCAGTTTCAGCTTTATATGGATATTCAATTTCTATGATTTTTGGAGCTGGAATTAGTTGGCTTGCACAGTTTATTGATGTAACAGGGGCTATTTCTTCAAGCTGGTTCATTGGTGCCTACATGGGACTAAGTGTTCTACCACCATTAGCAGGAACTTTCTTTGATACCAGTGTTGGAGCAATGGGAATGATGTATCTTGCTACTGCTGCATATATTGCTGTGATTATTTGCTTTACAGGAATGAATATTTTTGCAACATTATTTAAGCAAAAGTATGAAAAAGCGCCGGTGACAGAATTGCAGGCGCTATCATAGTCCAATCAAAGCGATGGGGTTGATCGGCAAACCCTTATTTTCCGCATTCATTAACCTAAGTCTCAGTGTACTTTACGCTTGACTAATTTTTGTATTTTTGTATGATGAAATTGAAGCATCATTAAATTAAGCAATCCAATTATGTCAATGACTATTAAGATGTTATCATGTGAAAGAAGAAATGTTGACGGTTATTGTACAAAACACTATATTTTATGTCTTATCTTACTTCAACAACAAACTCGCCTTCTTACTTTCCGTCTACTTACTTACCTCCAGGTATAAAAACTGAAATTGTCTATGACTTCAAAGATTATGTTATAGAGTGTTTTTATTTGGTGCTTGATGATGCTCCTGAGGCTTCTATCTATGTGTGCGGTGATGTCAACAGACATGACCCCTCGCTCTTGAGTGTTCATTTTGATTTGACCAACATTGTAGAATTGCCAACATTTCGTAATGCTCTTTGGATAAATTTTTCTGCTTCTCTTATGAACAGAGCAACTTTATTGTCTCTGCCCACTCCATCTCCTGGTGCAGCTGTAAATGTCCATGATATCGTTGCTATTTCGAGAAATGTCATGCAAAAGAGTCCTAAGAAAAAGTTGTTTTCGTAAATAAAGTTGTTTTTCTTCTAGTTTTAGTTCCTTTCAACTATCATCACTTCCATGTTTATTTTGCATTGTCATCATCAACTGTTGTAATGCTCTCACGGAATGTTATGAGAGACAATAAAGGCTACTATTATTATTATTATTGTAATCATTATTATATCTCAATTAATAGTCATTCACTAGAAAACCAAGAAAAATATTCAGTAAGTGCAAATTTGGTAACTTTTCCTAATTCAATTAACTAAATAAATGAACTCTTGGTAGCAGTGTCAAATTTCAGCTGTAGCTGATTCAATTGTTGGAATATGTTACCCACAGTGATGGATTCGTCTGTCGCGGTTACTGTAGAGATGTCATCTCTATGCCAAAACACGCAGACAAAACATGCATCTCTGTGATGTTATCAAGCCATCCCACTCCATTCAAGAAACCTAGGAAATGATGTTTGACGTTTTATATAAGCTTCATTAAATGCTAAAACTATTAATATAATTTCAATTAGGCATACTTTCTTCTAGAAATAGTGAATGACAGTAGTTTGTTGATTCCTATATGACACATTGTCCCTCAGACCGTTAAAAGGCTTGCTTGAAAAGGATTTACTTGCGCAGTGAAAAAAGTCTCAAGCTGAACAAAAACCAAATGTCTAGCTAGCTACATACAATGCATTATATTGTCAAAACTTCGATCCCAGATGCTGGGAAATCATTAAGTAATCCAAGAAAAACACTTCATTTTTTCATTCATCAGCCCGTGGTAAAATTAGTCTGCAAAGCTGTAAAATAAAGATCCCTTTTGGTATAAACCGCTTAATCAATGGCGGGTTTGGTCCAAAGACGTCAATCTTTGCCTTTGATTTGTTTTATTAATACGATGACGCTGTCTCAGCGTCGAAGAAGTATTTCTTCAATATGATAAGCATAGAAAGCATCTACAGATCGTGTGTCTTCATTCGAGGCTGCGCTGACACACCTACGTGTTAATGATAGCGCTACTTTACTGCAAATTACGATTCTGTCAGTGTTACTTATCCAACACCAGGGTGACACATTGTATTTATCGATTTTTCAAGGTTGCCTGAAGAATCCGTTATTCCAATTGGCTCGCTCAGTTGACCCGCTACGAAGACTGTTATTGTATAGGCTACATAAATAATTTATTTCGCTTCTCTGGATGTTTCTCAATTACTAATGCATCTGACTCGCGTTCATTCTTTATATAGGACTTACAGGACATCATCTGTAGAAACTGAATTTGAGACAAAAATGCTGAATTGTATTTCAGAGCGATTAAATAGACGCCGTTGCGCATGATAGATCCGTATTTATTTAAATAAGTCACAGTCTGCGATAAGTAAAAAGGTTGAGAAACACTACATTAAGGAGTATCTGCTTTGTTAGTTACAAAATAAGCAGAAAAAATCAGTTTTATCGAAATCTGACTATGTTATGTAGGGCATGCTAAATTTCATCTTTGCTGACAAGATCATCTCAAATTACAAGATTAAAGTCCTCACAAAAAAGTGCATGTAGAAAAGTTCATACGTTTGCATGCATGGCATCATGAGATTTGCACCTTTAAGAATTATCGTAAAATCAAAAAGCAGGAGTTTAAGTTTCATGATGCTGTTTATATTTGCTAGGTTAGCTCAAAATGAACAAAATATGTCCCTATCGCAGAAAACATAGACGAATTGCATGCACGCTATTGTCTCAAGGAATTCAAAGTGTTAGTTTCGAATAGCTCACGGTGGTCCGAGTCGTCCCCTATATCAAGAAATAGCCAAAACGCAAGCAAATATGGCAAAATGAAGTCGAATATCATTTGAGCCCCGTAAATACATGCACCAAAGTGCTTTCATGACGCAATGTCTTAAACTGATGCACCTAGATTCCTTGTTGTTGACAGGAAATTCTCTTTTGTGTCTAATGATAATGCTCCCTCGCATAATCTGCCTACAAAAAACAAATTTCACCTGTGCAATTTTATCTTGATGTAAACATCGAGGGCAAAAATTAAAACATCGAAATTGTGCTCAATTTTACCACTAACTCCTGCTCATTGATCCTTATTTCCACAATTTGTAGAAGATTTCTGCTGAAATATCCGGAAACAACGATTTTCAGATTTTTTGGAGTAGGCAGTTTTTTAGATATGAATTTAAAAATTATAAAATTTTTGCGATTGTTGTAAGATACTCGTATACATTCATCTGAACAAATCAATGCCAATTATTTTTAAAGAGCACCATCAAGTTGTCTGCCAAATCGAAAAAAATTGATATTAGGCAAGTTGATTTCATAAAATTGCTGGCTGAAAAGTTTCGTCGAAAATCGCCCTTCCACAACGTTTTTTAACTATTTTTTAATATTGCATCGGACATAATTGAAGCAATTACTTCATACTACATACCTTATCATTTTTAACATGTGTGGCATGCCAGTAGACCAGCTAGCTGACGCATTTTTCATCTAAAGAAAAATCAAAATCGTCATTCCACGACAATAAATAATGTCATGGAATGACACATCATTTTGTGACACTAAGTACCTCTTTCAGACTCAAATAAAGTCTGTAAGAAACTCAAATGACAGTGTACATGCCACAGACGACTGATATGACTAGTGTGGGCATAGAGGTGCGTGCGTATAAAAGAAACATCTCGAGAGTTCGACATTTTCTGGCTCAATCTCATTCATTCAATCATAAACTAACAATTCAACTTTATAGGCTATTTCCAAACTCATCAAAAATTTATAACACTCGTTACCACAAAATCGGGTAAAACATGTTTTGAATGAAATCAGAATAAGATGGATTAAATGAAAACTAAGATGATCGAAGGAAGGTCCATGTGATGATAAAGAAGAGAGAGCCAAAATCCATGAGGGTGGTGCGCACGAGCAAGGAAAATGTTGAAGCAAAGAAGCAGCTAGTTACAGAAATAAGAAGAAAAAACCACGTACGAGTCCTTGACATACAGCTGTAGAATTACGAATTGGTAGGTATACACCATTCCGTCACGAAAGCGTGATCATTTCAATCAGGTGTGAGAGATACATGTAGATAATTTCACCACAACTGTATACCTGGTAGTACTCGTATTGTTCTAGAGATTTGATTAGCACGTGAAAGAGGATATCCAACTGTACTTCACTCAGGAAATGCATTCATTAGTTGATCGACTTTCCCGCAGGGATGCGGAGTCCTATCATTTTGATAGGACTCCGACTCCGACTCCGGGGGTTGATAGGACTCCGACTCCGACTCTGGGGGTTGATAGGATTCCGGCTTTTGATAGGACTCCGACTCCATGTGGCCAGTATGTAAAGCCTAGTTTTTTTTAAAAAAACTGGTAACCTATCATGGATCATTATAGGCCTACCTGAACTTATCTTTAGTGATCATTGCTGTATCAATTATAAATCATTTTCAATGAAAGCTTCTCAAATGTCGCTATCAAATGCATACGACTGGGCTCCTATCATCTTGTTGATGTGTGCTTCACACGGTTTTTCTCCAGTCTCTACCAGGCAGGAAAATCCCTTATCTTTCTTCAAAAAGAATGAGTGCACTTTCGATTTTAATATGCGCTTTGGAGGAGCCATTTTTAGAATGCACTATTCCTTCAGCAACGAATATAATGAAAACACCTAATCTAGTATATCGGTTGTTATTGCGCCTGAATTGTACCCTACGTGCATGAGTTGATTTGATTTTCTGTTCTTTTGATGAAGAATATATGTAAGATGAGTAAAAAATGTTTTCATTTTTGATGCATGTTGCTTTGCTGGGATACACAGTAATTTGGGCTTGATTCTAATCTCATTTTTTTCAACTTCATGCATGGTTATAGGCCTATCTGTGAACAGATAGTGCACCCGAAGAGAATCCAGATAATGCATGCATCAATGCAAGCGCTGAGCTGATGACATCATCTGTCGTGTTCTTGTTGTAGGTCTATCTATAGAGAATTTGGATAAAACGCTGAGGTAATTTTATAAAACACAAAGCGTCATTCCATGACATTATTTTCGTCATTCCATTACAATTAAAAATCTCCAATTTCTAAAAAGGGTTAAGTGCCTGACAAATAATCAGCAATATGTAGTTGTAAAGAATGGCTCTTGTGTATCATTTGCTGTCTATAGGATAAGTTTTATTGAGAGCAGAATTTTTCAAATGAGTGAAAATACATAATTTTGGTGTTTTTGAAAGTTTAGTCGGCCTACAAACAAAAGATAATTTGGCCAGATAGAATTTAGATGCTGTTTATCAACGAAAAAACTACCCTGATGACATCAGTTGTCCTGCAATCACTTCAAGTGCTACCGGCATAGCAATCTTGTGACAAAAGATAAATCTTGCTATATGAAACCCGTTATATTCGTCATTCCATGACAATTGAAAATCTTCAATTTCTTCAAAAGTCAGAGTATATGACGAGTAGTCGGCTATACGTAGTTGCAAGGGAGGCCTCTGGTGCAATATTCGTTGTCTTTACTTATGGAATAGGTTCTGTAGAGAGCAGACTTTTTCAATGGAATGACATGATAAAATGTTTCATTTGCATCATTCCACGTCAATTTGGGCTTTCTGCTAAAATGACAGGCAAGATGGTCCGTTAACGAAATAACATTACTTCACTTTATACAATATGGGTATGCTGTCCATGAAAATATCGGCGAACAGTTTCTAAAAGTATTGGAAGATATCATAATATTCACGTCAAAATAGGCAAAATGAGAATGTCGTCATTCCACGACGATAAAATGCACACCTACTAATTATTCGTTATAACGATCATTCGTTTTTACAATTCGCCTGTCTCCCGTTTCTATGTTCCGTACTGTTATGAATAAGCTTGAACAAAAAACATGTATTGAAAACAGTATATATTAAAAAAAACAATAAATTGATCAAAAATAGCAAATAAAAGAACTTCAAATATAACCTCGATTCAATTGTATCAAACAGTAATGTTTTTTGCCAAAACACTGAAGAGCTCGCGAGGAACAGTAGTTTTTACTGTAATAGTCGCAACAAGGAAGCACAAACAAGCTACAAATGTTAGGCAACGCAGCACACAGAGTCGGCGGAAATCTTTGTCGCTGACTTCGGCCTGACTAGTCATCTCTTCAAAATTTGTGCTGCAAGAACGTGGCTCCCGTGGCATCCTCCGAATGCGATTAGGTTTGGGTAAAAGTTCTGAAATAAAAACTATCCAATCAAGCAATCAGTCAATTAATGTAAACAACATGTCACTGAAGTAAGCACACAAGCTTTTTAGAAATGGTACCTTGCATACTGAATGTAAAACCCCATAGCCCAGTTATATTTATTGGCTTGTTCACAAAAATTATTTCAAAACTAGAGCTCCTTCGCTTTCAAAATTCAAGTTTAATTAATGTTTCACTGACACTTTTTAAAAATTCTCATCATTCACTGGAACCTAACGTGTTATAGCTAGAGACTTTAGTGTTATAGCTAAGATTTTAATTTCCAACGATGAAAGATAAACAAACGGAATCCTCAAACGCGCTTTCTCAGAAGTCAATGAAGTTGACAAATACATGGCCGAACCATGTGCATCAACCACGTCCAGTGCGGACCCTCCACGGTGGTGCGCCAAGCGAAATGCCTGTACCAAAAACTGAACGGAACAATACACGGCTTTGTTACTATCTCAACCACTTCCACTACAAGCGGACGTTCATTTTCAGCACCAGGATTTGTCATTAACAAGAGACGGCTTTCTCTGAGTCTAGAACAGCATGTCAAACAGCTCTTAATCTTTTTGTATAGCTAGTGGTCTACGGTACAATACTTCTACTTAAAAGTATCATTACTTTATTCATTGCTATTTAGAAGAATTAAAAGATTATTCTACTTAAAAGTAAAATAATCACTGAGCTTTTAATCAATTCCAAATTACTTCGCACTTTTTTCATTCTGGTGTAGTCTCCAACGGTGAACTGTCGTTCAGTTAAGATTTAAGTTTGGAATGAATTAACCGTTCAACACGAATAAATCGATGGTATTTCCAATTTTCAAAATGGATGTCAAGCGACGCTCGATATCTGAAATACTCTCCCAGCAGCGCATTTTAAGGAACTATAAATCATTCTTTCTGATATCTTGAAAATTGTACTACGAACGTAAAACTTCTTTGCATTAATATTGAACGGTCAATATACCGACATGCTCTTCAATCTGTCCACACTGTTCTTCAATACAATATAGTACAATTATATTATTTACAGTGCGTGTGCATTGGATGTTAGAGACAATATCGCATTAGAAAATTGCACAGTGTAAAACTCATTTTTTAGGGATTTGTCTAGATGAGCATTTTTCAAATCTATTAGTAGATTAAATACTGACTAGACATTGCACAACCTCCAGAAAGTTCAAAATTCTGCTGCTCGTCTAATTTTACAGACTATACTCGTCATGACCATGTTACAGTGACTCTCAAGACTCTGAAATGGCTTCCTTTTCTATCGAATGAAGAACAAGTTGTGCAGCTTGAGCTTCAGAGGATTGTATTTCAATTCTCCCGTATATATTTCAAATATGTGTAATTCGTACATTGCCTCCCCGATCTCTTCGATCGTAGAGTGATAAAACCCTATTCAAAGTGCCTTCGATAAATAAAAAGTTTTTTGGTGGACGTGCATCCAGTCACGTTGCCCCTCCTGTTTGGAACATGTTCATCTGTCAATGCGTAGCACAAACTCACTCAAGTCATTCAAGAGACAATTGAAGGCGCTTCTTTTATCAGAGACTTGTTAATGACCTACATGTACAAGAACATTGCATATTGATATATTGTACTCAATTGTGATTATTGTGCGGGTAATGCTGTCTCGTGATTGAACTTGACTTACTTTCATTTGAAGTTAAATTTATGTAGCATTATTTTCTGGAGCCTAAACTTTTAATAAAAATATTTCCTCTAGGAAGTTCCAATGGGACAAGGTTCGCACTCTTGCATTTGTGGAATCTCAACATTTATTAACATGTAGTGTTTCACTCGTACATATGCATGCATTGACTTCAACAATGTAACTTACTTGTCTTTTCATCGGGCATAGGTTGTGCAGAGTTTTCTAATTCTTTAGATTTGTAGGCCTTAAGGACGCGCTCTTGTGTCTGGAAATCAAAATATTTCACAAGTTGCTACAATTTATTAAATGCAGTGCACAAAAATCTTGCGAATTTAGAGTGATTCTATCAATAACAGCTTTCATTTCTGATGTCCTGTGATTGTTTCCCTATTTGAATGATGATTTTTGAAAGTACGGTTGTTTTGTGAAGATGTTTTGCTATACAAGAATCATGAAAAGTGAGTGTTCGGCCTATATGAGCCGATACATGTCATTTATCTGTTAAGCAATCATTTTCATCATTTTCTCTTCAAAAAAGCTTGCAAAATACTCACCTTAATAGCCTCCTTTTCCCAATTTAATTTGAAAAGGAAAATTGATGACATAGTTATTATGACGACATTTGCAACAATTATTCCAAACCAGAATCCTGAAAATGTGAAATGAAATGGAATGTAATCAACGAGTTTTTGTTGAGCATAGTACTTTTGTAAAAATGAATATTCTTTGCTTATTTAGTCGAGCAGCAATTGTAAAAATGAACGACAAGTGCGTCCAATCCCTAGAGGAGCATTAGAGCATTAGCAGCTAAAGCACAATAAAAATAATTAACGAATGATTATTTCTTCTCCGTCTGTGCTAATTTTTATGTATTTTTCACTTGGTACATTTGCACATATTTCATACTTCTTTTGATTTATTATGTATATATATATGCAAGCACTGCACTTTTAAATTGCATGTAACAGGTAATTAGCCTACCATTTTATTTGTATACAGACCTGAAACGATTCATTATTGTTAGATTTTTTTAATTAATTTTACCAGTGTTGTCAATGACGAAAATTACAGTGCACATGCTTTGAACTGTATTCACTTGCCGTCTTATTCCAATGATCGCTATATTTTATACAGTATTGATGTGTTCCACTAAAGATATCAGGCGTGGCCATGGTAAAAGAAAATTGATCTGATTTATACGTCAAATTATTTATTTACAAAATTGCACCAACCAAAGGATTAATTAAAGAATACGCGAATCTTTTTTGCAAGCTTTCTAGAGCAAGAATAAATGTGATTTTCATGTTCATTTATGAATAGATCTGTAATCTATTCAGGAGATAGAATAAAACTCGAAATGAGTAGCAATTACTAGAATAGATAACTGTTTCTATACGCTCATTTAAATAATGCTCAAAACAATAAGCGTTAACAATCATAATCCTATGTTTTTATCAAGATGAATTTTTCTCAATGCATGATTGAGTATTTTTAAGCAAGGCACATTCAGAAAAGCGCTTTCCGACACTTTTATCTGTTTTATCTTTTTTATGATAAGATCCAGACAACATTTCATTACATTATTTCAAGTCTTACTATTAATCTGCTGTTCACGCAGTTTCTCCTGCATATTCTATTAAATTGCGTAGTCTCGAGGCCCTATCTTCGACTTTTTGGCTATGCTGGTACACAGCTAATATGTCGGTAGAGTACTAAACTTCTCATTATAAAGGAAAAGTCTTATACCACTGTTAATAACCGTAGTTTGTAATGAAAAGTAAATATATCTGTATATTACAAGTTGCCGAATTACAGCATGTAATAGTTCAATGGACGCACCACCAAGTTGGAAATCTGTATTCATTAGGAGATACGAAGCAAGTGGAACACCAATACAGGTAAATGTCCCGATGATGAAGGCTGCTCCAAAAAGCTGGCGTCCAGCTCCACGAATGGTTCCATCAACACAACACTGTAAAAGAAAACGAGTTGGATAATCGGCAATAAAAATAAGCATTGAAGCTTACACTTACTCTCACGACATCGACTGCGAAAACGAGAATTATAACTGGCGTGGTTTTCGTTATTTCATCAATCACATCTCTGAAGGCGAAAAGTGAGAAAGTACTTTGAAATGTCTTGGTTTGAGTAAAATACAAAAGAAATTTTATGACAATAGAAGCTGCTTCCAGGCAACCTCGGAGAATGGATCATATATAGAGCTAGTCATAAAAAACGGACCCCCTTAATTTCACTGTAATTCTATTGATTCTCGTGTCTTTCAAACGTGTCGCCCATCAAAGCGATATGCTTCGTTCGACAACTTGCATTCTCAGCTTTAAAATGAGCTATGATAGACTTGCATCCGTTATTGTATTTGCTGAGCAGTGCTCAAAATATGCAAATTGCTCAATTTACAAATAGCAATTCTTCAATAAGAAAAGATATGAGTATGTTCATTATTCAGACATTGGGAGAACGGGTATTTTCTGAGCTCTTTTTTGACATGCTGGTCATCAAAATCGGTGTACTAGGAAAATATTGGTGAAATCATGAAGTTATCACAAAATTATGACACTTTGTACACATGTTATTACTTATTCAGATGTGCGATTCTAAGCATTTCATTGTTTATTCATATCTCAACTTAGCTCCCGGGTAACTCGCGGCTGTGCCGCGACCTTGAGTTAATTTTTATTCAACTTCAGATAAACAATTATATTTCTATGGGTATCGAGATATCTATTCGACCATAGTAAAAGCCAGAAGCATTAAATTGTGTAAACGATTTTGTCTACAGGCACATGCATCGCATAGTAAAATCACATGCATTTCTTATGGGGATGCAGAATGAATTATTAACAGTAATCGAGCACTCACTGTTTCAAAAGACAATTTTCGCACTTTTCTTAAAATATGTTATCTGTAAGAATGAACCCGGCGGTGTGGGATCGCCCCAATGAAGCGCAAGGATAAGAGCATAGCTAATACTCACTGATGGCTCGTGAACAAGTATCCGATATATGATCTCGTTGATCCTATGATGATGGAGACCAGAGCAACGAACAGAACTGAAAAAGAAATATATGAATGCTTCACTGTTTCATAATGATGAAATTCGACGGTGTAATGTTGATGCAAAATATCTGGTACAAAGATGACAGATGGCACACTTCCAAAATGGACGTTGTCGCCCTGAAGTTTTCATTTTATTTGCTATCACAAAGTAGAATTGGTGTGCTTCAAATTAGCGTTCTTGGCGACGTCACATGGTCATTGAATTAGTGAAAGAACTCTGCCACGATTATATACTTGAAAGACTGGAAACCATTTTCCTGGACATGGATTGTTTGAAAGAATGAAATCCGTCTTAGCCTCATAAATGCCATGAAAAAGTAATGAAAACTAAATTCGAATGAATATTTTCTCAGTTTCAAGAATCACGGTCGAGATCATGTAAGGAAGACAAGGGAACTACATGAGACACAAATATTGCTTCAAAAATGTGCAAGTTTAGTAATTAAGAAGTTTAAACTTAAGAGGGGAAACTTAAGTTAAGTTGTATGCCTACTGGGATAATTGTGGAAAACAATACGTCGCAGCGGCACTAGCGACTGTATTTCGTAGTCATCAGTGAAGCTTGCTAATAAATAATTTACTAGTATTAATTGCTAATGCTTTTACGAACATAAATTTACTAATATAATTTACCACGCAAAAGAAGGCAATGTGTTTGTTCCCTACAAGATTCTTCGAAGTTATAATTTCTACTTCTGATCTTATAATCTACAGACAATGTAACACTCACATCCAACGAACAGTACAGATTTCAGAACATCCTTTGCCGCACGTGGCTGCATTTTTCCCAAAAATCGACCAACGCGGATGTTGACCGCAATGGAAAATGCGAATGCGGCCTGAAAAAGGAAGAAGACAATTGTTTACTGCCTATCATCTTCACCCAATCAACGCTTATATCATATTATGGATAATTGATCGGCATTTCCATAGTGGGAATGATCAGTCAATTCCGCGTTAGTTTCTTCAAACTTCTGAACTTTGCATATCTCACATTTGGTATCACACTGGGTCTCAACTCAAATTCATTTAATAAAATACATAGTAATAATAATTCATACAAAGCGGACCACCTTAATTTCGCTGAAATTCAATCGATTGCATTCTCACTTTCAAAATAAGCTTTCATGGACTTGCATCCGTTATTGTATTTGTTGAGTAGTGCTCAAAATATGTTAATTGCGCAGTTTGCAAATTGCAATTTTTCAAGATGATCATGGTAATGATTCATACTCATCATGTGAGTACGGTAATTATTCAGGCACGGAGAGAGTAAACATTTTATGAGCTCCTTTTGATGAGCTACACGTTATCAAATCAATTTGCAGTTGTCATATGATTTGCAATTTAATTCAAATGGTTTATAATTGATACTATCATGGAATCGAACATTGTCTCGATAGAAATCTTCAACGGTGATATCGAAATATTACGGAAAGTTGGATTTTTCTTTCATTTGTAGGTGCTGCTCATATCCACTCTTAAAGTCTTAAATTTTAAAATTTAGATTTAGTGCTTAAATGGGTTACGGCATTCATGTTACAAGAGATGAAGAAGATGGTGTAAAACCAGCTTTTATAGAATTATTTAGCAATAAACCTGCTGTCCAATTTCTAGCGGAATGTGTTCGCAAATGAAAATAATACAATATAGACAATAAAGTAGAAGATTCACAGTTAAGCCGAGTACCCACCGAATGCCCATAAAAAATACGGAGTCAAGAATGCTCACCGTGTACAGCGTTGAGTCAAATTGATAAAAAATTGTCTGAGCGGCTAGAAGAGTTTCATCGAGATTTCCCGCTAAAATGATTCCAATATTGAGACAAACACTCTCAAATGCATAGTGTCCAACTCCGCAAATAGCAAGAACAAAAAATTCTGTCCATGAAGTCAGAGCCTCTCTTTTCAAACCTGAAATACGCGCATCAAATCGTTTACATCTCAACTAATTCACTGAACTATTAATTCGCTATGTGACAATGCAACAATCCATTTACATCATATAGCAGAATCGACAGTGCTTAACATTTAGCAAAGCGAACAAAGGTTGAAGAACTGCTTCGAAATAACGAGAAGTAGAATTACATGTATTAGTGTTATCAAAAAAGCAAGGAGCAACTTAATGTCCAATGTAAAGAATAACATAATTATCATGAAAATGCTTTGGTTAATTGCGAATAACTCAAAAGTGGGGGAGTGTGTCTTTTAGATCTAACGATGCCCTCGGAATTCTCAATCAATTCCCTGGTTCATATAGTATAATTGCTCCATTACCGCCAGGAAAGTCTGCCAGAATTGACAGTGGTTTAATAAAGAATGATCTGACATAATAACTGCTGTCATCAATAATTTTAATTCAAAAACGTTGTTACAGTAATAATCCAAGTGGAAATCACTCAAAAGCTGAAATTGATAGAAAATTTGAAGAAACTTTCAAAATGTAAATTACCATGCAGTTAGGTGGCAATATCTTATTTTCTAAAGTTTACATTGATATCAAATGTCCCTCCATGTACATGTACCTTCGTGTCGGTTCTGGATCCGCTGCGCTAGAAATTGTAAAGGCATATCTAGGGAGTCTCTGCATTACAGAGAAAGCGTGAATCAATCTCGTCTAATGAACTTGTTCAAATAACCCATGTCGAAAATAATGAAAATGTTGAAGCCAAAATAGCCATTTTTCAGTGATTTACATACCACTCTATAAGATATTGTGCAAAAAAAATCAATGCAGTTTTATCATCAATTCATCATTGAAGCTATCGGTATTGTTTATTTTCCATAAACATTGCATCATTTTTGAGCATATGCTCTAAAATGTAAGTTTTAGAGTTGTCAGTTGGGAATACTCCTTAGGTAGGAAGCACATTTTTAGAATTTGGAAAATTGATGAAATTTACTTATAATTGCCAATCAATATTTCTGCTACTCTCCACTGCTATCATCATGCAGAGAGTGCTACATTTAAAGAATAAGACTTAAAAATCACATCAAGAAATAAGCCTATTAAAAAGAAGATGCACAAAATATTATACGGCAGGTAGCACAATTAGTGCCAATAGCGTTTACAGTAAATGGCCTAACGGGAGAAGAAGCAAAAAATAGGATGTGAATGATGTATCTGATTACTCTGGAATGGTGAAGTTAACGAAGGAATAATTCTCTATAACTGTCAAGTTCGTGTCTAGCGTTGATGTTATGCCGTGACTATGCAATACGCTTCTCTCATTAAACGAAGCATTTAGTCTATTTTTTTCAACTCCTTCCAAACTCTAGAAAATGCAGCCAGTGAGAATCTGTCTTTCTTCCCATGACAATCGAGAGAGAAAAATAATATCTTATTACAGATTGTTTCATAAAAAATGGATCACCCTTAAACATCGCCTTAACTTCAACTTTGTCTAACTCCGCCAAACTTGAACGAATTTCTCCGAAATTTGGAAGATATGTCAGTTGTGCTTACTAATATCATTGTTGGAAATTTCAAGCATGAATATTGAGTTGTTTTCCTGTTACAGATAAAAAAGTAGTAGATAATTTGATCTTCATTTAGCAATGTTACACAAAATCATACCTCACTCTTATAAAATTCCATTTGTTTCCTTGGTTATGTAATATGTTGTTCTACAAGCCAAAAGCTATCAAGCAAAACAAAATTAAAGAAAATCGGTCAATCAGAGCCAGTATAGCACCATTATTCATCAACAATAATGCAACTGCTACATGTGATTAACTGGACTTCATCTTCCATAGCTTCCTGACTTCGTTGCGGTGGTGTTGGCAGCACTCCTGATTGCTTTCAGCTAGAAATCTATCTCTTACCGGTTGAAAACAATACAAAGCACAAATGAACAATAACGAGATCGCATTCACAAAAGGCTAAGTGTCAGCCTTGCTAGAACTACTTCACATACAGCAAGGAACCATGAATTCTGAACGCTATGTGAATGTTTTACGAATGAACATTGGCCAAATGACAGATCAACTTGGTGATCTATCGACTTGGTTATTTATGGATGATAATGCTACGTGTCACAGGAGTAGTAGAGTCAACTTATGCAAGTCTCAATTAGGGCTTAGGACATTATCTTGGCCAGCTCGTTCTCCTGATCTGAATCCCATAGCAAATGTATGAAGTATTCTAAAACGTAACGTTCGTCGTTCACTGCTACCTACAGATGGCGTATCACAACTTACGTCACTGTTAAAAAGAGAGTGGAGAAAGTTAGATCAGTCAAAAATCAACGATATCATCGAATCAATGCCTAGACGAATTGGTAATGTCATTGACAATAAGGGTAGGGCCACAAAATATTAGCTTCTTAAGAACCGTTACTGTATCATAGCTTATCAGATTATATAAGGACATTTAAATATATTAAGGACATGAAATAACATGAAAAATGCTTTCTGTATCGTACTTATGTTTTATTTAGTCAAATTTTAGGATGATCCACTTTTTATGAAACGGACTGTATATTTTCAACTCGGTATCAAATATCATAGGACATTTTTTGCACTCAAGAAAGGAAGAAGCAGACATGCGAATGATGACTATTGCACTCACTATGTCAGTGGCTATCATCAGTGGTCAGCGTGGGTTATCATACAAGATCTTACAATTCGTATCATTTGCCAGTAAATTTCGTGCGTTTCAGAAACAAGTGTGAGGACTATGCATACGCGCACCGAGCATTATGTACGTGGTCGCGAGCCAAGCTTTTGTTGATGCAGTTTAGCGGCATAGAAATATATTGTTTATCTGAAGTTGACTAGAATGGAAATTGACTCAAGGTCGCCGCACATCAAGGGGAACTAAGTTGGGGCATGAAGAACCAATTAAAAGCTTCGATTTACATATGTGACTGATTCTAACCCAATCATACAGACGTTGGCAGATGCATCTAAGTGAAAATGCGTGCGATTTATGTGCCGTTATTGTGCATTGCAAGAACCTTTGATTCCATTCTAGAGGTTTTATTGTTGTAAATTTCTACGTTTAGCGGTCTGTACTGGACGTAAAAATCGGGCCCCCATCCAACTGTGCACAGTGAATCAAGTGCTTTCTCTGCACATATCATGCATTCTGACTTACCATTCCAAGTGTCCACATACTTCTTTCCAATGATGATATATGCAATTGTTACTATCAGCATAAGAGCGTAGGCTGTGGATTGAATAATAGCAGCTACCCTTTAAAGAAAAATATGTAATATTCATGATTGCATTCAGACATTTCAGAAGTAATGATAGTCGAGCATTAGCCCCTCATAGCAGCTGATGGAAGGAATTGAAAAAAACCAAAGAAATTTATTGTATTGATCATGACGTTTCGATCAGCGCCTTACTCATGCGTGATTTAACTGTCAAGCTAAGAAAATCGCCACCAGTGTTCCGACAAACTAGTGAAATGACATACCATTGATTTTCATCAAAGTCATGCAAGCGGCTAAAATTAATTAACAGTATATTTACAGACTACTGGTTACAAATATAGAAGTAAAGATGAAGGGCAATAATTACAGTAAAAGATTATCTTTGACAGTCAAAGGTGGCGATTTTCTCAGTTTGGCAGTTGAACCACTCATGAGTAAGGATCAAGCCGAAACGTCGCGCTCTCTATAAAACATTTGTATCCGATGAACTTGAAATTTTCACAAACTTCTTTGGTTATTCTTCATTATACTCAGGATACGTGCAGAAATACGTTCATATCATTATGGAAGGAATGTTTAGAGATACGAAAACGTCTGATTTCTTGTTGTTTTTAAATCAAGGGTACTCATTTCATGCTTGTTCGAGTTCAGCTGTAAGGTGAACACTTGCGTGCTCCCTCTCTGCTCCCATAGAATGTCATTGATAATCCGGGAGCTAGCACGAAGCTGTGCAGGAGCGAGGTCGCACTTGGAACTGTCACTTAGCACTTCTTATATAGCTGCATGTTGTGTCCTATGTATTTCCTATGTAGAATTTGTAATACATTAGTTACAACCACGACTTTATTGAGCTGTTTTTATTAACTGCAGATTCTCTCATGTGGTTGCATGTGAATGATGCGATTTCATAAAATTTTCATAGAATATTGAACAACAAATATGTGATAATTTCTCTCCGGATAGAATTACTGCACACACTTTTGCATCATTAATTTGTTTGAACGACTACTGATATGAAAGAGCATGTCCTGCAGATAAATTCTATACAAATCTTATTGAAGAATTGCCTCTTCGACTTTAATCTGCATAGTCAATCACTAAATGAAGTCGAGTTTATAACCAATATCACAAGTTCTCTAGTGTAAATGCATGGTGTTTTTTAATTCAGGCTGTTCATGAAAACCAAGCGGTCTGATCCGTTCAGCATATAGTTTTGTTGAGTACTAAGGACCACATCTAACCTCTGCACCTTCCCTGCACAACTTCTTCAAGCTTCCAGACTATGAAGGTTGCGAGGTTTGCTCTACAACTATCGCCACCTTATATTTACTCGATTTTCTCGCACGCACGTAAAATTGTTAAGTCCGGCCGCCAGAACGAGTTTCTGCTGGAGCAAGGCCAAAACTGAGACCTTCACACAATGATGTACACCATATAGCTACCACGAATCTGCACGCCTGCCGAGTTTTATCAAACTCCTCTTCTTGTTAGGCAAGATCAAGGAAAAACACAGGTCAATCCAATTGGAAGCATTGGATTCCAATTTAGAATCCAGATTTCGGTAAAAGTAAGATTTTCTATGTTTTCTCTGATTAAAGGAAAAGTACCAAGTCTAAAACCATAATTTTTGGCAAGAATGTCTTTAGGTGCTCTCCTGTTCCTAGATCTGAATGTGCTTGACTTCATATTAAAAATTATAGCTTTATACGTTGTACTTTTCCATTATTAGGAGAAAATATGTATGCAGAAAATTACTTTTTTATCAAAAACTTAAATCTACCTCCAATGGAAATTGCATATATTTTTCTTCGATCGTGTGACATGAAGCAAGAAAGAGCTTTGGGCTCGCTCCTGGAGAAACTAGTTCTGGCGGCCTGACCAGTTACTCCCTGAAATTTCAGTCAAAACTACTTCAGTCAAGAGAGATAGCAAAAGTCATTAACAATTTTGGATTTTTGCTTTCAGAAAAAGAATTTTGTGCAGTTGCAGACAAATCCCAGCACAGAAGTACGTAGCCCTACTTCAGGTCTTAGTGTCAGAGCTTGGATTCAAAATTTTAACTTAATAACAGGAAAGAAAATTTATATAAACAGTCAAATGGTTTTGAATTTTGTGTACAATCCACTAGCTCGTATCGGTAGCGACATAGAGGTCGTAAATTTAATCCAAGGCATCTTTCTTTGATATCCACAAAGGCAGCAAATAAAGTTACTAGAAATCCAACATGTGGGTAGGTGGAATGCTCACGGTTGACCATAGAAGACGCCAACAGAAGTGATGATTACTACCAGACCAAGATCACAAAGGGGAAAGCTCAAGAGATAAGAACAACCTTGCTTTCATATCTAGAATTTTCCTTTCTATGTTTCGGTTTGCATTTAATAATGTGACTTAAGCTACAATAATTTGAAAGCATTGCGAGAGGTGATTGATACATATCTCAATGGACTTTGTGACAGTAGAAGCTTCTGAGGTCAAATATAGAAACTTTCAAGAAATATTTTCTGTCTTTTAATTAGGTCTGCGTCTACTGGCTCTTTTTGTTTCTTACAATAATTTTCATGTGATCCTTGACAAGATACTACTCGATCAGAATTTTTTAAATTTCAACTGCAGTCGCATTGTACGAAAATGTCACAGTTTTGAATTCGTCGCATCCGCATTAGTCGCATCCCATTTGGTCGCGTTTCCATTTCGTTGCAAATGGATTCCCATTCGCTTGCAGTATAATTGATCAATAAACTGATATATTGAAGGCACGTCATATGTATTATAAATATTATCTCAAATTACAACATTTCAGATTTACTATTTATTATCAAATAATGTCGAAGTAATTTCATGAAATATTTTCATAATATGCGGGCATATTTGATCTTGCTCATTTTTAGAGACATCAATTTCAGTTGAATCAAACGGATGAAAATGTATAAAAACATCAGTGTTTTGATAGTACTTAACTATAACTAGAAAGTATTATAATTGATTTGAAATTAATATCTTAATATAAAGAAACATACAATATAGAATATTTTGGATGTGACGTTTTCAGATGTGACCTTTTTTCTTCTGCGACGTAATTGGATGCGATGAATTCGGAAGAGCAACCAATTCGGATGCGACAAAATCGGAATTTTGACGTTTTAGTGTAAATTCAAAATGCCATGAAGCTTTAAGTGTGGAAATCATGAAACAGACAATAATCAGTACCCTAATCACTGTTCACTTCGGACAGCGCATTCTTACCAGATTTTGTACGAAATGGATACTTACTCAAAACCAAACCCGAAAACACTGATAGCAATATATTGGGCTATCGCATTGTATATTAAAGCAATCAGACAAATAAAGACCGGGACGTATACGATATCCTGAAATTAAGAAACGGATGAGAGATTAAAATGGGATGACATTAACTTCAGAGAGGGCTTTTGTGATTTCCTTGAATATAGAAATTTAAATGATTTATCAAAATATAGCGACTATCAAGCCTCTTGCCAAAACTATAGCCTATGCAGAAGACTCTTAGTCAACTCCAGCATAAAAATCTCTCAAATCACCTGTCAGACTGCGATGAAATATGAAATTCGAATAGGAACACTTAATGTTGGTGGCAAACGAACATCGACCGCTAGACACTCCGAAGGGCCATGTCAGATCAATTTACGCTGATTTGCTTTGTGATTAATCGACCTATGCAATTGATCTGGAGGATTAATTTGCTATGATTACGTTTTCAAGGATGTAACCAATGAATAAGAAAATTGAGTTTTGTGCTAAAGTTACAATGCGGACTTGCAAGTTACACGATTACATTTACAACAACGACAGTTACAACATATAATGATGACAAAGCAATTATCGAAAGCAACTACCAAGCGTGCAATGTAAAATGAAATAGGTGACTATATATTCCGTCTTACTATTAGCATTTTATTAGTAAAGTGTATTATTAGTATTCAAGACCATCAAAAGAGAGATTGACCGCTTAGACGTAGGCTTGATTTAATCTAGAAGTTAAATTTTTTCTCAACAATGCTTCTACGATAGCCTATCAACATCGGGTTAAACGATACGAACGTAAGGTCAAATCAAATCCTCGGTCTTAACTAGTTAACTTAGACATTTTTGCTCGAATATGCATCAGGCATGATCAGGATGAACCATTGCAGAAGATCTGAATCTTCATATACAACAAGAGTTGATGGAATCGGACAATTCCAACAGAAACTACAGCTATCCCCGTCTACTATTGGACTCAATTCCCTATCTCTCGAATGCATTTTACTCTGGAATTGACCCGCCTTGTTAATTCAGGCTGTTGTTACTGATTGCTGCGGCAGCCAGAACGAGTTTCTGCAGGGAACGAAGCCGAAAATGAGACTTTCACAGAATGATAAACATCTTCTGCCTGCTACGAAACTGCTTGTCTGCCGAGACCTGGCTCATCGTCGTCAGACACGAATGAAGAAAAGCACATATTAATCCAATGGGACGCACATTGCAGTTTTTTGATTAAAATGAAATTGTCCATGCTTTCTCTGATTAAGTAAAAAGTACTATGCCCAGAGCCATCATTTTTGAGATGGAATGTCGTAAGGTCATTTCCTATGATGTGCATGCTATTATCATGTTGAATGTGTGGTTAAAGATGGATTAAATCGCTCAAAATGCCTGTGTTTATCGACATTGGGCGGCTTGTCAAATCTGAATGTTTTTAGCTTCATAGACTGGGGTGCATGAACTTGACAGGAAATGACCTTACGACATTCCATCTCAAAAATGATGGCTCTGGGCATAGTACTTTTTACTTAATCAGAGAAAGCATAGAAATTTCATTTTTACCAAAAGTTGCAATCTGCGCGTTCCCTTGTATTAACATGTATTTTTAATTCATCGTGTAACCTATGACATGAAGAGGAACCGGGTAGAACTCCGCACAGACGTGCAGATTCGTAGTAGGCATATGAGGTACATCACTCTGTGAAAGTCTCATTTATGGACTCGTTTCTTGCAAGAAACTCGTTCTGTCTGCAGGAATGTCTATTCTAGGCAGAAAAAGGGCGAGACATCCATTTATATGGTGATGAATCATTTGTATTGATTTTGTGACGCCCCACACTACCAGTCACGGATGATTCTTGCATTTATCAAATTCATAAATAGAATCCTCGAGGCTTTGTGCATCAAACAATTCATTCATGAAAGTATATCAAACATAACGAGCAATCATGCAATAATGCACCAACATGTATTTACCTTGTTTTGGAGATATCGTAATAGAATCACAAAATTAGCAAAAAGCTGCAAGAGAAGATAAACAAAGTTTTATAAATTTATGTTTGACTTATGTAATATTTGGTATAATGTTGTTTTACTTACAATGATGCTTGGAGATAACATTACAGAGGCTTTTGCCGCAAGTCTGAAATTAACAAAATTTTGTGCAATAACAGTGGATACAATTATCAATGAAAGTTTCTTACTTTGAGATTTCTGGAAATTGTCCCGTTAAAAGGTAGATTGGCTCCAAATTTAAATGAATTCCGCAAACAACTACCATGCTAAAGTTGATAATCAAAATACCTGTAAAGTGCCAAGTAGACAAATTGAGCAAGTATGCAGCAAAGTAAAATGTAATTTAGGTTGTAATTAATTAATTATTTCTGGTAATTTAATTAGTAGAATTTACTTTAATTCTAGTATTTAATTGTAGTAGCCTCGCCTAATTACTCTAAGGAGAAAAAGCATCTTCGAAATTAATTATACGAACTTTTTACTGATGCACTTTCATTTATGAAATGGAGCTAAGTCGACATATCCTCAAATTTTTCAGGATCGCGGCTGCGACTTTCTGTGATGTGATTAGGGATCTTTGATCATGATTGCGACATTGATAGACTTGAACAATCTTACGGGATTACGATTTGTGAAACGTTCTGATTGCTGGCTCCAAGTGGGCTGTATAGTAACATAAATGAATGCTTTCTTTACATTTTATGCTGTTTCAATCCATAGAATCCAGGCACTCAAATTCGAAATTATATGTATATATATATATATATATATATATATATATATATATATATATATATATATATAATATCAATTTATATATTTTTTATAGAAATAATATTTTTACATACTTTATATATTACATTTATTTATTAATCATTATATATAATTATACCATTCTTCTGCTGTAAATCAGAAAAGTTTGCTTCTGACATGTTTCTGACGATGCATTGATGATATATGACTGTTAAACTATAAACAGTAACATAATTACAACAGCTCAACTGTAAACAGAATTAATTTTCATTTCTAGTAAACTGAAAGAGTTACACAATCTAATTCTTTGAAATCAACATTTCATTAGCTGAAGCTCAGATGTCATACTTGAAATCCAAAGCCTGCAGAGCCTACTGGAGATAAAATAACCAGAAAGACCGCAACAGACAAACAAAGAGAGAATGATAATTACAATCAATGTTTGTGATAACTGTTTCAAGTTGCCTCGTTTTACGGTAAGTCTAAATGATATAATTTTAACTTGCTTTTCTGAAGCCACATTCCTGTCCTTTTCTTATTTTGACTTCCCATCGTCTGTAAATGTAGAATACATCACATCAGGTCATAATCAAACTGACAATTAGTAACTGCACATACATGTAGCACCACAGAATTAGACAGGTCGTCTCTTCTTCTGTTTGAGGATAAAGGAATCATTGAAACATGTAGCGCGTTAATGAAATAGGATAATCTACCGCAGCAATCGAACAATGAGCTACCAGTTCAACATTAAACACATCAAATTGTTCGAAGTTTCAGTGACTGTTGGCAGCCAGACCATATAACAAAAAGACACAAGCCATATCAAGTTCTCCACAGAAGTTTGTGAACGTTTTTTTCGTGGGCCTGCTAACTTTTTCAATTATGATCGGAAGGAATAACTTTATCGACGAAACATGTGTACAAATACCTGAATTCTTTTGATCTGAATTATTGTGGCAGGTTCTGAGTCACTTTGCACTTCTAGGAAAGTGACACGATGAAACAATCTAATTCTGTGGTCAGAGAGACGCAAAATAACCTTGATAGGTGCTTAAAGGTGTACTCCGGTCAATATTTTAAGTTTGTCCGCATCGATACTGCGGCATCAGATAAGTTGATTTATCGCCGTCCATCTGCAACTCGAGGTGTAGTTCTCTTGCTACACGTCGAACAGTTCTCGGTGATGACGTCAGCTGTGATAAACTGACAATAAGGGACGGCAGCCATGTGCAGCGCTGGCTGCAGCACTAAGGTCTTAGCCGTCTCAGTATAGTCGCTCTTGCTCCTAACATTTTTTCGATAGCGAGAAGACATCAAACAAGAAGCACGATTTGTTCAAAAGGGTTATTTATGTAAAGCAAAACAAACACAGTAGGCACTCCTGTACTTTACTGGTCCCTATATGGGAATGCGAGAAACAACCTCCTATACTTTAGTGGTCCCTAAATATCCCCTCCTTTACTTTGCTGGTCCCAAATTTAGCACGAACGCTGACGTGTTGCTATGTGTCAAATCGTGCGAATGAACTATGGCTGGTGATCTTTGAACTTCCACGCATTGTTTTAAGGGATTGGCTATCTCTGTATTTAGTTTGTTGAGAAGGAATTTGACGTGAAACTTGACGTCGAACAACATGAGAATAAGCGACCTCGCGAAACACTGCGCCTCCTTTGCTGCCGCCCGCACATTCCTACAGGAAAAATGAATTTTACGTCGATCTTTTCCGATATGTCAGTTATAGGTAATGTTTAGTATTAGTTTAGTTTTAGGTGATATTTAGGGACCAGTAAAGTACAGGAGGGGGTATTTTGGGACCAGTAAAGTACAGGAGTGCCACACAGTATTTCTCAAAAGATGGAACTTTCCGATGCTGAGCCAGGAACGAAAAGGGGTGGCTGTATAGCTTCCATTGCAAAAATCTCGTTCTGTTGCTTGCAGCTTACTGTATCTTCTGTCAAGATGCCTACATCGGCTCTTATAACCGCCCTTTCTATTTACGTTTTCATAAGCATCACTGCAGTAGGCCTAATATTAATTTGGATAGGAAAAGTGCCATTTCTGAATACATTATCAATTATCTCCCTGATTCTCTTATTATTCAGAATGACGTTCTAATTATTAATTATATTATTCAGAATGACGTTTCACCGCTTACCTGAGAAAACAGGGTATCACACGCAGTACACATGCCCAACGCCAGTGCTTGTCCGTAGGTAATCATGAACTGAAATTTGATTTTTGGTAAGATTTAGATTGTTTTTGAAAATTTTTGCTTCTAGACATTCATATTTACATAAAATTCACGTATATCATAAGGGGGAAAATTGAGTATTTGATGGAATAGAAAGAAGTCCTCAGACTTGAAAGTTTGAGCGACAAATGGAATACAATGTTTTTTAACATCATTTACAAATGTCACACTTTTGGGAATTGTATACGAGAGTTTCTTGTCATGGAGCACTACAGAAAGTGTACATTACAAGGGAACTAAAAGCATTCGTTCCTATGAACGATTTGGTTCATGTGTATCACGCTTTTATTTTAAGTTACATTGAATATGACAACCCCTCTTCGTCGCCTTGAATTAGAAAAGCTGTCTCAAAATTGAGAAAGTTTGACGGAGATGCTATCGCATCATTTGTGGGCTGCAACGTTGTGATGATTGCTTGACCACGCTGATAAACGTCACGATGATCAAGCCCAGAAAGTGTTTATGGACATAAAAAATCCCAGTGATATTCTCCATCATCTTTTCCCTGAAATACTTGCCTATACTCAGCAACTAAGACTACCTCAAGTGAAAACATCACGTCGATGTAATTCATTTGTTCCCTTCTCAGCCAATCTTTTTGACCAAATATTTCATTGATATGCTTTTTGGTCTTGTATTGATGCTTGACTTAATGAGTTTGACAACCTAAATCGGCACGAACCATTGTAACTTGATGATTTCCATTATTACGAATAAACATTTATATCTTATCTTACATGGAAAATGTGATAGTAATTTTCAACTTACCGCATTTGCAAGACTCAGAGCGTCAAAGTCGGTTTTTGGCAAGCGACCTGTTACCATAGTTGTGCTCAAAGTAATGCTTACCAACAGAATGTTTGAAATGGCCTGAAAATAAAGAAGCTAACATAGAATCTGTTTTCGCTGCATTTTTTGTGCTTTTTCTTTCCACTTTTCAGCAATCCAGTTTTAGACAAATACATGTATTTTGAAGTTAGAAAATATGGTACCAGTGGATGCTTCGTTTCCAGACCCTCTATCAATGCAAGCTGTCAACGTTTTCTTCAAAAATGCACTGCTTTTAATTTGTGAATAATTGACAGTTTATTGCACGTTCATAAACTTTTTTAAACTTTTCTCATACTAGAAACTTTCTTAAACTTTACATAGTATTTAAAATATGTATAGCAACAAAGTCGCTATTCAGAAATTAAGTTGTACTGACCATGTCCGGTCGCCGGAAGACATAAACGAAATATCAAGATAACTGCTTCAATATGATGCAAAATCTAGTTTGTGAAACAGTTGGTAAAAAACAGGTTTTCTTAAGTTTTGCATGACGCACATGCGAATGCCTTGATACAAGGAAATACACGCAATCAACAAAAGCGAGTATGTATTATTTTGGAAATTTCAGCTTTTAATTCAGAAATTTCTTGTTTATACTTGTATTATGTACTTACATGTACATATCATTTACTAGCATAATACCGTCCTCTATTAAAATGGCTATGTAAATGTCGTAACCGTCACTTTAGTTCTAATATGCAAGGGGAGGGGCTTGCAGGAAAGCCAATCTGTATTTGATGTCATTAATTGTTAAATAAGCATCAGAGCGAAGCACTACTGATGAATTGAAAACAAAACATGAACCAATGAACTTCGGGTCTAAACTACACTCTGAGTCAATGAATGGCCATTGAAATAGCTGATACTTCTTTATGGAATGAGAACTTTTCTATAATGGAAGGCATATTCACCGAATGAAATATTTCTTCTGTCTTCATCTAAAAACAACAGGAAGATGATGAATGGATGAATGAAATCCGCAAAAGATAAACAAACTATTTGTTAACCTTATGCAAACGGAAGACTGGAGAGCTGCGAAGTCTGCTTTTCTAAAGCTGATAGTCTCATTGAATATTCTTTTCTTCTCTTTGTCCATGCATTCCTCCATACAGCTGTAAAAAATGATTTCCAAATTGATGCTACATGCATACATTTACATGAAATGTTTTTTAATAACGAATTAGATAAAAGCATTTCAAAAGGATTGAAAATCCGCAGAATTCCTTCGAGTTGAGAAGTAGTCAGCAATCAGCAAATTAATCCAAGGGATTTTTCTCATCCAGTTAACTGTTAATGCATCCGACTTGTAGAATAATGCAGAATTCGGCAATGCATCCACCCTCGATATTGCATCAAGCTAATTTAGCTATAATCGATTATCAACCATTCATTTAGCTTCCATCGCTTCGTTTCTTTCTGTACATTTCATTTTTGAGCTACACAGATTTGCATGCACTGTCATCCATCATCGAACAAACGAAGTCAACATTTGCGCAAATGGAGATGTCAGAATATTACGTATTATAGTCAGATATCAGAGCATTAGTAAGAAGTGCTACATGCATGTATACAATTGTTCACGTACATTTTGAACGAAATGATGCGTAAAAATAGCATGTACACTATGAATTAAAAAATACTCACAATCGGACATGCGAGGTGAATTAGTTCTTTAGCTTCCTTCATATAGGAAATATAAGCTGCCTTTCGACCTCCAGAAGCACTCTCTTTGTCTTCTTCATTTTCTGAAAATTGAATGAAACTAAAAATGAGCATCAGCAAAATGTGAGAACGGTTCCTTTAATTAAGCTGAACTTTTTCACAAGCGTCACAGGTGTGTATTAGCGAAAAATATTAATACAAAATCTATCTCTAAGACATTCTCGCATATAAAGCAATAGAAGAAAATCTATAGGAGGGAATCTCAGCCAAAAGATCTTTGAGATTTTTTAGAAAATGATTTATTATTTTTTCATTTCAATTTTTATTTGAATTTTTTTGAATTTATTTCAATTTTTTTATTTTATTCAATTTTTCTATTTCAACAAACGTTGGAGCCCACAAACGTTGTAAGTTATCCAGCCTATTTGGATCCGGGATATTCACAGTCTAGTCGAATAAAGTGTCATGATTGCACCACAACGCGATTAGTTACAGCCAAGCATAATTACCAACTGAATTGTTGATCTCTTAGTAAGTTTGGAGACACACTGACTAAATAATTCACTTCCATATTAAATTATTCCGTTAAGCAGCAGTTCCACTGTTAATCACTAATTTTGCGTGTACCTATGTGGCAGTTGGACTTACATTCATGTCTTATCCTGTACTACGTTGTGTTACATGCATTCATTGTGCCATATCTTATAGGATTCCTTTATTGTAAAAGTCCTGCAACTATCCCAAAGAAAGTGCCGGAAACTAAGTTCTTATAACTTCGTCATTTTTTCAAGGTAGTGAACTTACCTTGCTTTGGGGTCGTTTTGTATTCTAATTTAATGTATTCAGAGGGTGCCATTGTGAAGCTTGTAACAGCACTCAACCGTTTCAAATTCAGTTCTCGCGGTTTTCCTCCAACAGGGTATGTGCACTGAATTTATAAGCTATCAAGTATCAAGTGGTCGCGAAAGTGGAAAGAAAGATCATTCGACTTTATCGCAAAGCGTCATCCGCTGACGAAGTTATCACTGCAGCTGAAAGCGTCATCAGCTATCAGAACTTGACATCTATTTGCGCACTATTGTGCTTATTTCCAACATTAAAACACTCTTGAAGGCCAGGCACTTCAATATTTACCTCTAAAATTCATTACATAATATTATAGTACCAATTATCAAACTTCAATGTGATTTGATGAAACTGTTTGTTTTCTGAAGTGGAAGGGTATGGTCACCGCACAGTATTTGTAAATGGAGGTCAACAATTAAAGTAGCAAATACGAGTAGAAAGCTGTTTAAGCCGGATCTCCACTGACACTCTAGATCGCTGGGTCGGTCAATTGGTTATCGATTGCCCTAAATCGGTCAAAAAATTTATCGAGTTCATAATTATGCTTCGCTCCGACCTAGAAATACATAATCATCTGCCCATTTGCAAAGTTGGCATTCGCCATTGGCAGTCGCCTCAAAATGAAGTTAGTCTTCAGCGACCTGAAGGGAGCAGTGCACCGATAGACTTCTTCTCTAAATCATTAGTTTTCATCAGTGTTTATTCTAAGCTTTTTTGGTGACTGCACAGATAAGATGTATCATATACACATGTACATGTATGATTTTGTGTATCAATAAAGGTCTGTAGCATTTACATGCATACCATTGTATCCCAATTACATATAGGCCTACACGTCTAAGCCTGTGCACGAGACAGATTAGGCACAATTCAAAGGCCTACATTATCAAAGCATACATAGGCCTGAACTGAATAACTTTGTGCATAAAAAGTCCAACTTTCGTCTACCAAAAAGGACTCATTAGTAGGCCTACCGTTTGAAGGTTTCCAGTAGGTCTAATAATACAATACAGTGTAGAACTGTATTATACGGTATACAATGTAGGCCTATAGCGAGCACACAGTTATAAAACTATAGTACATGTATTTGATTTACATGTAGTTCTGCCAAAATTATTTTCTTATTAATAAGCTGCTATGAGCGTAAGAGCTATTATGAGCGTATATCAATGGTTATAGTAACGAGCAAGTTTAGTTCATTACGCTTTCAGAGCTCGTTACATCGGGATTTGCGTATAAATTTCTACAATTTATTTAGGAACAATAATGTTCGAGTGAATGATGATACATGTGATTATTTATTATTCATTATATTTGTTACTGCTTTTCATATGTCTAAAAATGAATACAACTTTTCATATGTATTAAAAGCCTAACATCACATTTAGGCCTATAATGCTTTGTAAATGTATTATTGTACATGTAATTCCAAACAGGTTCTACCATTGGACTTCTACAATAGGGGGAGTCCTGCAGCTACATATTGCTGCAAAAATTGATGTTGTAGGAAAAAAATCATTTACTGATTAAAACAAGAGCAACAAGAACAACTGAATTTCAAAACGAGGCACAAAGTCAAAACTTTCGCTTTTTTTCACTGCAGACTCAAGTTTTGTGTCATCCTCATTGTCAACTCGACCCCCTTCAGCCAAAATGCCTCGGAACCAGGCCTGCTGAGGAGCTTTTGGAGTGTCTGTCACACGATGCTGTCTGCTTGATATCCAGGCATGGACAGCCTTCCGAGGATTCCAGAGTGCCAGCGGCGGCATGTTGTGATAAATGTAAAGATATTCGTTTTCTGAATCCACTGATAATCTGCTGCGTATCGCATTCTTCAGGGTGTTACTGGTGCTTATTAGCCGTTCCACATCTGCAGAGTGAGGTTTTGCCGCAAAAATACGTGCCAGTATGATCAGCACATTCTTGAAGGATGAGGACGCGAAGCGAGACACAAGACCAGCAAGAGACAACTGGCGTAAGGAATCGATGTCATCTGTCGACAAAATTTCTTCATACTCAAGTGCCAGTGTTGCCAAATCGAGATCAGTGCCCAACAAATTGTGGATCTTCGGGATATTTGCCGAGGGCTGCAGTTGTACGAAGGGCTTGATCGTATCCAGCATTTCTTTATCGACACTGAATCTCTGATTCAAAAATTCAACCAACCTTGTACTGATCTCGTTTATTATCGCATCAACCGATCTTTCTTAGGACACATAGAGATGATGTTCTTTTCCTCTTCTCGTGCGATTTGTGCTGAGCTTGATACTGTTCAATTGAACCGTATCATCGGGCAGCTTTTGTACCTGGCTCTAGAGAGCCTCAACCCAACCTCCAACCAACGACTGAAGCACCATCGGTTACAAGGGATGTCGATCTCGATAGAATTTGTTGTGCGCCATTCGGTCCCAATGTATTAGAGCAGGCTTGCTTCAGTGCTTGAAGAACACCATTTGCACCACGAACTTAGGGCTCACTAGCACCCAGAAAGTACAGTTCGCTCTCACCTTCTTTTGTAATCACTTTGGCCAAGACGTAGATCTTGTCAATCTGGATACGATCTACTGTTCCATCACATCGTAAGGATATGGCCAATGTTTCGTTCGTGAGTTTATCGGAAAGTTCACTGCTGTCACTCTGCACTATAAATGTTAAAAATTCCTTGTGGCTGCTGGGAGTAAGATATTGGAAATCAATGGTTTCTGTCGCAGGCAGATGTTGTTTCGAATATGAAAACTGATTCGCAATTTCACAAGTCACAACTCTCGCAGGGAAAGAAAACTCGCTGTGGGTCAATTTTTTTGCGTCTAAGTATGCAACATGAGACGTCCGATTTTATCAGCCAAATCGGCATTCATTTTAGAAATAGTCTTTCCAATAGAGGTGGCATGTGATTTCTCAACGTTTGAGAGAGTGTTGATCCTGCACGCTTTCACACATTCCCTATGGTACGGTTGGGCTAAATGGTTTGCTGCAGTTTCCTTTCGGAAGATTGCCCCATCTGCAGTGATTATCTGTGGAAATCGGCTGTGATCAGTGAATTTTTTCACGATATCAGGAAATTGTGCGCATGGTTTGCATTTTATGTAGTGGCGTCCATTTTTTCTTGTGTGTCGGAAAACAGATTCATCCGAAAAAATGTCTTTTGTTTGAGAGCTGGAAGTATCAGGTTGGGAGCATTGAGGATGACCGCTTTTTACCAAAGATTCAGGAAGTATGTTGATTTGAATAGCTGTAGCGGCATCTTCAGACAGGTTGGTAGACGAAGGTTTTGGAGAAGTACTGGGAATTGGATTGTAGGCCAATGGTATCTTGAGACAGGTCTGCAGACGGAAATTCAGAAGAATGGTTTGATTTTTGTAGAAACTTATTCAAACAGCTTTGCTTCAACTTCTTTTTCTCTCTGAAATATAAAAATTATCACAATCAGTTAATATGTATATAATCTAACAGTTAAACGTGTTTTAAATTTACCTTTCATTGCTTGTATTTATTCTCTTCATAGCACCGAAAAAAGTTAGGTTGTACGAGCGTATTACAAGTAGTCACGCAGTGGTCCGCATTCACTGAAAGAAATGTAGATACGTACGTACGTAAATGCTGCCATGTATACATGTATGCCCAGGCCCAGTAGCGAGGGGTGGTCTGACGAGGTAGGCTAGCGCTGCCCTATAGATATAGACCCCTTATAGACAATAATTCGCGTATTTTGTGACTACCCATAGGCCTACTTAGGCCTAAGCCTAACTTGTATCTCATCACCAAATTCTACAATAGGGGCCTACAATAATTTAAACAGGTAATCAATCATACATGTAGGCCTAGTGTAAGCCAAATTTTAGCTATCCACAAGTTTGCATTGTTGCAGATTGTATGTACTTACTATTTACCTGCAGAGGAAACGATGACAAACGCGTAAAATTTTCCTTACAATTCAACACAAATCAAATGCAAATTTAAAAAACTTCGAAAAGTTCATTACAGCAAATGACCTTGGCAATTTTTTTCATTAAAACAAGTACTTTTCTTCATAAAGTAAATATAAGTGAGCATACTTAAATTCATCTTTCAGATGCCGGAAATATCTATCCAATTTGAATCAAATTTTAGCAAAAACAAGAAAATACTTCAAAAATTAAAAAATGAAGAATAACATCTGAAGTTTTTGACGAGATAAATCTAAGTTTGGTAACTGCAGAAAATTACTTTGGTGACTGCACAAAAAAATTGGTGACTGCACATTTTGTGCCTGGCTACACGTTAGAATAAACCCTGGTTTTCATGCTGTTAAAATCGTTGTCTTGGATTCTTGATCAAGGAGAGTTCTATAGTTGTTGGTGACGGAACTACTTGAAGGCATGGCAGCTAGCTGGCTGCGAGGCCGCGAATAAGCAGATGAGAGGATGTTGGTTAAAGGAAAGAAAGGCTCAGTTCCATAATGAGAGCTGTTGAGGAAATGATTATGATTATTGAAATCGTGAATTTTCTATCGCAGAAATCATTTGTAACGGAATGTAATTTTGAAAAGTAAAAGAGCCACGAGTTGCTTCGAATTCATTATTATAATTATCATTAATCTCCCCATGGGTCCTAACACATTGGGGTGGGGCAGAACCAATACAAATAACGAAATACAATGTCAATAACCAGTGGCGTCTTCTCCGTACCTGTGAGGCCTTCGGCGCATACTCAAAAATAATTTTCCAACAATTATAAAAATGAAAAGTGTCATCATTCATTTAAATTCGATAGCTTCTCGTGCCAGCTGTGCCGCAGCACTGCAGAGCAATGCATCTGACTCGAACACCCAGATTCGGTAGAATTCCATAATTTGTTTTTACGTGATTGATGTGACGCTATGTTTAGCACTGCAGATGAGATCATAACTACGCCTTTCGTCCGAAGGGAATATACTGAAAAGATGACAGTCGTCAAGCAAGGTAGGCCAACACCTGATATAAAAATTGAAAGTACTCACAGAGAAAGAAATACACAAGACATTTTAATGTATCAAAATTTCAAACATGTGAACGGCTGACCGGCCATGAGAAACGCAAGAAACTGTTGACCTTACCTCCTCTTTTTCTCGAGAAAATGTGGTCTGGACAGAGAGGGGATATAGTGATCTCAGCTCCTTGAGTAAGGCGGTTATAGGCGACATGAGCAATCACTTCTCATGTGCACATTCACTTGGCCTTAAAAAATGTTTGGGAAATTGTTATAAAAAATTCAACTTTTATGAAAATTAATGTTGCAACATAAAAAATGTCTGGTATTGAAATAGTATTCCAATGCCGAGTGAAGGCCTGTGGTCTGGGCACACGCGACGCCACTGTCAATAACACTAGTTGGTCACGTCCAGTTCACAATTCTTCTCTATTCCTCTGTATGTACTGCGCGATCTTCCTCTATTCCTCTGTATGTACTGCGCGATCTTCTTCAACTCGGTGATGTCTTTTCTCTCATTCACGTCATTGGCTACACAGTCCTTCATCGCATCCATGGGCGTCTCCTACTTTCCACTTGCATTGCCTCAGCCCTCTTCGGTAGTCTCTCGTCCTGCATTCTCTGCACATTACATGCCCATCTTAATTGATTGTCCTTGATCTTCCCTGTTATCGCCTTCTGCAGTCCCACTTCTCGCCTCAAATCATTCATACTTTTCCTTTCGATCTTCCGAACTTCGCATATTCTCCTTATCCAATTGTCTTCGACCGTTTGAAATTTTGCCATCTGCTTCTTCGTTAATGGCAGTGTTTCGAATCCGTAAGTGCATTCTGGGGTAGCACATGACTCCAGTACTTTCTACTGATTCAGTATTTCATGACTCCACTTGATACATCTACTGATTCTGCGGTCTTCCAGTACACCTGCTACATTCCTATAAGGACCAATACCCGCTCTGAATCTCCTGTCGCACTGATTATCCACCTTGTCATCTTCCCCAATTAGTCTACTCAGATAGATAAATCTGTCCACTTGCTCTAGCTCACTCCCGTCTACCTTAATCCTCAATGGCTCATGCTCTTTTTTGATTATCATTACCTAAGTTTTTTTTATTTATATTTGAACCATGGTCTTCTAATGTCACTTTCCAATCACAGACCTTCTCCTCCAATTTTGATTCAATTTCCTCCAATACTACCAAATCGTCCGCATACATCAACTTTTTCATCGGCTCCTGCTCTTCACTTTTCTGGGGTGACTGCACAGAAGCACTGCTAAACTAACAAATCTCTAACAGCATCACTAACCCATTGGGGATGCGCACAGAAGGACTGTTGGGTCATTTTTGGTTACGGTCTTGGTTATTGATCGCTAACCTTATGACAGCCTATCTGTGATTGGCTTCTGCTAAGCACACTTAATGTGTGCTAATTGTGTTTCTGCCTTGCGGTTGCTGACACAGCGGGCTCTCGTGAATGAGGGAACTAGCTATCTCCGTCAAAATGCAATCTATAGATCTATAGTTTCATTATCAACAATAGCACACTGATTTATTACGTAAACAGTCAGCACAGAAACGACTAATCGTCATCCCGGTGTTATAGTTCTCTCTCTCCCTCTGTCTCAGTTTCCTACCGGAAACTAAAACCATGGTTTAATATTCCGATAGGAAAATTAAACCCAACATTTTTAAGTGTGTTTTAGTTTCCCACTGGTTTTCCCCTGGTGTTGCGGCTTCTAGTTTCCTAATAGGAAAATAAAACCTGGTATCATTTTCCTACTAGGAAGCTAAAACCATGGTTTTATTTTCCGATCGGAAACTAAAACCTAGGGAAACTGAATCTCGTAACACCGGTGTCATAACATGTCCACGACGTTCGACTATTTTCAATGTCCATGACCGTTCTAGTCCTTTGTGATTATAGTGTCGGATTTCTATGGTGTCATACATTGGCCATGATCAGTGGTCACAATATTGTACGTAATTTAGCTACGGTACAATGTGGAAAAAAGAAGGCAACAAGATATCGAATGATAGCAAATATACTTGCAGTTGGGATGTTCATTAGAAAAATATAATTGTTTGCGGAAAACACCAACTGTTCTTTTAAAATATCTCTGATTATTTGCAGACGTTTCGGTGGCAATCTGCGCACCTTTTGATCACTGCTGATGGAATGGAAGAGATCGGACAATCATCAATCATGTCACCAAGATTACTGTTCATGACCTAGTTACAAGACACCAAATAATTATAAATAATAACTAAAAATCAATTCACAATAAGATACTTTTTGAGATACTACCTAAAAAAGCTAAGACAAGTAGCGAGTCATGAAATTACAAATTGTCTGGAGAATTGCGAGACAACAGGCTTCCAAATGTCACTTATAACGATTCCGCCATTTCGATTATACACTCTGTCACTGTTTGAATATATACAGTAAATTGATTCCTTGACTTTTCTTTTGAATGTGTTCGACTCCCGTGCAATTGTCTCGCAATGCAATTGCATATGTCTCGCAATTCTCCAGACAATTTGTTATTTCATGACTCGCTTTTTTAGGTAGTATCTCAAAAAGTATCTTATTGTGAATTGATTTTTAGTTATTATTTATAATTATTTGGTGTCTTGTAACTAGGTCATGAACAGTAATCTTGGTGACATGATTGATGATTGTCCGATCTCTTCCATTCCATCAGCAGTGATCAAAAGGTGCGCAGATTGCCACCGAAACGTCTGCAAATAATCAGAGATATTTTAAAAGAACAGTTGGTGTTTTCCGCAAACAATTATATTTTTCTAATGAACATCCCAACGGCAAGTATATTTGCTATCATTCGTGAACGTTACGGAAACGATACTTTGAAGCTCAGCCGATACTTTGAACATCAATATCGAAAGATTGGACAATCTGGAAGTCATGTGGTTTTCTTAAAACGTTGTCGAGACAATGGTGTGGTTCCAAATGGCCTTCGTATAAAAGTCAAAATTTCTTCAAAGAAAGTCAACAAGTTGTGCAGTGAAATTGAGAGAACATGCGTCTTAGACTATATTAAGTGGTGGAAATATCTGTACTATTCCAAGAAGTCGGAATTATCCAGACGTATACTTGAATTGACTCATTTAATGAATGATGAACATTATTCATTACTTTGTGAGCATTTTGAATCGGTGGAAGAGAATTCAAGACAAATCATGAAAGCTAATCAGAAAGAAATTCAACAATCTTATGAGAGCTCGAAAGATGATGACAAACGTGTACAGTGATTCAACGCATGTGGTGAATCTGAGTGATCATGAACTGATCCAAACCCAATTATCAGTAGTAAGTAAAACTCCACTTCTGGATAGCGCAAGATGGCCGCCGTCGCTGACGTCCCCCCCTCCTGTCCGTCGAGTCGGTCGTGGTGTGCCGCCGTGTTGCTTCGAGTCTGACGTCCCCCCCCTATGGCCGGCCGTCGTAGCGAGAGGTGATGTGCTCTCCAGGTTGGCGTGGTGTGCCGGCCAGGTTGGGAGGGTGGACTGTCGTAGCTCACCTGAAAAAATCCTAAGTGTCAGAGTGACTTTGTATGGACAAAATTTTGAAAATTTTCCAAAGTGAGTCATTTCGACCTGGGACCCTGACCAAAGTTTGTTTCATCAAATTTCACTGACCTCCCACCCCCCGACAGCAATCTTCTAACTTTGGTTCTAGTGGACGGATTTTGTCTTACAGCTACTCGTTTGAAAGAGGAGAAAAAAACTGCTCGACGACATTTTTGTCGCGAGTTAATCGGACCAGCCGTTCAAAAGTTAGAGCTGTTAAAAGATTTTAGGTCGGAGCTCACCTGAAAAAATCCTAAGTGTCAGAGTGACTTTGTATGGACAAAATTTTGAAAATTTTCCAAAGTGAGTCATTTCGACCTGGGACCCTGACCAAAGTTTGTTTCATCAAATTTCACTGACCTCCCACCCCCCGACAGCAATCTTCTAACTTTGGTTCTAGTGGACGGATTTTGTCTTACAGATACTCGTTTGAAAGAGGAGAAAAAACTGCTCGACGACAATTTTGTCGCGAGTCAATCGGACCAGCCGTTCAAAAGTTAGAGCTGTTACAAGATTTTAGGTCGGAGCTCACCTGAAAAAATCCTAAGTGTCAGAGTGACTTTGTATGGACAAAATTTTGAGTTCCAAAGTGTGTCATTTCGACCTGGGACCTGACCAAAGTTTGTTTCATCAAATTTCACTGACCCCCCCCTCCAACAGCAATCTTCTAACTTTGGTTCTAGTGGACGGATTTTGTCTTACAGCTTCTCGTTTGAAAGAGGAGAAAAAACTGCTCGACGACATTTTTGTCGCGAGTCAATCGGACCAGCCGTTCAAAAGTTAGAGCTGTTACAAGATTTTAGGTCGGAGCTCACCTGAAAAAATCCTAAGTGTCAGAGTGGCTTTGTATGGACAAAATTTTGAAAATTTTCCAAAGTGTGTCATTTCGACCTGGGACCTTCACCAAAACATTTTTCATCAAATTTCACTGACCTCCCCCCCTCGGGAGAGCTAGCTTCGATCTTGGCTTCCAGTGGACGGCTTTTGTCGTGCAATAGCTCGTTTGAAAGCTAAGAGTGAGACAAATTCACTGAAAGAAACGGCTTGTTCATATCTGTCTTCGTTTAGATGTGAGACGCCATTTAAGATTTTGGGAGATTGTCGAAAAACGACAGAGTTAGAATTTTGGACGTTTTGGGCTGTAGCGCCAAAACGAGGCATCGGATGGGAAAACGGAGGCCAGATTCGGATTCAGCGTGAAATTCTGCATCGGTATGGTGAATTTGAACGCAATCGGAGAGAAAAATTTTCGCTGACGTCCCTCCCCCCGGCACCGATCTTCCAACTTTGGTTTTAGAGATCGTAGAAAGTCGTGCAATAGCTCGTTTCAAAGCTAAGAGTAAGACAAATTCAGTGAAAGAATCGGCTTGTTCATATCTGTCTTCGTTTAGATGTGAGACGCCATTTAAGATTTTGGGAGATTGACGAAAAACGACAGAGTTAGAATTTCCCAAGAAACAGCTCCAGCGGGCGAATGAAGGCTCGGATTGGTAAACGGAGGCCAGATTTGGAATCAGCTTGATGTTATTGTCAATGAGGATCATCATCCAATGAGAATCAAGCATTTCTATATAAATAGCGAGCCTTCCACAGTGAGAATCATTCCATCGTTGAATCACACGAGTGACGGACGCACATTTTCTCTCTCTCTAGTTCCCTATTCTATTATCCAACTAAAATGGTAAGTCGCTACTTTCCTCCCTCTCCTCCCTTGAACGTAAACTTAATACAATCTTTTTCATTTTCAGGCATCTACTCCATCTGCTTCACTAGTAGGACAAAATGGCGGTCAAACGTTACAAGGTCCGCTATGATCAGATCATCTACAACTGAGGCCAGTGGAAGAAACAACCAAGGTACATAATCCTACACCGCTACAGCGTAAATTTAAACAAGTCTTGCGTTATGACAATCATAGCGTAGTACTCCAAACGGAATGCTCCCTTCCACGGATGTCAAGATAATGCACAATCAGTATGGGGACTACATACTGATCCCCGTGAGTCCGTACATTCGCCACCAACTTGATATTATTGAGGAGTGCGTGACATTAAATATGGACATTCTTATCCCTCTTGCTCAAGAGTGGAAGGCGAGAGATGACAAGGATACTCCCTATAGAAAGATTTGGGATGGTAATCACATTCGCCTACGGTATCACATTGGTGCACTTACTATAAGAAGGAGGGAGATCATTCAACATCCATCACATGCGACGAGCTCGGAGAAGGTACTTGGGATATCCTTTTCAAAGTGAATGGGCTATATTATGGTCGGCACAAGGATAATAAAATAGCCTCTCTCTCCATGCATATGGAATCCATCCTATATATTCCAAAACCACCCAACGTGGACGACATAATTGATCAAATCCTTAACAGCAGTGGTACGAAGCGCAAGTCGGAGAAGAATGCTGCATCAAAACGCAAATCAAAGAAGGAGAATTACTAGTCCTTTCCTAACTCTACCCTGTGACAATTCGCTTATGTGCTTTGAGTGTCGTAGACGTGGTCTTATTAGATACATTTTATTTCTTCGTTGCTATCATATCACTTGTGTATTTTGTCGTGAAAAGCATCGATGTAATTCTTCATTTTGTAATATGTTATAGAACGTTTCCTTAGATGTGTAAATTTCCGTTTTAGGCTTCTATCATCATTTTTATGGATTGTGAGGGTGAACCTGTACAGGAGCTCAGTGCTATTGCTATGAACAATTGGACATATCAGATTGTTAGTGTCTATCATCAACATGCCAACTGCGATCCGAATGTTGATCAATGGGCGAGAAAACACATTCATGGACTTAATCTGAAATATTTGCAAGACTATGGCTTTTCTTGTGAGAGTGCTCTTCTTATTGACTTTAAACGATGGTTAGCTGCTTTCAATGTTATACGCATCTTTTGTAATAATCCTGGTAAGGAGAGGAAAGTATTTCCCAATCTAATCATTGATGACATTTTGCTCCCACCTTGGGATAGTAGAGTGAATCAACATTATCATGAAGTCACGAAACGTTTTAAGGATTTGTGTGTTCCTATTTTGTCTGTTCGTTGTAGTAGCTACGTTCATAACCAATGCTTCTTTCCTCCTTACCTCAACACTGCCAAAGTCCTGTATGGTTATCATTGCTCGCTGTATGATAGTAACCAGATGTATCTATCCTATCTCTTTCAAACCATTGATTTATAATGCATGCTTGTTACCGTTATTCAATAAATGTTACTATGAGAAGAGTTGTTTTCATGCAATGGATGGGTTAGATAAAGGGCGATCATGTCTTTCTCAAACGACTGCGGAACATTACATTTTCATAGGCAAAGTTTAAAAGGAGCTGTTCAAGATTATGTGATAAATTTTCATAAAGATGAGACCGACATCGAAGCAGTGGTCGATAATGCTAGCACTCTATTTCTAGAGTTAATGAATACATTCTCTGATAGCATTGTCATGGCGCGATTAGTTGCGAAAATTAAGTTTAGTCATTTTGGAAAGGAAGAGTTGGAAAGTCGCTCTTTCCATTTTGCTTCTTATTCAATGGAAGTGGTAGATCACCCCCAAGAATTTTTTAAAAGACATATGATAAAAATTGCTGAACGTCTTAACGCATTTAACCAACGCTGTTTCATACGTAATTGCATTCAACTTTGCAAATGTAGCCACTGTGATATTGCTCATTTCGAGTGCCACTTATGCCGCAATAGTTAGTACCTATGCAAATGTGGTAAAGATAGGTTTTAGCAAAGACTAACACGGAAAATGGCGAAACGTAAAATGACGAAACGTAAAAGTCAAAAGTTTTCTTCAGCCATTCAAGCTCTCCGACGAATGAAAGCAAATCAGCGATACAATGCTATACGACATGCTAACGATAAATTCAATTGTGAAATTATTTCTCATGTGAGAAAGTTGAGGACGAAGAAATTAGCGCCAAAACAACGAAAGTTACTTAAGCGATATGCTACGAAATTGCGTTTCATCTCCAATCCTAAAGTCACCCTTCAAAGAAAGAGGAAAACTCTAACACAAAAGGGCGGTTTCCTTTCAGCAATACTTCCAATGATAGCTCCTGCCGTGGGCAACCTATTGGGTAATATCTTTGGCTCTAAGCGTAAATTATGCAAATGTTGAATCTCAAAGTAATAAAATGGATTTCAGACTTCAATGTGATAAAGTTCTGACTGTATCAGGTCCATCTCATGCAGGTAAAACTGTTTTCACGCTGAATTTATTGGATAAAAGAAGGGAATTGTTTTAAGGAACCTATCAATCGAGTGATTTGGTGTTATGGTATTTATCAACCGTCGCTGTTTCAGGAATTGCAAAGTCGCAACTTTATTCGACATGAAGGAATTATTCCAGTGGATAAACTTCAGTCTAATGATGTTGTTGTATTGGATGATTTATTAAAAGAAAGTAAGAATTCAAAAGATGTTACAGATATGTTCACTCGCGCAGCACACCATAAAAGGTGCTTTATCATCTATATCACACAAAATTTGCTTCCTGATGGAAAAGAAGCTCGTACACGAAACCTGAATACACACTATTATGCTATTTTCAAGAATCCGCGAGATAAAAGTCAATTTGAAATTTTAGCGCGACAAGTTGCACCCAGAGGATCAAAAGCCTTAATTGAAATTTTTCAAGCAGCTACTGAAAAAACCATACGGTTACTTATTCATTGACTTTACGCAAGAGTGTCCGGAAGAATTTAGATTTCGAAGTGATATTTTGAAAACTCCCATGATTATCTACAAACTATGAGTTCTTATTCTCGCATGATTGTTATTCCTCAGGATGAATATGTACAATTGACTGCCATGCAGCAAGTAGAGCAACCTCTTGCAAATCAAATGTATAGGAAAGAAATAGATTATCAGCAAAATGTTCACATCAATGATCCACATCGTGCTGTATTATTACAATCGGAAACTGTTGAGCAATTGAAAAACTTGAAGAATAAGATGCGTGACTCATGCCTCGCGCACATGCCATATCTCTTTTCAACAGTATTGAACCCCATCTCAATGTAAATGATAGAGGAGAAATCATTACAGATGAAAATAAAGTGATTGATGCTTCACGTTATGAAGACTTGATTCAGTATGCGACACGTAGAAAGCGCCGTCAGGGCTATGTTCCACCTGGTTGGTCATACTTTCTTAAACTATTGAAAAAGCAGAATGTGCCAAAATTTGCTTTGAATAATGAGACATTGAAAGAACTTGATTCAACATTGGCTACTGCTCCAATGCTTCAGACGATGAAAATGCCAACAAATTGGTTTAAGACGTCACCTGCTACATCCCCTCCCACACTCACTAAGCAAACAAGAGGAAGAACTCGACGTAGATCTACATCACCACTAAAACTAGTAAAAGGAAAACGTAAAACAGCTCCTCCCAAGAAATACATGTTCTCAGACTATTAATATGAAGCAGATGTGTTGCTTGCCATGTAATGAGCCGCCAGAGGTGAATGTCGTTGTCACTTGCACTTGCTGCGCCAGCTCTCACAATGAAACCCCTAAGCAATGTGAACACGATCGCAAAACCGCTAAAGCTAAATGCTGCAGTTGTTGTAAATGTAGAAAGGCAAGAAAACAAAAAGATGAGAAGGAGGAAAAAGAGTCAGTCGTCATCGACTGAGCGTTTGAAGTCAATCTATTATGATGTAAAACATCCGGCAGGATTTGCATCTATCAAGAAATTATCAAAAGCGAGTGGTCTTCCACAATCACAAGTGAAACGATGGTTAAAGGGTCAGGCTACCTATACACTCCACAAACAAGCGAAAAAGAAGTACCGCACCCGCCATTATATTGTTCATGACGTCGATGAACAGTGGCAAGCAGATTTGTGCGATGTCGCCTCCATTTCAAAATATAACTCGGGCAATAATTCTATTTTAAACGTCATTGATATTTTCTCGCGTTATGCGTGGGCTCAACCTTTAAAAACTAAAGAAGGGAAAGGAGTAGCAAAAGCATTCCAAACAATTTTTCGAGAAGGTCGCATTCCAAAAAGAATTCAGAGTGATCAAGGAAAAGAGTTTGAAAATCAGCATGTGAGAAGATTATTTGAGAGGCATGACATTGATTTGTTTAGTGTAAAGAGTGCTTATAAAGCTGCACTCGTTGAACGTTTTAATCGCACATTAAAAAATCGCTTGTGGCGACATTTTACTGCCAACTTGACACAAAATTGGACAAAGGTTCTACAAGATACACTCCATGCCTACAATCACTCTATCCATCGTTCTATTGGACTCAGACCAGTAGATGTAAATGCTGACAATGTAGATAAAGTGCGCGAATCATTCCACGTAAACGCACTCATGTGAAAAGTGATGTGAAAATTGGTGATAAAGTTCGTATCTCAAAAGTGAAAAGTGTTTTGCTAAAGGGTACCTTCCGAATTGGACAGAGGAGGTATTTACAGTATCAAGGATTAATCAAAAAGACTCTCCGACCACCTACAAGTTGAAAGATTACGATAATGAAGAAATTGAGGGTAGCTTTTACCGCGATGAGATTGAGGTAGTCACTGAAAGTGAAACATATTTGGTAGAGAAAATCATTCGATGTAAAAAACGGCAAAGGTGAAGAATGGTGTCTTGTTAAATGGACTGGTTATCCTTCAAGTATGAACTCTTGGATGCGTCGTGCCGACATCTTTCATCTAAGTGATCGACAGTGATTCATGCAAAGTTGTAACTAACAATGTTTAGGGTTTGAGCTATGAATCCAACTGCCTCATTTTATTCACGACCCTCCTATGTAAGTGGTGGAGGACAAATTTACATCGGCGCTCGCCGCCAACGTGGAGGTAGCATACTTGGTGCACTGAAATCTGTTGTAGCACCTCTCATATCCAATGTCGGTAGATCTTTAAAACGAAATGTTTTAAGTAATGCCGTTGGCTTTGCTGGTGATGTTGCTAGTGATCTTTCCAGAGGTAGAAGTTTTAAGAGCAGTTTGTTGAATCGTGGAAGGAACGCGGTTTAAAAACATTGAAGCAGACCTTTGCTGGTGTTACTCAAGGAAAGAAATCACCTAAGCGAATGAATAAAGGAAGGAGGAAACATCGCGGAGCTGGTAAGGTGCGATCTTCAGTCAAAAGGCATTCACGCAAACGTCGCAGAGGCTCTAATCATTCATCAGGCGCTAAACGACGACGCTGCTATAACTTCTAATCATGGAGTGTAAAACTTCCGGTTTTTGTTTGTTTGATAAACAAGCCATACAGACAGATATTCTTAGTTCAAGTATTGTAGATTATCATCCTCGAACAGCTGAGAATGCTGGCCCCATTGAATTTGTTATTCCTGGTGGTAGTGATGACTACATAGATTTGAGTTATGCGATGGTTGATTTGAGGTTTAGAATTCAGCAAGCAGATGGAACTGCTATTGACGATACACATAAAGTTGGACTGAACAATTTACCATTGACTACATTACTTCGCGATGTTTCTCTAACGATTGGAGAGCAGCAGGTGGAAGGTGGTCAAAGCGATTTATCCCTATAAATCATATTTCAATCATGTATCACAGTTTCATCGGCAGCACAAAAAAGTCATATGGAAGCCATGGGATGGTATAAGAGATGAAAGCAGGAAAATTTGATGCTGAAACAAACAGTGGCTTTGTAAAGCGATCTGCTATGATTTAAAGATAGTAAAGTATGTCAGCTACATGGTCCGCTGAATTTAGACTTCTTTAGACAGTCAAGTTTTTACTCTGTAATACCAGCATGCGACTCAAGCTGACATTGAATAAGCCTGAATTTGCGCTGGAATGCATTTGCTAAAGTTGACAATTTTAGAATTCATGTGGAAGATATTGCACTTTACATTCGTCGAGTAGTACCGAATCCAAGTGTATTAGAGAGGACATGCTGAAGGTCGTAACCGCCAAAATGCCATTTACCCCGTTCAGCATACAAAGCTTCTCACCTTTACAATTCCGAAAGATCAAAAGAGTTTCATGAAAGATGGCCTCTTTCCATCGGAAGCACCGAAGCTCCTCATGGTGGCAATGGTTGAAAATGATGCATTTAATGGTAATATAAAGAAGAATCCTTTCAATTTTAAACACAATCAGTTAAGTGAAATTGCTTTACGTGTAAATGGTGTGAGTCATCCTGGTCCACCCTCCAAACCGATTTTGCTGCGGATCAATTTATGCGCAGTTATGTTGATTTTATGGATGTCTTTGGCTTTTACAATACGGATGACACCAACGGACTGACTATGAAAGAGTTTAAGAGTGGATATACTAATTATGCATTTGATTTGACTGCTGACAGCGATATTAGTGCACCCTATCGTCAAGCGAACGTGCCTCATAATATTCGTTTGGATTTGACGTTCAAAAGAACACTACCTGAGACGATCAATGTATTAATTTATGCAGTCTTCGATTCAAATATTGAAATTACAAAGTATCGTGACGTGATTCTTCAGTATAATCGTTAATGAGTTGGTTGACTGCTGACGATATTAAGACTAAAGTGCAGCGTAATGCAGACGAAGCGACGTTGAAAGCTTTCGATAATGTCTATTCACTCGATACCTTACCACCTGCAGTAAATCACTATCCCATCTTTATTGTGATAAACACTCATTCACAGAATTTAGGCGGTGAGCATTGGAAAGCGATCTTTATTGGAGAAGACCGACGTGGTGAACTATTTGACTCTCTTGCTCAACCTCCAAACATACCAACACAGCAGTGGTTGAGAAAACATACGCGTCAATATCAGCGAAATGAACGCATACTACAACATCCACTTTCATCAACGTGTGGTGCTTTTGTACTGCACTTCATCTTAAAACGTTTACATGTATCTCGATTTGCATCTATTATTCAAACTTTTCATGTAATCCTTCCTCTAATGAAAAAATGATTTGTAAGTTCTATGATGATTTGAAATAAAAACATCATGTTGGAAAAATTGTTTTTTATTTTACAATCCGCTGGGTACGTACATACTCGATGAGATAGTCTAGGATCACATTTGCTTGTACATGAGATTTTAGTCCAGTAATGATCACTTTACTATTATGAAAGATTGCCACATGCACAGGTAACCAACAACTAATGAGAGCTGCAGGAAAAAGTTCGGGTTCATAACACAAATTGTAACTGCTGGTACGAATCTTCAAAAATGATACACTTTCACTCAATTGAGTAGAGATCACCATATTGTCCACAGTCAGATTCGAGCATCACACACCTCTCCCTCTTCCATATCCGACGTATAGTAGTCCTTTGTATCTCTTAGCGCATTGACTGCGCCGATGAAATGAGAAAGGGCGCCGAGAATCTGTACAGTCCCATTTGGAAAGAGTGAAGATTCCGTGAATTGTTCATCTTCACCACTAACATTTGAGGACAGCCCGGGTAATACTTGCTGTTTGGAAGGTTGTTGGTGTAATGTTGTGAGATCGATTTTGGTGTAGAGTCTGAAGCGACGGAGAATGTTGACGATGGTGTAGCGATGGCGCTTCATGATGAAAGAATGAGTAAATTGAGCGATGTACCTTCCTTTTATACTTTTCCCAACTACCTTGATGAAATGTGAAGTTAGTATGAAGTTGGGAATGATAGAGTTGAATTCGCCGATTGTTGACGCGCAACCAGATGCGATTTTTCCAATACGTGAATGTCCTTTTTCATATAGAAGTTATTTCAAATCCTTCATGATATGATGTAGAGATTGAAAATGACGATAAGATAAAGCAAACTCTCTTCTCACATTTCCAGTTGAATCTTTGAAATAGACGTTTCGATCATGATACGTTTCAATACGTTGTAGGGAATCTAATTTCCAACTCATGGTGCGTGGTAGTCATGTCTGATTAAGATTTGCATAGTAGGGCGATGAACTCACGACGAATAAATGTCATGATGGAGCGATGTATGTATCTTCTATACTTCTCCCAATTGTATTTGCGAAATGAGAAACAGTTTGCGGAATGAGAATGGTAGATTTGAATTTCATTTCTGTAATGTTGAAGCCAAACTTGATCACCCAAGGAGATGAATCTTAATGTTTCAAAATATTCCAAATCCCTCATGATATCATTGAGGGTTGACAAATTGTCGCCATGTTAATGTAATAACCTCTTGATGTATGACCATGAGAATTTTTGAAATGCACGTTTCCATCACGATCAACTCTGATATATTGTAGAGAGTCAAAATCCAAGTCTTCATGATGTTATGCAAAGTTGCAGATCAGCAATATCAAAATGTCGTTTTATCATATTTTGCTTAGCAATGCGGCTACAAAGAGATTTGCTAGTAATCGAGCCGCACTCTTTTCTACTCCCATTGATCATACACAGCAGCTAAATGGAAAGTGGGAAGTGGGTGATCCACTCAACTTGTTCATAGCAACTGTGTCTATACTTTTGATCATGAGGTGATGACTATTAATATGAGACGTACAGCTGCTTACCAATGTGGAAAAGGGCTGCCGAGTATAACATTCCACAGTGGCCAAAGAAAGATCTCCTATCATGTAAAAAGTTTTCTATATGATTTCCTGAATAAAGCGTGTAGACATATTGTCCAATTTACTCCGCACAATGAGGATAATAATTATGTACATCATGTAGTTGAGAAAGATTGGATTGTTGGTTTAAGTCCAAGTTTAAGAAATGATTTAGGTTACCTCGCTAGCGTCTTAACAAGCTATGATAATTATAACGTTAATTACCACCCAAGTGGTCATAACATAAAACAGTTAATATATCGAGAGGAAGCTTATTATGTAGATCTTATTCCAAAAAATGAGAAGACGTTGGTGAAGAAGATTGTGATTAAGCCAAGAAAGACAAACATGACTCCTGAAACATTATTGAAGAAATTTAATTATCTCCTTCGAGTTGATGGTAAACAAGTGCAACATTGACTTATATCAAATCATCTAATAAATTGCAATAAGTAAAATTAAATGATGTGATGCTAGTATAGTTTGTTCAAAAGATTTTCATCAGTTCTTACGACATCGTTTCTGCAGCATGTTCATGGAAAATTTGAATATGCAACCATTTACCATGTGAAAGGTCAAATCAATTTGGATACAGAATGGAGCGTATGTTTATACAGAAAGATGTGGTAGAGCCTTTAGGTGGTGTTAACCCTTACATGAAACCAGAGTGTTTGAATTGCCTCCGCATTATTACTTCAGTTAAATTATTTTGGTTGGTAGATTATTTAAATGAAGTGATTAAATGAACCAACAAATTCTACATTTTCTGAAAAAAAAGAAGGTGATTTTGTCTCCACTCCACTTATAAGTGGAAAAGGTTATTGAATCTACATTAATTATGGATGATAAAACTCTAATGGACATTTTGGGTTTTGATCAAAATATCTTTAAAAGTGGTACTGTAACCAAAGCTAGCGCAGACATGTCGCTATCGCGTCGTATTAACTATTTTCAGATATATTCCAATATTGGTGAAGATGTACGGGTGGGAGATGTTGAAGCTCCATTGCTAGCAATGATACCATACCAGCCAAAAAGCTGCAGTATTTTATCTGAGCATACTTTCAAGAAAGTGCATTATACAAAGCTGAAATCAAACTACATCCCACAAATTGATATTGCCATTTATGATGATGCTGGTGCGTTGATTCCTTTTCATAAAGATGCTGTGACAAGTATTACACTCCATTTCCGAATGAAGAGGTAATGCAAAAGTATGCTAATATATTTTTTCAATGTGAATAAAATGGAAAGGTGAAAATAAGGACTTCACTCGTTCAAGCTAATCTACTTGCCCCAGTAATAGCTTCTATGGAATAAATTTCCCAAAAATAAACCATCAGACTATCGAGTAGAATTAAATCGGCCACTGCATTTAGAAGGTGAATGGGAAGTTGGCGTTTCTAGTATTTGCTATGATAGTAATATTCAGAATGTGAATGATTTGGAAGAAATGATATTGACTCCTCGCACCCATGATGGAATAACGATGAATAATGCATTTCAGTTCCCATACAATTTAACATCAGATGGAAAGTGGAACTATGAAATGGATTCAGATAAAATCAGATTATTATGGTCCATTTGGGAATGAGAAAAATTAATTAAGGCATTTCAACAGTGGTAATACTTCCCATCATGAAGAATAAGGATCAGAAAGCTTATGAGTTTACTATCTATCATTGGAGTGGGAGACAGTTCCTCCGCTTTCATTCTTTTACTAAAGGTCTTACGCTGAGGTTGGATAGTGAATTCTATCCACATCTTGGTTTTGGTCATGGACTACATCTAACGTCCATTGCTACTGCAAATGTTAAAAAAGTTTATTCAAATCGAATCAACAAGAATTTCATTATAAAATTTAAAATATTTGATGAAGATGTTGGTCGAATGCGAAAGAACGCATCCATTTTGAAAAAGCGTGGTGTTTCAACCTTTATCACTTATTGAGTTAGTAAAACGATGGAATAGAGACTGTGGGTAAGAAGTATGGAGAGAAAATTATGGCGGACAAAAAATAAGTTGGTTATTCAGAAATATAATGACAAACTTACAGTTTATTTCTCTCCAACCTTGCGCCATTTTGTAAGACATCCAACCCCTATTATTGGAAGCGGTGTGGTGTATGCTTCTCATGAATATCACACTAAAGCTGATTCAGTTAATGATGAATGGTGGGTGGACATCTATGGCGATCGCATCAAGAAAATTTACCAGTCTTATCAAGAATCTAAAGTTGCTATCAATATAATGCCGCGTCTATATCATACAGTTGAAAGCTTCATTCATGTAGTAAATCCTTATATACAACAGAAGTTGAAGCAGGTGATGAAAAGTAAATATGATGTAAAGACACACCACATTTCGTTTTCAATTGAAAATCAACGCGTTGTTCTGAAACTGGGTGATGACATTCAATGTCAATTGAGTAAAAAAATTTGAAAAAAACTCTTTGGTTTTTTCAATGCTACAAAGTGTGTTTACTGCTGCGCATATGATTGGTATAGAAACACCAATGACACTTGATAAACATGAACAGCACCTTTACATTCAAAGTGATTTGATTCTACCTATTTCTGTTGGTGAGAAAAAAGAATACATTTTACTTGATTTCATTCATGATAAAGACGCTTCATATGGAATAGTCGAGAAGATGTTTTGAATCTATTTTCTATCATCCCGTCGTCAAACAAACTATACCTTCTATTGCTATCAAAATTACCAATGGTTTACAAGAGTGCATCCATGTGAAAGATACTAAATCCCTCGTAACTTTAGTGTTTCGGAAAACAAAGTGAAGTCATTGTGATATGTTTATTGAAATAAAAATATGTGTATGAAAAAGTCTTTTCACAGATAAAAGGGGGAATGGGCTGACTGTAGGCATATATTCACAAGGAAGAAAACGATCTCATGCGATACATAAAACAACCATGTATAAATCTACAAAAAGCAACATCAAAATACTGAGTTAAAGTTGATTATGTCAATACATCTCCTGAATGTGGTAGCGTGAGTTTTTATTCTTTTGGGTGGTAGGTATGTTTGTGTCAGGATGTCCATGTGGAAGATATGTGTTATGTCCTATCCAACACCCTCTTATCCTCCCATGCTGAAGCGCTTGTTTCTTGAACGTGTGCGTTTTCACAGTATGAACTTTGAGATTTTAAGATTGTCATATTGACAAACGTTATAGTTTTAATTTTATAGGCACTTCTTATAGGACCGATGTTTCATTTTGTGAACAATGGATTTTGATATAACCTTTAGCACGCTTAATACTATCTGCACATTCTTTTAATTTCATGGAATACATTTTAGGACGGAGGAGAATCATTTCATCTATTTCCTTTCCTGCTGTTTCATCCTTAAAACAACCAAGTTTGGCTTTATTCTGTATGTAAAGAGTGGATGAGTGGGATTGTAGTTAGATGTGTCGAAATATTTTTCTAATGACTTGCCTACTTCATTAAAATTTAAATCTTTTTGAGTGGTAATTCCCTAAAAAAAACTATCTGTATCACCACCCAGCAGAGCGAACCTCTTTACGAGAGGGCATGGTTTTCAAATATTTTGTAGAAGAGTTGATACATTTCAAGCTTGGAATAATCTAAAACGGCATTGCCCAAATATAGATGGGTTTGCACAACTCAACTTCTGATTTTATCATTTTAACAACCTACAAGATCCTCATTCGATGATGTCTCTATCAATGAAAAGAGGTGATGAGGTCAATTTGTGATATTTTTGTTCATCAACGACTAGTTTGTAGTTCATACGTTTTCTAACATCCTCCTATGGTCTTTCCGAAAAGACTGTTATTCTTTATATTTATAAAAATCCTTTTCAAAATTATATTTTTGGGCGAGTGCAATGCACGTTTTTGACTGTTAGCTATCTATGTAGGGTTTGAGGAAGGCTTGTATAAGTCCTGTCTAAATTTGATAATGCGGTGAACTGACTTTAGAAGGATGCCCCATTCTAAATAGGAATTTTAGTATGGCAGGAACTGTAACCGAGATAATTTATTCGTATTGGTTACATTCATTGGAGTGAAGTAAAAGGTTTGCCGTGGTTTGTACCTTGGCAATCCACCACTCTAAGGTTATTGAAATTGTGACATGAATGGTGTGAAAAAACATCAGTCACTTTCACCAGATTCAGGTGCGAGTGGGAAATCAGCAGTTTTTATTTTTAATGCTTATTTGGATAAATCAAATTCCACTTCAAAATAATATCCCCAAATCTCCTTCATCTGGAATCTTCAGTATGTTGAAGGGTTGGTGTAATACTAGAAGTCATCTTCGAATTAATCCAACTTAATTGACTCGGAATGAAGGTAAGTGGTTTAAGACAGTGACACTACCCATAATAAAATAATTTTGGGTGCATTAGTACTTTAGGTGGATATGATCATCACCTAACTGTTTTCAGATGTTTATATTGATGTTTATTTACCAAATGTTGAGGACCACGCGTATTCCGCGCACAAGTATATTAATAACCATCTCCGGGTCTTGTAAGAGATGACTATGGTCTCACCAGATCATTTTTAAAGGCTAGATTTTAAAGGACAAAGTGGACAGGATCTAATTTTGTCTTCTTCTAATGCCACTCGTCGAAATTCCTGAAAGACATCAGCCAGCAAAATGACATCTAATTCTAAGTAAGCGATCATATAATCGCCAAACGTTTTACAATCAAATTTTAACCATGCCTCTTGAGCATGTTCATAATCTACTGCTGGACAATCTTGACCCGTCAAATCGTTTTGGAATTTGTCAATGGAAGGAAGGGTTGTTTCATTTAGTTTAGACATTGAGCTAAAATGCGCATAGGGAAAGACTCCTTTGCGAGTGATTATTTCATCCGTTAAGTTTGGATAGTGTTTCTTCAAAGTTTGACTATGGGGAAGAAACTTGAGATTACGAACGAGAGAAGCTAGTGACGCTGACATGAATTGAAATGAATCTAAAAATTTTATTTCGAAGAAGACTGTCTTATTTTCTTAGTTTTATCTACTGGTACTTTTGCTGTCATTGCCATGAATTTTTCTCTCGTTTGCGCTATTACATTAAACTGCCACGATTTCATCTGGCTCAACCCTCCTTTTATGAGCATATGACTGTCATAGCCCTTAAAGTTATGAAAAATGACGGGTAGTACACGACGTCTCAACCTAAGTGAAAAGTTACATTTGGAGCAGAGTGCGTTTCTAAATTTACCAGTGATGTGATCATGATCACGCACTTTCTTAATTTTATCGTCATCAAACGTTTTATGACATTTAGGGCACGATGTGCAACTTTCAAATTTTTGTTTGTCTTCATCTGACATATGTAGTGACTTACGCTGCAATTGGGAATCATATGATTGTTGAAATTTAGCAGCTTTATCGAGAAATTCTAGAAATTTTGAAATGCAATCTTCACCTTGCCAAGTAAGCATTTTGTTTTGTCTATTCCTAAAGTGGTCATGCCATACTTCATAGCAGGATATGGCTGCTGGCTTGTGGATGATATCATCAATGTAGCATTCTATGTCTGCGTAAATGACACGCAGGGGACTTAATTCGTCACCATTATCCCTATGTGAAAATATTTTATCTTTGGGCATGCGTTCCATTTGTAATTTACCTCGCTTGCACCATTCATAGTGAGTTTCAAATTTATCTTTACTCCAAAAGGAGCGGATGCAGCGGTCGCATACAAAATGTTCACCTCTTTTAGAGTGCCCCAAGTGAGTGTACAAGCGAGAGATTTTGGGAATACCACAGTAGTGCCATTCCTCGCTATCATCTTGTTTTACTAATAAGAGGTTGACTACACGTTCATAACAAGTTGAACGTGAATTATAGCGGCACCCTTCAACCCCTTCTCCCACACGTGAACGACAATTTTAATCTTATTATGTTTTTCGAACGTTTCTACATCTTTGATTTTCATGTTGTTACTATCACAACCTTCAAAGTCTAGTTCATTCCTCCCACTGTCTATAGCTATAGGTATGATTTCGATTCGCGTTGATATCATTATAGTGAAGGATGGATAGGACTGCATATTTGAAACACTGTGATTTACAATCGACATTGATGACAGCTTTTTTATTATACAACGTTTTTGGTAGTTTAAATGTGCCTCGAGCTGCATGACTTTCTAATAGGGAAATTTTGAATATGGCTGAGTCCACACCATCAAAAATGAGAGCGCTGTCGCGTTGATTGAACTTATCTACATTTGATTTTAAACATTGAATGTGAAAATTTAGCCAAGACTCGCAGTCTACAACTTCGGTTGCGGAAGAGGAAGGAACATGAAACTGTATTCTCTCCGTCACTTGACCCGTTTTAAAATCTATCTTAATATATTTTAGTTTAAGGTAGATGAGCGCCTTCATTCTAAAATTGTCTAAATTGTTGAAGAGCGCTTTGATAATGTTAGAATTTTGAAGGAGTCACTCAGGAAAATCTACTATTTGAGTATTGGACTCCATGCAGTAGTCGCGTACTAAATTATTATGTGAAACATTAATGAGGGAGATGGTAGAGGTACCGTTGGTGTAGTGATCACTTGCATGCGTGTGTTGAAGTCTGTGCGAAGATCGCTGAAAGTGACTATCAAAAGAAAGAGGGCACAAATCGCAAGGAAAGGAGATGTCATCATCAGAATCAACTTCACCTCCGGAGATTGACGCCGCTTTGCGTTGACACACACGTTGTTTGATGTGTCGAAGGAGACTGTGCTTCCTTGTAAACATATGTCCGCAGTCGGCACATTCCCACTCGTTGCCTTGTCGCGAGAGTCCTGAGCTGGAACTCACATCACCTGAAAGAGAAATCATTCTATCATCTCTGTTCAAGTCTCAGTGTATTGTTACAACCTACTTTGACTCAACAACTCTAAACTTTCCTCGAGAAGGGAGGGCGTTGGTGATGAAGTTGATGCCTGAAATTGAGGAAGATGCTATTAGCCACACGTTTGAGGGAGATGAGTGAAGAAATTTTCAACTTACCATTTCAACGAAATCAAGTTTAAGATTGATACTTCAACAAGATAGAGACTTCACTCAAATTTTGAATTCACGAGAGAGCAGTTCACTTGTACGCCTCAAATATAGAATTCGCCAGAGAACACTTCACTTATATGTCACAAAGACAGAGTGAAATGACACGAATGTCACTTTACATATATACTTTCATATTCATCATTCATTGGCTGTTCATTCTGATTGGTTGCTTGTTGATACTTAAGAATTAGAAAACATTTCAAAGTTATTATTCACAGTCAACATGACAAGCCCTCCGACACCACCAAACACAAAATTCTCTTCTCCATGCTCAACACCAAAGGCGCTCGTTGTACCAAACGCTCCAACGAAGGGGAAGGTAGAGAAGGTGTACCGACTGGACAATATCAGAAAGTTGTCATTACCAGCGGACGACGAAGAGAGTGTATGTGAGAAGGAGTGTCCCGACTTAACAGACGTGAGGTGGAAGTATCTCCAGTACGATACTGACGATGTGATGGAGATCACCAGCACCAAATTCCTCCACCAATTATGGGAATGGTACACCCCTAACTCCCAGCTACGAACTATGGCGGAGTGGGAGTATATCGACAAAGTGAGGCTCGCAGTGAAAGAACGATTAAAGCAAGTGAACTGTTTTTGTTATCTATGTAAAGCCAGACTCTGGGACGATATTGACGATGAAGACCTTTTGAAATACATGCCATAATAAATTTTTATTTCGTATTATCTTTGCTTTCATACTGACTTACTTGAATGGGGCTTCAGTGGATGATTCAACCATGTATACTTTTTCATTTGGAAATAGTAGCACGCTTAGTCTAACTTGTAAATCTTATAACATTTCATGTGGGCGATGATGGTAGATGAAATAGTGTCAAATAAAATTAAGATGGCTTACACTTCTGACACAGAGATAGCAATCGACTGCGATCCATGTGTAAAGAGCTTGTTAGACTACGGATGGGCTGAAGTGGATGATTTAACCATGTATACTTTTTCATTTGGAAATAGTAGCACGCTTAGTCTAACTTGTAAATCTTAAAACATTTCATATGGGCGATGATGGTAGATGAAATAGTGTCAAATAAAATTAAGATAGCTTACACTTCTGATACAGGGATAGCAATCGACTGCGATCCATTTGTAAAGAGCTTGTTAGACTACGGAAGAGAGAAGTGTGTTATGTTGCGTGTGGCGCGTGAGACAGGTAGAACTCATGGTTCTCATAACGTATGCAATGGAAAGTTTTAGGCAACCTTCGACAGTTGGCTAAATGTCACCCTGGCGCGAATGCATACTACGTTGAGACAGAGGCAATCACTTGCAAACATGACGCAGAGAGGTTAAACAAGATTGACCAGGGCCGAATGTCCCTTGCGGTATACATAGCTACGGGTTTCACCGCCGCCCTTTACAGGAACGCCCGTCGAAAGGAAGTATTACACCGAACTTCATTTGCAACGTTCAAGTTGACTGATAGCAGATTCAACTTAATGATAGTATTCGCCAGTCCGAAGACTGCCCAGGGCAAACCGCGTGGAGGTTCTATCATGTCTTGCCCCATGGTGGCCCTTAAGAGAGCCGATGGTTCATTCTCGGGGTGTGAATTAAGTTGACTATTGGCTTGAATAGTCAATAGGTATGACGGTTAGGTTCTCATAGACCCTATACCGCCGAGGTCGTGCTGGTGCATCTGGCACCTTTCGGATGCGGGTGGTATTCGGAGTCCATACCTCATCCGTCCAAATGATCTTCTTAATCTTCCCTTTCTTCTCATCCTCTTCATCCCACTCGTCGAGGATGATGAAGTCGGGAATGGCGTTGTCTTCATCGATGAAGACGGGAATGGTGCTAGGAGATGTTGCTTCCATCGTGACTTAAAATTGAATGAGAAGCGCTACAATCTTCTGGCTTATATAGGGTTTTCAACAATGAATTGCTCAACAGCGAATCAGAATGCTTCAGGGATAGCAATCGACTGCATAACGTTCAAGTTGACTGATAGCAGATTCATCTTAATGATAGTATTCGCCAGTCTGAAGACTGCCCAGGGCAAACCGCGAGGAGGTTCTATCAAATCTTGCCCCATGGTGGCCCTTAAGAGAGCCGGTGGTTCGTTCTCATCTTACAGCCTACCAATTCTGCTGAGAGAGTCTTTGACTCTCTCTTTGGTAGCAGTGTCGACTTCCACGCTAATTGGCACGTGGCTGAAAAGTGGAATGTAGCGCCATTCCGTTGGATTGACAACAGTTGCTGTCATCGGATTGCCAATCCGAGCAAGATTATTATAAACTCTGTCTTGCTCCTCTAGTCTGACAAATCCTCAAATAAATTTCGCGGCCTTAACTGCGGTCCGCGAGGAGAGCTGACTTGACTGTTCGGCGTCTGCATGATTGAAATGAAATGAAATGAGAGGTAGTGGTTTATATATCCCTCTAACGCGACGCAACGTTCAAGTTGACTGATAGCAGATTCAACTTAATGATAGTATTCGCCAGTCCTAAGACTGCCCAGGGCAAACCGCGTGGAGGTTCTATCATGTCTTGCCCCTAGGTGGCCCTTAAGAGAGCCGATGGTTCGTTCTCGGGAGTGTCGTGATGGGGTGGTGAAGGCGGGCAAAGATCTGCAATGAAAATGATATGTATTAGAATAGGATATACTATCTTATTTGCTTTTCACTTACCAAGTTAGCCATCCTTAGGTAGTCTCGCGCGCTTCCTAACAGAGAATTTGTGCAAATGGCCGCGCATTCTCAGGGTGGCATGTAAGCATTTCTTAGTCGGATGGCCATTGTAACATATGATGGACTCATCTAAATTCTGGTTTACAAGAACTTGACCGTCCAAATGATTATCCCGAATAGGGATGTGAAACTCAAACAACCTATCCTCATTCACACGATTCCACTCATCCCTCATGCGCTCCAACTTCTCAAACGCCTGCCTCTCATCACCCCGCCGAGCCACATTCCTCTCCAACTCAACATTCCTCGCTCTCAACACACTCATCTCCTTCATCATCTCCTCAAACTTCGCTTCTGCATCTCTCACTCTTCTCTCCGCAGCACTCGCCCTCTTCTCACAGTCATCATTCTTCTCTTCCAACTCTCGCGTCTTATTCTTCAAATCAGTCACACTGCGCCTCATTCTAATATTCTCATCCGCTACCTCCTTCGACTTCAGTTCCTTCTTTTTCAACTCATCCAACTCCTTCACAACTTCATCCTTCACTTTCTTCAAACTCTCATTCTTATTCACCAACAAATCATGCGCCATCTGCTGCGATACATGCTTCTTCTCTTCATCCTTCAACCACCTCGCCGACTGCATACGAATCCCACCACTCTTCACTTTTGGGGAAGATGATCTCTGCGGGGGGTCGGTGATGACAATGTTTGACACCTCCGACGACGAAGAGCTCAACTTCCTCACACGCTTCCTCACACGCTCCCTATCTAAATCCACATCATCCTCATTATCACTCTCAAGCACTCTCTTTCGCTCAATCTCAGCCTCCAACGAAGCAACTGCTCTCGCCAACTCATCATTCTCAACAACATTCTCAACAACATTCTCCACCTTGCCGTCTCGCTCTAATCGCCAACATTCGCTCCCTCTCTTCAACAATCAACTGCGTGAATCGCAAGTCATCAAACTCACCAAACCTCCACTACAGTCAGCATGCACTCTGTAAAAACGCGCCTCATCCTCATCACCCTTCAACACTCTACACTTTACACACGCAACCCTATTCAGGATAATCATGTGGTCAGTGCCCGCCTTCTTAACATGCGCCTTGGCGTCCGCACTGCGATTTATTCGACCGCACACACACATTTTGATGTGGAATTTTCGGTTCATGTCATTTGCCATGCCTGAGATTTCATCGTTAACTGTAAGATAATGAAATTTGTATAAGTTTGGAATCATGTAGTACAGTCATATTCCTAAAGCATTACACTTAGTGAGGAATGATAGATTTGAGTGTACTGAGTGGCACTCGATCCCGTCGACAGCCCGAAGGCCTTGTACTGATCACTAGGGAAGTGAGAGATCTTCCCCGATACCCGCTATTTACAGCTGAAGACATCATTGTCACTGCCCCGAAGTGGTAACAGGAACGCCGAGTCAAAGGTAGTGATCAGTAGCTGGGATCTAACCCCTCAAAGCAGCCTTAGACTTAGTTAAATTTCAAATCTGATAGCAGATTTGAACTCAGCATACTTGAAAACCTTAGTCTACATGTTAAAACTTTGAAAAAACTGAAAATTAAGAATTTTTAAAAAATTCCGCATTTTACTACTCATACTACTTTTAAAAAATTTTATCAGTAGTAAAGACACTATCAAACTCTATCACACAAACTTTGAAGTAAGAAGATAGCTTGCCTACTTCAAAAGATAGAGTCCTTTGAAACACCCGATATCGGGAGATCAGAGCGACGACCGTCGCTTACCTCGTCTTTCGGTGAAGTGATGAGACTTACGTTGTCGGGGGTTTATATATGCTCGAAAGAAAACTTAAAATGGCTCTATCTCCGAAAGTATTCATCGTAGCGACATGCGGTTTGTTGCAAACGATTCGTCTCATCATTCTCTATCATATGACACCTGAACCATTCTCATGTGACCACGGGAAGTTGGTGCGTCAGCACATGTCCATGTAACATGCCACAAGTGAAAAAATTCCTAAGTGTGAGAGCTCCGGTGTGGTGAAAATTTTGAAAAATTTAAAACTTCCGAATTTCGACCTGGGACCTTTACCAAAACATTTTTCATCAAATTTCACTGACCCCCCCTCCCCCCTCGTTCGGAGAAATTTGATGAAAAATGTTTTGGTGAAGGTCCCAGGTCGAAATGCCACACTTTGGAAAGTTTTCAAAATTTTGTCCATACAAAGTCACTCTGACACTTCGGATTTTTTCAGGTGAGCGAGCTCCGACCTAAAATCTTGTAACAGCTCTACCTTTTGAACGGCTGGTCCGATTGACTCGCGACAAAAATGTCATCGAGCAGTTTTTTCTCCTCTTTCAAACGAGTAGCTGTAAGACAAAATCCGTCCACTAGAACCAAAGTTAGAAGATTGCTGTCGGGGAGGGGGTCAGTGAAATTTGATGAAACAAACTTTGGTCAGGGTCCCAGGTCGAAATGCCACACTTTGGAAAGTTTTCAAAATTTTGTCCATACAAAGTCACTCTGACACTTAGGATTTTTTCAGGTGAGCTCCGACAGACCACCCTCCTCCAACATGGCCGTGGTCACACACCACGCCAACCTGGAGAGGCACGTACTCAACCGCGCGCTATACGACGGGGTCGACCAGAGGGGGGGGGGACGTCAGACTCGAAGCAACACACGGCGGCACACCACGACCGACTCGACGGACAGGAGGGGGGGACGTTAGCGACGGCGGCCATCTTGCGCTATCCAGAAGTGGAGATCTGTTTACTTACTACTATTATCTCTATTTAGAAAGGCCTTAACTTCAGACCTGTCAGAAAACTCAAGCTCCCGGTTTCTCAGTTTATTGCAGGAATTTAGGGTGCCATTAAATGCTTAGACAAATCCTGCAGAGGCGATCATGTTCGAGAATCGGCAAGCAACCCCTATTCAACGCAAAGACTCAACCATACTCCCAATATTACGAAACGAAGAAGAAAGAGTTCCTCAAAAACCTCCGCAAAACATCTCCGCTCAATGTGGTGTGTTTCTTCCTGCGGACAAAGGTGATCAACCGTATTGATGAACAGGACAGACTATGAAGACAAGTCCAAACTGTCGTTTCCCAACCTTGTTTTTCTGCAATGGCGAAAGATGAGACTAAATCTTTATCTCGGAAAGTGGTGAATACACTTAAAGACATCGAAAATCGAGGGGAAATTTCGCGTAATGAGCGATTAAATCTCACTGTTTCTGATCCCATACATCCTCAAATGTATGCCTTGCCGAAGCTGCACAGAGATGGTATTCCAATCCGGCCCATTATGTCCTTCATTGACTCGCCGACATGCAAAGTAGGAAAGTTTTTTACTAAAGTCATACAGCCAGTGGCGAATTCCTCCGATAAGCGTATCAAGAGTACGAAACATTTTTGTGATATTTTGAGACGAACATCAATTGATAACACAAGTTCAATGGTCAGTTTCGATATTGTCAATCTCTTCTGATCGGTGCCATCGAAAGAAGCAATTGATATAGCGATGAATTTTTTGAGGAATGATGAAGATCTGAATCGGCGTGCCAAATTATCTTTGCAATCAATTCAAGAACTCCTGCATCTGTGCACCAGTATGAATTATTTCTACTGTCTTTCGGGTTTCTACAGGACGTCGACTTGTCCGATGGGATCGCCATTGTCACCTATCTTATGCGAGCTATTTATGCAGCATTTTGAAAATGAGGCATTGCGAACATTCTTGCATCGTCCCGTGATGTGGTTGCGTTATTTCGATGATACATTTATGGTTATGGATTCGAAATACATCAATACATTCCTGTCTCATCTCAATGGTATTCATGAGGACATCAGTTTCACTTTTGAAAGTGAGAGAGATGGCCGTTTGCCAATGCTGGATGTTGAAATTTCCCGTGGTACCAATGGTATTCAATTAAAAGTTTATCGGAAACCTACAAATACCGACACTTACCTGCATTATTCATCCGACCATCCTAATCACGTGAAGCTTGGTGTTGTAAGTTCTCTTGTGAGGAGAGCAACAGAGGTATGCGATGATGATCAATTGGACAGTGAACTCAGATTTTTGCAGAAAATATTTACAAAAAATGGATATCCTGCACAATCTGTATGGAACTGTTGCGGGAATATTGTGAATCCCAAAGTACGCAATGATAGCAACGATGAAAACAAAGGTATAGCAGTCTTACCCTTTGTAAAAGGCATCAGTGATAAACTCAGTCGTATTTTATCTCGGCATGATATCAGAACTGTTTTTAAACCCAATCCAAGTATCAAAGATCAATTAATGAAAGTGAAGAAAATTGATGAAGATAAGCGCTGAAAGAACACAATATATAAAGTCAATTGCAAAGATTGTGATCGGTTTTTACATTGGAGAGTCAGGCAGGAAATTGAGTACAAGAATCAATGAACATCAACGTGACACCAAGACCATCAATTTTTCATCGGCAGTGTCCGAACACACTCATATAAATAACCATCGACCTGACTTTGAAGCAATACCAATTGCATGGGAGTCGAACACATTCAAAAGAAAAGTCAAGGAATCAATTTACTGTATATATATTCAAACAGTGACAGGGTGTATAATCGAAATGGCGGAATCGTTATAAGTGACATTTGGAAGCCTGTTGTCTCGCAATTCTCCAGACAATTTGTAATTTCATGACTCGCTACTTGTCTTAGCTTTTTTAGGTAGTATCTCAAAAGTATCTTATTGTGAATTGATTTTTAGTTATTATTTATATTTATTTGGTGTCTTGTAACTAGGTCATGAACAGTAATCTTGGTGACATGATTGATGATTGTCCGATCTCTTCCATTCCATCAGCAGTGATCAAAAGGTGCGCAGATTGCCACCGAAACGTCTGCAAATAATCAGAGATATTTTAAAAGAACAGTTGGTGTTTTCCGCAAACCATTATATTTTTCTAACTAGGTATCGCGTAATGATGATATCTGTATCAATGCATGTGAAAGATGTTTTAGAAATCTCAGAGTATATCTACATGTCTATTCATGGCATCACTGCACGCTTTTTCCCTACATTGCTGCCCAGTCCATGTCAATTACGAACAATATTATTAACATAGATTTTTTCAGGCAACAATGTAGGACATTTTCAGGCGCTTATGCGCCCTCAAGTGTCCTACATTATTGACTTCAAAAATCCATGTTAATGTTATTTTGTTACACGCTTTGTCAACATCAGTGACGTGTTTTTACAATTTCAATGTGTAATCTGGCAACTGAAGCTAAAAGCGGAATTCCTCTTCATGCAAACTGTAGCACGAAGGGGTTGTCATGCATGGATTGAAACAAAACTGCAATAACTCTTCTGTGCGCACCATACGGTTAAGGACTGACAATTGTTAGAGATTTGTTAGACGCTAACAGCCCACTATCTAACACTGTTTCTGTGCGGTAGCCCCTGCTTATATACTGCATCAGTATTGGAAACAGAAGGGGCCCAGTGCGCTTCCCTGTTTCAAGTCAAGAGTTACCCCAAACACTCCTGCTGTTGTTTCAGTGTACATATCCTCCACCAATCGAACAATGATTACCTCCAGTTCCATCCATCTGAGAATGGCTATGGGAAGTTGGCGTGGCAAGGTGTCATAGGCCTTTTGGAGATCGACAAAAGCCACCATTTTCCTCGCTTGAGCTTCAGCCGTCTTTTCTGCCACTAGCCGTAGCGCAAACATAGTAGTAGTGCATCTGTAGTGCATCTTACTTTCCTGAATACATGTTGTTCTTCTCCTATCCATTCGTCGACCAAAGTCTGCATTCTGTTCCCCGAAAATCTTTCCAAGATCTTGAGTATATGGCATAGCAGTGTTATCCCTCTGTAGTTGTTTGGTACTCGTACGTCTCCCTTTCCTTTCCATGCCCGGACTATAAGGGCTTGTCTCCATTCATTCGGAATTGTTTCGAAATCATATTTTAAAAAAAATTACAAACGAAATATAAAGAAATAAAGTTACATGTACAGATTGTTTCATAAAAAATGGATCACACTTAAACATCGCCTTAACTTCAACTTTGTCTAACTCCGCCAAACTTGAACGAATTTCTCTGAAATTTGGAAGATATGTCAGTTGTGCTTGCTAATATCATTGTTGGAAATTTCAAGCATGAATATTGAGTTGTTTTCCTGTTATAGATAAAAAAGTAGTAGATAATTTGATCTTCATTTAGCAATGTTACACAAAATCATACCTCACTCTTATAAAATTACATTTGTTTCCTTGGTTATGTAATATGTTGTTCTACAAGTCAAAAGCTATCAAGCAAAACAAAAATAAAGAAAATCGGTCAATCAGAGCCAGTATAGCACCATTATTCATCAACAATAATGTAACTGCTACATGTGATTAACTGGACTTCATGTTCCATAGCTTCCTGACTTCGTTGAGGTGGTGTTGGCAGCACTCCTGATTGATTTCAGCTAGAAATCTATCTCTTACCGGTTGAAAACAATACAAAGCACAAATGAACAATAACGAGATCGTATTCACAAAAGGCAAAGTGTCAGCCTTGCTAGAACTAGGGTTTTCTTTGCGAGCTACAAGCAAGCGACTAAATGTCCCTTACACAAATGTGCATTGATGGCATAATGATGATTTTCGACTCTGTCGTAAAGAGGGCTCTGGCCGTCCACGCAAAACATCCAAACGTAGAGACCGCCTAATTTTGAGATTTGTTAAAGTTGATCCAAGTCTCTCGTTAACTGAGATGGCTGCACTAGACTCGTCTATTTCTAAGTCCACTATTTGTAGAAGACTTATTGAGTCGAATTTCAAGAGCTGTAAGAGGCCCTCTCAGATCGAATTATCAGATCAGCATACAAAAAGACGTCTCAGATGGGCAATGAGTCATTGTCACTGGCGAAATCAATGGGATCGGGTTGTCTGGTCTGATGAGGCATCAGTCCGTCTGAAGGATAATGATGGTCGATTGAGATTATGGCTAAAATCTGATCAGGAAATTTCGAGACATTTACATCGTCCCCGGGTACAAGGTGGTGCGACTCTACTGATTTGGGCTGGCATTTGCACCAATGGCCGCTCTGAACTTCACATACAGCAAGGAACCATGAATTCTGAACGCTATGTGAATGTTTTACGAATGAACATTGGCCAAATGACAGATCAACTTGGTGATCCACCGACTTGGTTATTTATGGATGATAATGCTACGTGTCACAGGAGTCAACTTATGCAGGTCTCAATTAGGGCTTAGGACATTATCTTGGCCAGCTCGTTCTCCTGATCTGAATCCCATAGAAAATGTATGGAGTATTCTAAAACGTAACGTTCGTCGTTCACTGCTACCTACAGATGGCGTATCACAACTTAGGTCACTGTTAAAAAGAAAGTGGAGAAAGTTAGATCAGTCAAAAATCAACGATATCATCGAATCAATGCCTAGACGAATTGGTAATGTCATTGACAATAAGGGTAGGGCCACAAAATATTAGTTTCTTAAGAACCGTTACTGTATCATAGCTTATCAGATTATATAAGGACATTTAAATATATTAGGGACATGAAATAACATGAAAAATGCTTTCTGTATCATACATATGTTTTATTTAGTCAAATTTTAGGATGATCCACTTTTTATGAAACGGACTGATAGCTCCAGTCGTCTTGAAAAGATGTGGCGATGATTTGCCAGACATCGCAAAATCCCATTTGTTTATATAGATCCATGCATTTCCGATTTTGGAGCACTTAATAACGTAATGATCCAACATTCATTTAATCACTCAAAATAAGTTTTGTCGTTTTTATGCTCATGATTGCAGATTTTTCCCGCAGTTCGTTGAAGATGTAGGTGGGAACATTTTTAAAAGATGAGACATTTTTAGATGTAGGTGGATTGCCGGACATTCCGTCAAAGCTTATGAAGGCGTCATGACGACGAGAATTATTGTTGCAATTCAACAAGCATTTTTTCCAGCTAAAAAATTACATTCAGAGAACTCTTTTCAGGTGCAGCGCGGCTTCAGCAATCTGATTCTTCTTAAGACCTAGATTTGTGCCTGACTAAAGGCGCGTTCACACTAGCACGTTAACGATAATGATAAAATCGTGACGAATTTCATTTTATCGTCCAGCTACACTGTTAACATTGCAACTATTACCGTTGAGAAAATCGGTCTTATGTGAACGGCAGCTATGTTACACATGCAGAGCGATTTTATTATAATTCATCGTTATATTTGTCGTTATCGCTATCGGTCTAATGTGAACGCGCCTTAAGCAGTTGAAATTGCCATTAAACAGACAACTATTGTCCAGTCAAGCCCGCTAATTTACGTCATGCGACAAGTCAGATTTCTATGGATGAATCTGTCATTTGAAATAAATGCTGAAAAATATGACTTTTGTTCAATAGATGTTGAACCGTTTGATAGCAGATCATAATAAGCGCTGATCTGACGAGATGAAATGGGATGCTAGAAATTAAAACAACATCCAAGAATAAATGATAACTTTGTTAGATCCACTCAATAAGTCGGTGGAAGCATACAAGTTACAAAATACAGACATGTTACGTGTACACAATGATACAGATAATCTATCAAGTCACAAATTTACAATACTTTACAAAAGATTGGCTGAAGCGAGTCGTTCGTCCAAAACGAGCAACCAAGAGCTGTGTACTCCGAGCATGTCCTGCATGCCGAGTATTAAACAAGCAGCTAAGTAAATGATTGTCCTGTTTCACAATAGCACGCATCAATTTTACACATGTATTTTCAGCAACAGTCAAAGAGAGGGGAATTGGCTTGGGTTGGTACCACCAATACGCAAATGCAGCAAAGCTCTGCGTTCCACAACTGACAATTTATGTAATAGGTCTTCCGGTGCATTACACCATACAGGAAACGAGTAGGCTACTGTACAACAAAACCGATCTTATCAAAGACGAGTAAGAATCAAGGATGAGTCTGTGAGGACAGCCGGCTCTCCTCAAATTTATCAAAATGTAAAGTCGCTTACAAGCTTCGTTTACAACATTATCAATATGAAGTGTCCATTTTATATTTCAACACAAGGCAGCGCCAAGAAAAGAAAGACTATCCACTTCCTCCAACATGTTATGACTATCAGGCAGGTAAATATCCGGTAAGGTCATATCCCTCTTTGTGAAAATGTTCAAGACTGTACATTTACCGATGTTCTGAGGCAATGATGGCAATGATGGAAAGATGTTCTGAGAAGAGCATTTTTTGAGCAGGAAAAGGTGCTTGTTGAACTACAACAATAATTCTCGTCGTCATGACGCTTTCATTAACTTAAAAGAATGTCCGGCAATCCACCTACATTTAAAAATGTCTCATTTCAACGAACTGCGGGAGAAATCTACAATTATAATCGTCAGTTTGAGTGATTATAAAACTCAGTTTGAGTGATTAAATGAATGTTGGATCATTACGTTATTAAGTGCTCCAAACTCGGAAATGCATGGATCTACATAAAAAATGGGATTTTGCGATGTCTTGCAAGACGACTGGAGTTGCATCTTTAGAATTGTCGTTTAACTGATGTTGGGTGACAATCTAAAACATTAGAAATGATAATAAGGTCATGCGCGAATTTAGGAAGAAAACATCAGTAGCTCTCAGACTATGATAGCTGCAGCGCGAATTCTTTTTGCGAGCATGCAGTCGACTTTTGTCTCTTGATGAACAATGCCTAGAGTATGGACAAAAGGCTTTCGATCGTGCACGTGACAAAATGACAAACTACGTCTATGATTTACTAATTCACATTGAGCAACTAAAATCAACTAAATCACGAGTCACAGACGTTGAAGCCTTGCTCGATCGACCACGTGCTACCAAAGTGTCACATGTTCTTTGATTCGCGTCATTAAATGCCTACTAGTTCTGCCAATGTAACTACGCTCTATTTTAGCATCTTTGAAGTTGCTTGTTCTAGTATGGGCTCTTACGCATGAGCAGTGGACGTGCATTAGCGGGTTTGTTGTGTCATGCTCATGCGTTAAAAAGCATCATACCCCCCGTAGTTTCATTCTTCTTATCTGTCATACTAAGACAAAGGCAAATCTAACTTATCTTGTATCTACATCATCAGGCCTGTTTGGATAGCCTGGACAGCGTTTTTGAAATTTTTCAGCCTTGGTAAGAGCTGTTCCTTTAACAAAATATTTAATATTAATTGTATAATAATATATATTTTTTATTATTTTAATCATTATATTTCAATAAATTCACACATCCATTTTAATTACTAGATTAATACTTTTATTTATCATGTTATTTTATAATATGGTAACTGCTTTCTAAACAAGCATGCATTAATGCTTCGTGCTATTAACAACGAGCAGAATCATCAATCATCTTGTCTGCATCGGAAGAAAGTGCGATTTCACCGACTTAAACATCTTATTAACCCTGCTTATAAAGGGGTGACTCCAAAATCATAATAGTCACGACTTTCTTTTTTGATGTTTTGTTTATATGCATTCTTCATGACCAATCAAGTGTCGTTTGCGGTTTATTTTGCATGCACTTTTTGAAAACATAGAATTTTAGTCAATGTCTTTCAAAATTAAGCATCCTTTTCAATTCAAATCACTTGTAGACCACTGACAAGGTGCATATCATGGAGCAAGTATTAGATAGAGTATAGTATGGTATGTTAGATAGATCCTGCTCATTTCATTCTTGTTGTTAATTGGTAAGGTGAATATAATGAATTAGGCATCATAGAGTAAGTATTTTGGGTAGAGTAGCAAATCCCCAATGTGTATACAGCTTCGACTTTATTAAATAAGCTGGAGTTGAGACCCAGTACCAAATGTGAGAATTTCAAATTCTTACACTTTTGGAGAAATTTACACGGACTTGACTGATGATGATAGCAATACAGAAGGAATAATGTTAATTTACAAATCCACCGTGTCAATGGGTTACTATTGCACTACTGCTCAGCCGCTCAGCCGCATTAATAAGACCATTTTCTTAAGCATGGTCATATCAAAAACTATCTGTCACTGAAAGAGCAAAATTTGATGATCAAAGACAGATATCATAATTAACTTTAAAAGATATCAATGGTACCACATTAATAATCAGATTCATGAAATGTAACATGAATTTGATGATTCATAAAATAATGATAATTGAAATTGAATTGAAAGCTTGAAATTTCAGCCAAGAAGCACAATAAGATCTCAAATTTTTCATGAAGACTTGCACTTGAATATGATTCATAAAATTTATCTGATAATCAACTGATTTTCTGCTTAATTAAAATACCTGTTAGTAAATTTTCATTCCTGATTTTCATACTACTTATGCAGTGGTTTTACGTCGCTAGTACTGTATATAAACACAGGATAATTTGGAAAAATTAAGATTCTAAAAATGCTATCAAATATTTTTCAGACCGCAGAAATGTAGTATCCGCAAGAAAGCTGAATCCTTTGATATTAAAATGTTCATTGCATGCCGGCATTTTTTTAGTCGACATTCTAGCGCGTATATGCTTACTCTATGGTGCATATGGGGTCCTGATTAACATGTTCAGTCATACAAAAATGCATCTGTGTGATTATTATATGAACAAAAGCAATATACTTCAAGCACCGCTCTAATAGTTTTACTAGTTATGATGTCAGTTCTATGCAACAAAAAATGGGATCCCAAGTCAAAACATGATCAAATTATCATGCCTCACAGTATATTTCGTGCATTCATTCATTTGAATTAGCAGCTGCTGTAATTGTTCTGTATGATATATAACCGAGATCACACCAGAAAACGAATGATAATAAAAAAATCCGTGACATGAAAGAAAATCAACAGCCTGCCACAACTATCTCAAATAATATGAAATTCTGTATGTAATTCCGACTCTTTGTTACTGTGCAAAGATCGTGTTGATAAGGTTGCAAAACTTCAACTTTAAACTTTACATATAGGTTTTGAAGAATCATGGGTAATGATCGATCTTCATAACTTGCGAGGCATATACGAAGTCATCGAGGTCCGGAACATCAACCTAACGTGTCTCGCATTTCTTAAATTACGATCCTTTGCATAATCAAAACAAATCAAAGACATACCGCAGCATCATTTTCTATAATCTCCACTTAGACCTCAACTCCGGAGAAAATTATTGGACAATGTGGATGTTGCAAACAATCGGTGAAAGAAATTGACTCATCTTTCAAGTGTGAAAAGTGTAATACCTTTTTCATATCTACTGTACTCGTCTTCCAAACTGCGAGTTGATTAAGTATTTTAAACTGAAAAGAAAATGCTCATGTGAAAGCTGTATTAACAGTATATACCTCACTGAAATAAAGAAACATTTTACATTCAACACAGACAGCCACGTCACAACACAAGACAGAACAACAAGCCATTACAACACAAATGCAGAATACGCAGATAGACAATCAAGCATTCAAAACAAGCAAGTAACACTGAATTCGAAAAAGAAAAAAGACGCGCCAATATGAGAGAAAAAGAGAAAATCTATTGAAGGTCACTAATACTTATGGAATAGAAATGAAAGAGCAAGACATAAAAATCAGACAGCTGCAAAGAAGTGCTGAAGATGTGACTCAGAAAAATGAAGAAATAATTGCACTCGAAGATTTGATTAATCGCAAAGATGACGAACTGCAAAAAGTAAGGCGAGAAATACACCACCTGTTGAATGTCAGAAAGGAAGAAAGAAGAAAATATGGCTTAAATGATGAAAGTAGTGAAAGCGAAAGTGAAGATGAAAGTGAAATGAGAAATGAAATCAATGGTTTATTGATGAAAATTAATGTCATCGAGAAAGAAACAAAGAAAACACGTAATTTAGACAACAAAGCAGCAGCAACAAAAATCAAATCCAACAGTCAGAGCGTCAACGAGAAACGCAAGGACATCATGAAGATCAACAACAATATCGGCAAACAAGATTCAACCGCAGAGTCATCACATGTTTCTACTTTAACAGAAGAGGCCACCATATACGAAACTGCCATCATGCGGCATGGAATCGTCAAAGAAATTATAATCGAAACAGATATGGATACAATAACAACAGAAGATGTAACAATGACAGACAAAGAAACGATAAACATCGTGAATACAGAAATCAGTAAATATATGAAGATGAAAGAAATCGAGAAAGCAGAAGATACGATCCTGATAGAGAAAGAAGAATGCAAGAAGACCGATTCAGAGTATCAAGAATGAAAGATAAAAATGGACGCAGCTGTTACACTCCAACACGCGTGCTACACAGAAATACGACAACACTCACCTGTGGGACCTAATCTTTAACGCATCATTTGAAAGGGTGGACGAAGAACAAGAAAGTGCCGAATTAGAAATTAGTTGAGTAAATATAAACGGTTTAAATTATAATAAAGTCAATGACACTGATATAATCGAGGACATGGATGTGGACATAATTTGTTTCTCTGAAACACAGTTAAAGGAGGAAGATAATTTTCTCATTGAAAATAGTTATTCAGGTCGACATACTATGGCAAGAAAATCAATAAAAATAGGAAGAACCATCAAAAGCATGTCAGTATACATAAAAGTAAACTCGGATAACCTAGAATTTGAAAATATTGTAAATGAAAAAAGGAATATTGATAATTATCAAAACTACAAGTAAAAAATACAAATACCTATCAAGTATATATTTAATATCGTGCTATAGAAGCAACAGGGAATCAAAGTATAAAAATAAAGAGTTTTACCAAAATATCAAAAATTATATTCTCGAACACAAAATGGAGAACATGATTATAATTAGAGATTTAAACTGTTGAATTGGTTTTTGTGACGTGAGATTTCTATGACACTTAAGATTCGCTGTGTTTCAGCTATGCACATGATCGCGGACTGCTGTTCAGACATTTGTGTGCTGAGTGATGGTCTCGATTTTAACGTAATCAAATATACGACATTATGTCTGCAATCGGTCTTCTTAACATGGTGTCAGAAGTCAAGTTGTGAAATGGCTGGCAAATCGTTACATGCACCTCCTCCTCTAACATTAACGCCTGATGGATGGTCAGACTTCAGTTTCAAGTGGAAGAACTATGAAATTGCAACAGACTTGGTCAATGATGATGACAGTAAACGAGTGGCGACCTTCTTAATCGTTATTGGCGATGATGCGATACGACTGTACAAAACTTTTAAATGGAAAGATAAGGCGGATGCTACCAAAATTATCAAAGTTTAGAGCAATTTGAACAATATTGCACTCCACTGAAGAATGTTGTATTCGATAGATACGCATTTCAATCTAGAAAACGTGAGCCAACAGAATCGGCGATCGAATACGTGTCTGTCCTGCGTGAATTGGCGAAGACATGTGAATATGAAGCAATGAAGCCTGAGAATATTGTCGATGAACTTATCCGGGACAAACTTATCTTCTCTGTTACTACAAGTATACGTAATATCCTACGCTGAGAAAAGCAAAGTGACCTTACTCTTGACAAGGTTCTACATATTGTGCAGGGGATAGAAAAGGCGAGTTCCGAGGAAGAATCCTTCTCTTCAACAGGGGTATCTGCGATCTTGAGACAGCAACCAACAAAGCAACAATGGTCGTACAGAGGAAGAAGATCGGGAAAGTATTTCAAAGGGCAGGACCAAATTATGCGCAGGCAATGTGGATCATGCGGAGGTGTTCACAAGTATGGAAGTTGTCCAGCAAAAGCTCAGACATGCCGAAATTGCGGAAAGTTAAATCACTTCAGAAAAGTCTGCAGGACAAATTCTAAACCCGCTTCAGAATCAAAACAGGAAGTCAAGTATGCATCTGCAGTAGAAGACAATTTTACCAGGTTCGTCGCTACTATTAATACAATTGATCGCCAATATGCCATAATCAAAGAATATATCATGGGCAAACAACGCATCAAATTTCTTGTTGATACTGGTAGTGACATCAACACATTGCCAGTATGGTGCTACTTACAAATATCGGGAGATGTCGACCTTCAACAAATTAACAAAGGACTAACAATTCTGAAATGGTACAACAAGACTGCGTTAAACTGTATTTTGGATCAATCAAGCTTCCTATCATCGATGAAGATACTGGTGAACAACATAAACGGACATTTCATGTCCTAAAAGGTGATGACTACGAACCTTTTATCGGTCTGAAATCGGCAATCAATCTTAGATTAATCGAAACCAAGTACATAAATTCCATGGAGATCATCAACACAATACAAATGGACAAGTCTACAATCCTCCGACAATTTAGTGACGTATTTGATGACAAAGTTGGTTGCATCGACATAACCCATCATATTCACTTAAATAAAGAATGTACTCCTGTGCAGCATGCTCAACGTCGCGTTCAACAGCCACTGATGAACAAAGTAAAGTCAAGTTTGGACAAGCTAGTAACTGATGGAATTATTACTCCAATATCTGAGCCAACATCATGGGTCAGCAGCATGGTTCCGGTACTCAAACGAAATGGTGAAATACGCATCTGTTTAGACCCAAAGCACTTAAATGAAGCTATCAAACGTGAGCATTATACAATTCCAGTTTTGAAAGAATTATCGCCTCAGCTTAATAGTGCAAAGTACTTCAGCAAATTTGACGTGAAGAATGGGTTCCATCACATCAAATTGGACGAGGAATCATCCATCTTGACAACGTTCAACACACCTTTTGGTCGTTACCGCTGGCTACGACTTCCATTCGGGATCCGATCCGCGCCGGAAGTATTCCAGAAAGCAATGTCACAATGTATCGAAGGCCTACGTGGTACCTTTATAATTGCTGATGATATCCTAGTAACTGGATCAAGCGAAGAGGAGCATGACGAGCGAGTTGTAGCGCTATTTCAAAGATGTAGAGAATGTGGTCTACATTTGAATCGCGACAAAGCTGAGATACGTTGCACTGAAGTAAGATATATGGGCTTCCTGCTAACTTCCGAAGGTATGAAGCCAGATCCCGAAAAGTTGCAAGGAATTATTGAAATGCCTGCTCCGAGCAACGTGTCTGAATTGCGTACTCTCCTTGGATCGTTGAATTATCTCGCTCAACTCATACCCAACGTGGCCACAATTACTCAGCCTTTACGAAATCTTCTCAGAAAGGACATGGAATTCAATTGGTCCACACAATGTGAAACCACTTTCAACGAATTGAAGAGTCTAATTACTTCAGCACCATTACTGAAATACGTTGATGTCGACAAACCAATCGTCATACAATGCGATGCGTCTCAAAATGGTTTGGGATGCGCCTTGCTACAGAATGGACTTCCGGTAGCTTTCGCCAGCAGAAGTATGTCTCATCCTGAAACTAGATACGCTCAAATTGAGAAAGAGATGCTAGCAGTTGTCAATGCATGTGAAAGTTCGATCATTACATTTACGGCTTGACAAGTCCTGTAATTGTGGAAACGGATCACAAGTCACTCGAGGCGATCTTCAAAAAATCGATCAATGAAGCACCTTCCAGATTGCAAAGAATGATGCTAAGAATTCAAAAGTACAATATTCAAGTTCAATGGAAACCCGGAAAGTTAATGTTGATCGCTGATCTTCTCAGTCGACTGTTCCCGAAGACAAGCTCAGTAAGTTGTTCATTTGCACTCAAGTTGGAGAAGTTATCATTACGAGGTCAACTGTCGGTGACTCCAGAGACATTAAGTAAGCTGAAAGATGCGTCAAAGGAAGACTCCGAAATCAAGCAGCTGCTGGAAGGAAACATAGTACAGACTTACAAAGGTGTTTTAGATGAGATTTCTACAAAAGATGGATTGGCTTACAAGTCAGAAAGATTGATTATTCCTAAATCTCTTCGTCAGGAAGCATTAAATCAATTTCATCTTGGACACAAAGGAATATGCGCTACTCAAAGATTGGCTCGCGACACATTCTATTGGCCAGGAATCAATACAGATGTACGTCAGTTCGTATCTAAATGCTTCACATGTGCTTCAACGGCTGCATCGCAAAAAAGGGAACGATTATTAAATCATGAAGTTCCGAACCGAGCGTGGGAGAAGATTGGTATTGACTACTTTGAACTGTATAACAAGATGTATTTGGTTATGGTTGACTATTATAGCAACTAGATGGAAATTGCTCAAATGCCAAATCTGAACGCTAAACACTTGATAGATGCATGTCGCAAGCATTTCTGCAGATTCGGTATCCCGTTGTATATCATTACTGATAATGGAAGACAATTGGTCTCTCAAGAATTCAAGACGTTCGCGCGAAACTTGGATATCAATCTCATTCAATCGTCACCATACAATCCACGGTCAAATGGAAAGGCAGAATCGGCAGTCAAGATTGCGAAGCAGCTTATGACCAGGGGCTAGCATCACAAAGAGCCGTTAGCGATAACGGAGCAATTAAAGGAAGCCTCGAGCGTCACGAAGCTTCCGTTTCATAACGGCTCGTTTACTTAAAATAATCCGTGTGTCAGGAAGAAGCGTTAAGCCGCCGTTTGTCGCGCCGTTTAGAAAATCGCTAACGGAGGTGAGGGCCGTCTTTAAGACCTCCGTTAGCGAGATCTTATATCTATTGGCTGCTGATTTACAACGATATCGACAATATTCGACACTATACAATATCGACAAGCAATTGTTCATTCTCAGAGACCATGCATCTGTGGCGGCTGGATTTCGATGATTATTATTTTGAGGAAAGGCGTGTTTATCGTGACAGAATAAATCCCTTGGCAGAATTAGGAGACGTGGAATTTTTTGAGAGATATAGATTTCCAAAGTCCATCGTATACGAACTGTGTGAGAAATATCGATCAATTTTAGAAAGAAAAACACAGCGTTCTCAAAGCCTCTCAGTGGAATTACAGATGTGCATTGCATTGAGATATTTCAGTCATGGCGGATTTTTACCTCAAGTTGCGGATATTCATGGAGTTTCAAATAGATCTGCAAGTCGATCTATACATGATGTTTCACAAGCAATAACAAGGAATCGCAAGAAGTACATTGTTTGGCCATCGGAAGAGGACATGTTAAGGAACGTGATCAATTTTTATAATTACAGTGGCCTTCCAAAGACAATAGGAGCAGTAGGTGGTTGTCACATACCAATCAAAAAGCCCTCACTTCCTTTCAATGAATGCACTTTTGTCAACAGAAAGGGATTTGTATCAATCAATTGCCACTTCGTATGTGATTTTGACTTAAAGATGATGGTTCAGATCCTAACTTCAGCTAGCTTGAGTGGAGGAATACACCTATCGAAGGAATGGAATCTTCACCTGCTCAGCTGATGTTCAATCGACGGCTACGAACGAAATTACCGCGACTTCACAATACAAGCCTCAAGTACGTGATGTGTCAAGGAAGGGAGTCCAAATTCAACAACGACAGAAGTACTACTATGATCGCCACACAGAGAGACTACCAAGTCTAAATCCCGGAGATGTGGTATTAGTTCAAGTCCCTGGTTCTAGAAAATGGGTTTCTGGCAAAGTGACTAAGAGATTGACCCCAAGGCGATATGAGGTAGAAGTCAACAGCAAACTTTATATCAGAAATCGAATGTTCATACGGCGTTTTACACCTCA